>CM024566.1:16238187-16578290 GCA_014182515.1 Eucalyptus microcorys | reverse complement strand
ATCACGAAGAAAATAAGGAAAAGAATGACAAAAAAGAAGGAAAGGAAGATTCTTTGATTCAGGAAATCAAATTAGAAATGCTGGAAGATAGATACAAATTAGGGATTCTGCGATTTATTCCATGATTTTGTGCAAAAACAAAAAGTAATTGCCTTGTGTCGGTATTCTTGAATATTTCCTATAAATAGGGAGAACATTGAGAGCTCCGAGGAGACAAACAGGTTTTTATTTTAAGATTGCTTTTTATTGTTCTTTGATTCAAGGGTTTTTTATATTTTCGTTTCTTTTTCTATTATGTTCTAATTCTCTTTTGTTAGGGCTACGATCTAGTCTGACCATGATGATATAAATTTCATGATTTTTAGGTTTTGCAAGTGATATCATTAATGTGAGGTATATATTAATACGCTTAATGCTTTAAAATGACTGATCGCCACTTGAATGATTTGATATGCATATTTGAGACTAAGAAGTGATAACATGTAATTACTCCCTATAATATATAACTATGAATTAAATGTGAATAAAGATATACCATGTTATTTGTGCGATTTTCAGTGATAAGGTGGTCAATAAGATTTATTGTAAACGAAGAATATTTTATAGATTTTAATGCAATTATATTTATCTAAATTCATATAGAAATATGATGAATTAATAAGATGAGTAAGTTTGCTATACTTAGAATTAGGATAGTAAATGGGTAGGAAATTCTGCCATCACGTATTTGATATAAATCCTGTATGCGTAACAATTTGAAATTCATATATAGTGATTATGGTAAAATCATATGCTCTAATATATTTATTTGATTGATTTACTATTTACTTCCCAATTTTTGCTTATAAGATTATCAATTTTAAATTATTTTCAATTCTATTTTGTTTTGTTAGATAAATTTTAGAATTAGTCCATTTTTAATATATATTTAGTTTATTAATCATCAATCTCTATGGGACGATATCTTTTCTCATCATTATATTACCTATTCGGCACGTTCATTCAAAATTTAGAATTTTACTAACAAGTTTTGGCGTTGTTGCAGGGGATTGTTTGTTTGATACTAATTAATATTGATATCAGATAATTTTATGTTTAATCTAACTTTCATGTTTTCTCACAGTCTAGATCAGTGTGTGACACGTAGCCAACAAGGAAAACTTTCTGAATTTGATCTAGAAATCAGATGTACATATAAAATGCAACTAAGAGAATAGGAAATCACGCTAAGAAAATGGTGGAAGATGGCAAGAATGAAAATTCACATAGACTCTTAAAAGATTATGTTGCACCAATAGTTCAAGGCACCACATCAAGCATTAGAAGATCTGCAATTCAAGCAAATAACATTGAGATCCAGCCATCACTCATTCGGATATTTTAACAATCGTGCAATTCAGTGGGCTACCAAGCAATGACGTAAAAACTCTCATCAATGTTTTTCTTGAAATCTATGACACAATTAAAATAATGGAGTTACAAATGATGCTATTAGATTAAGATTATTTCAATTCTCTCTTAGAGACAAAGCTAAGGGTTGGCTCTATTCGCTTCCTGCAAGGTCGATAGCAACATGGAATGGCATGGTTTAAAAATTTCATTGTAAGTTCTTTCCACTTACAAAGTCTATAAAAATGTGTAACGATATTACTAATTTTATATAGATGGATAATGAATCATTGTCTGAACAATGAGAAAGATTCAAGGAGTATCTAAGGAGATGCCCATATCATGAATTACCCATAATGATATAGGTACAAATTTTTTTATAATGGGCCTAATACAAATTTTTTTGTTCTGTGATTGATGCAATTGCATGGGAAACTCTAAATAATAAAACACCAGAAGAAGCCTACAATTTATTAGAGCAAATGGCATGCAATAGTTATGCCAGTAGCGTATTGAGTGGCTACCAATGCAAGCGAAGTTCATGAAGTAGACACTTTTGCTACAATTGCTGCACAATTTGAAGCACTCGATAAAAAGCTAGATAACATGAGTGTTTCACTTATGAAAAAAATTAGAATTTGACCTGTAATTTTGGTGCTAGAGAAGATGTTAGCATAAAGTGTTAGGTAGGTAATACTTTTTACACAACCTAGTGAAAATGCTAACTTTGTTTGAAATTTTAACAAGCCATAAAATAATTCCTACTCAACACATACAATTTGGGATTGTGCAATTATCCAAAATTTTCATGGAATCATGGAATAATTGAAATGTGACGACCACCATTGAGATTCAAAGAACTCGAGAGGCAAGTCTAATATGAAAGATATATAGCCCTGTTTGGTTCGGCCTTGGAGGAATGTCCTTGGGGAAATGCAAAGGCCTTTAGTCTAAAGGGGGTTTGGCAAAGTGCAAATATTGTTTGGTAAACTAAAATTGAAAAGATGCCTTGAGATGCAACTTGGGGAAAATGTTGTTTGGTAAACACACATACATTTGGAAAAAGTCCTTTCATGTGCCAATTTTAAAATTTCGTAACTTTAATTTGTTAAAATCAAAAACAAAATCAATGACCTTAACTTTTATAATTTTTTTCAAGTTGAGAGTAATGTATAAGAGACATATTAATAAAAAAATTAAATAAAAAAATCACATCAAACTCAATTTAAAATAGAGTAATTTCATTACAATAAACATGACAACATATATCCGAAAGAAAGAAATAAGTTATCGTTAAATATTACAAACGTTCTTACCTATTTATCAAGTTAATATCTATTTCATTACGTAAACATGACACGTCAAGGAACGTATTATCATTTGAAGCATTTTGTCCCCTCATTTACAAAATCATGGTCAGCTAAATATCCATACACGGGATCCAAATCTGCTGTTTCAAAATCCGTTATCTGTTAAAAAGCATTTTTCTTATAAAATTATTCAAAGACATTGTAGTTATGACAATTTGCACTTGTTTTAATAAGGATAACTTGGCATAGTAGTTAAAATCTTCACTTCTTTTTTAATACGCCAAGGCTCGTTCAATTTCTAAGCGAAGTAAGGAATGTGCACGGTTGAACACTTCTCGATGACCCGTAAGTGTAGGACCTTGTTGAAATTCTGGTAAATGATATCTAACTTATCTATATAGCCCCAAATAACCTGTGAGATTTGGATATCCAGCATTTACTAAATAATATTTACCTACACAAATATACTATAAATTTAATTAACATATGCCACATAAATATATATGGATGTACATAAACCATTAATTAACCAACCTGGAGGAGGATGGGGAAATTGTGCATCACATCTTCCAATGGCATCATAGAATATACGAATATCATGAGCTTGTCCCCCCAACCGGCACAAACATAAATAAATTTCATATTAAAATTACATACGGCCAACAAATTTTGAGTAGTCTTTCCTTTTCGACCAATAAAGCGGAATGATCATACGTCAATACCACTGCTAGGATATGTGTACCATCCATAACTCCAATGTAATCCTAAAACAAATAATACAAATATTACATGATTTAAATTTTGTTTTTCATTTTTATTGTACAATCGTAACTTACCTTAAAAGATAGATAAAATCATTTATCTTTCTTAATCTTCTCTGGAACTTCCCGAATTGTCAATCAATTGATTGGATCAAATCTTTTCCCATATCACATACTTTATTTAAAACTAAACTAAAGTGCCTACTTATGATTTTTCTAGATCGTTGGAAAACGTTCTTGTGCTACCCTGTTACCTATACCATGTCCTAACATATTAAAAAACATTTCAATCATTTATGCAACATTAACATTCCTAGATCCTTTAAGGCCATAGTGTGTTACTTCACATGTTAAATTATTAATACATCCCTATGCATTCTAAACATATTGTAGCATCTTATTGGATTAGTATCTTCGGCCATCAACTCTCTTATCTATGCATGACCTATATATGATGAGGTTATAGAAGGTTGTTTGCAAAGGTACGTTGCTTGATAAACAATTGAAGCATTACCAATTGAAAGAAAATCTAGGAATTCATCTTCTTCTTGTTCACAATTTTCCTTTTCTTGAGAATTATTCATAATTGCCTAACGTAACAAAATATAAAGTTAGAATTAAAAAACAATGAATAATCTTGACAATCTATTAAGAAAAACAATAGTATCAATCAACATATATATGTGTGTGCGCTCGCGCAAAGTCAACAACATAAAGAGAACCTCAATTGGAAACAAATCTCACATTAAAAACGTTAAGATAAAGTAGGTCCATACATAATTTAAATAGAGTTCACATATAAAAATAAAATACCATATTAAGAATTCAAATAAGATGCTATGACAACATCTTAGTCATGATTAAGTTCTTCCATCTCAAGCTTGAGATACTTCACCCTCAATGCATCAGCATTCAAGCTCACGAAGACTTGTTTATTGTCTATCATTTCCTTAAAATGTTTGATTGCAAAAAAGTACAGCTTTTCATCTTACACAATCTACGGTATGGCATCCAACATATATATATATATATATGAGGTCTTTGTAAGGACCGAATCCCTCATATGCTAATGATGCAACAGCATCAGCACTCCTACTTTCAATAACGGAACAAAGCCTGTTAATTTGGCTTCCAAGCAATTGTGCGAGCTCAAATTCTTGTCTTTCTTTTCTCAAGTTTGCCTCGTTGCTCTTTTATGGGCCCGAGTTTGAAGTGGTTCATCAATATTTTGACCCACATGACATTCCAAATTATCATTAGTAGATCCTACGCCATCATCAATATCGGGTTGTGTGGTATCAATATTCTTATCAACACATAAACCTTGTGTAGGATTCCAAATGATTCCTCCAGTAGCAACCGTATTCCTGAACATTCTATCTAGCAACACTTCAAGATCAGGAGGTATGTCTTTCATTCCTAAAAGTCTTAACCTTACGATTAGCCTGTTATAAAAAACATATGAGTAAGTTGTATAATTGAAAATGAGAACTTAATTGAAAAGAAAAAAAGATGAATGATAAACACTTGGATTTTATTCTCCTACCATTCATCACTTTCGCATCGATGGTTTTCTTCCTTGGATCCCATCCTAGTCATGTTTCACTATAAACCGATGTCTTCCATCTTTTCCATTCTTCCTTAAGATTATCCCATTTACTCTTCATTTGAGTTTTATCGTACTTTTTTGCCCCTCAACTCCTCGAACTTATTAATTATGACAGTCCATCCATCTCTCTTGTTGGTTGCATGATGATTACCCCTATCGATTTATTCAACACACAACTTCCAAAATGTTTCCACATCTTCGGCGGTCCAATATGCTTTTTCCTTTGTTGAACTCGCCATCTTCCAATAATATGAGCAATAATAGATTTGAAAGACATAATAAAGAAAAAAATCAGCAATTAAATTAAAGCCAAATCAAGGTGAACTAGTAAAGCACAAATCAAAGTGACATTGTATTAGGTATCAGCCCAAAAAACAAGAAAAAAAAAACCAGTAGCATAGCCTCATTGTTTGTATATACCATAGACTAATTAAAAGAATATGAAACAAGTAGAGTCAAAATTATGTATCCATCAAAATAAATTTTATGAAGCTAAAGTGGTCACTGTCAATGGACATAAATGTGGGGGCACCTCAGATTATTTAGCTCTAAGATATGTCAAAAGAAGCATATTGTGTATTTGACGGCATGTATACTATGCTAAATAATTTATAAGGCAATAAATCATGTACAAAGAGTTCCACATGGCTATTCTAGCCCACGTGAAGCTTTAGGAGTGTAGGCCTATAATGAGACCCTTTGGTTTTGCTTAGTAATTGAATAAATTTTTATTCCAACAAAAAAATGACCCGATTCCTTGATCAAAATATTGTTTACTACCATATAATATTGACTCTTGAGAAATCTAATTTTCATAACTCAAGGTTTATTTTTTCCCTGCGAATGATACTAAATGAACCTCACAACAATCATACATACGTAGATCTTCACCTTCTGATAAATGTAAAGAGAACTCCTCAAACATAAATAGATTTTACATGAAAATAACTAGTTTTAACCCAACTGACAAATCTTGTCCTTTTGTCTTGCATGCCCATTAATCGTAATCAAATAAATAAATAAATAAAAACTTTGATGCTCAAACCAATTTGCTAAAATGGATGGCTTTAAGAGATGATCTTTAAAGACATGTTACATAGTACTCATTTCAAAGACATATCTTTCCAACAACTCATGCCAGAGTGAAATATGTTATGCAAAAGACAAACATGAACAACTAAACTCCCTCGCATATTAACAATTTCAGAATGAACCTTAGCAATATCTCAAATCCGAGGCTTTCTACGAGAACCAAAGAAAAAGTGACTGATTTACTTGCCGAAATGGATGAAATTATTGCGATGTCTTTTTCTGTTTTTTTTTTTTCCTTTTTTGTTTTCATTCTATCCTTCTACGTGTCAATGTTCTAGGTTTTCTGCTTTTACAAATCCCTTTTAATTTATGAAAGAAGGAAACCAACGTCGAAAAGAATGAATTTTAAGAACTAACGTATTGGCTGGTATTCAAATGTTACGTGTGTTTTTCCCAATTAGTGGTTGTATTTCAGCAACCTAGTAATTTATGCCATGAGACAAATACACTAAATTGCATAATTAATTAAATCTCATCTACAAAAGTGATTAATGAGTAACTTTTCAGCATGAAATTCAGCTTTGCTTCCATGATCTTTTCAAACACTCTTTCAAATTAGAAGTACATATACATAAAACAAGATCCAATCTCTTTTGTTGCCATGAGTCATTCGTTCCACAATTTACTTTTGCCACTAGTCCCATACTTTTGTCATTCTATTCCTTTTTTTTTTTTTTTTTTTTTTTGTAAATATTGCCTATTCAAAGTTCGGATAGAATAAGCTTAAAAGGTTAGGTTTTTTTTTTTTTTTTTTTTATGAAAGCTCAAAACAACAACAATGTTTGACAGCAAATGCACCTTCAATATGAGTTGTCCTCATTCCTAAAGAACCCATTGTGGAACGTACAATTTCTCTAACGAAATCCACGACCCATTTTTTTTTTTTTTCACAGAGGAAAAATCATCACAACAAACATATATAGAAATTGAAGTTAGCAAAGAAAGAGGGAAGCAAGATCAAGTGAACAGATGAGAAAACAAGGGGAAAGGAGAGATAGACAAACAATCATTCTCTCAAATGCTATGATCTCTCGCCAAATCAGAACATGCCACTCTAGCCATAAGATATGCAATTACCCATACAAATTTCCACAAAAATCGCAACATGAATTGAGAAAATCTGACCTAGATAGAGGCAAGCGCGGCCTTGAGTGCAACATGATGGGAGAGCTTGAGGGCAGTGATCGTGAAGAAATGACGCAAGGAAGAGAACTCAAACCCCTGCCAATCGTGAGGGAACACCGCTTCAAGCACGAAAGGGGGAGTCGTCAAGGTACGAGAAAGGCGAGGGGAAATTTCTACATCCTAATAGAACCGAGGAAATCTTACCTGGAGAGGCGAGTGCGAGGGCGACGAGCGCTCGAGGGCAGTGGCTGTGAAGATCGTAGTATGAGGAAGAAAGGTGAAGGGTGGTGAATGTAAGGGTCGAACACAACAATCGTGAGGTAGAAGATGCGTGAGAGTATGAAAGAGTAGAGGAGGCGTGAGGCTATAGAAACTTAAGGAAGATGAGGTTTTTAGGGTTTTCTATTTAGAAAATGGCAAACACGAATTTTGGTTAATAAATGAGAACAAAATGGGCAACGACATATTTTCATTAAACAAATGAAGTAGCATTCGAAAATGCTACTTCTCAAATGCACCTCTACCCTTCCATTCCCTAAAGGTCTTTAAAGTCCCTTGAAGATGCAATTGCATCTTTTCAAAGCCCTCAAAAATTGAACCAAACACTACCTGCATTTGGCCAAACCCTTTAGGCCCCAAAGCCCTTTCAAATGGTCTCTGAACTTGCTAACACTACTCATAACTTCATCAAAAGCAATGATGAGATTTTAGAACCAAGAGAATTCAATCAAAAATATGGAGGTGCAAATGCCTCAATGAACAAACATGATGTCAGGGAGACAATTACGGTTCTTTGCTTAGCAACATAGAGAAAAATCATGTTGAAAAGGTAGAAGTTATAACCCTAAGAAATGATAAATAAGTGGAGAAGAATATGCCAAACAAGAGACTTCTAGAGACAAAGAAGTTTTGGCACTTGAGTGTCCACCTATGCCAAGTTTTGATACTTGGGTGTCTAGCACTCCTTAATTCTCATATCGATTATGGCATTCACGCTATCTAAGAATTCCAAACCTGAGATAAGATCATATTCATCAAGTGAAATTACCTCAAAAGAGAATTTGCCTTTCCAATCACCAATGTGTAGTTCCATGTCCTATGCAATGCCAATGGCCAATACGTCATCCGAGTTTACCGTCTTGAATCAATATTCGGTTGACTTAAGTCAAAATCCCAAACTCTTCATGGCTTCGCTTGATAAGAACATGTTTGATGCACTTGTGTCAACCACAACATAGAGTTTTGTGTTACTAACCTTAACTTCCACGAATGACAAATTGTACTTGGAGACTTCTTGGGTAGAGCTTGAATCTTTGCGGAAATGAGAATCTTTATGGTTCCAAGTCGCATTTCCCTCTTTTTATTGCTTTTATTCTTCCTCTTCCCCTATGGCGAGCAATGTCGTGAGTTTGTTCTTCGGTGGGCAATCTTGGTCAAATGGAGACCTCATAAATAAAACATGGGGATCGTAGTGGCGTTTTCTCCCTTTCTTTGTGAGAGTCACCTTGTGATCGGTTCCACCTTTAATTGGGTCATTTGGAAGGCCTTCTCCTATGATCTTTCCCGTCAATCTCTTCGACCATGAGTAACTTCACCTCCTTTGTCTTTATCATGGTGGCAATCCATTGTCCACCCATTTCCTCTGGACTTGGAAGATCCAAGTTTGGTGAAATTGACAAGAGGCATGATCATGGTGAGTACCTTGATATACTTCGAACATCCCATCTTTTAAGCTCAAGTTGGGCCCGAGGCTTCAAACTATCCATGAATGTTCCGAGAGCTTCCTCCCTAGGAATTTGGAGTCTGGGTTCAATAAACTCCATGTACTTCCAACCATGCACTTTTGTTCAAGGCGATAAAGTTTGCTACAAGCCTCTTGTTGTGCGAACTCGGAGAAAAATTATCTCGAAATTCTTTGAGAAAATCATCCCACGTGTTGATGGGATCGGCACCTCGCTTGATCTGATCACACCTATTTTAACACCAAAACATCGCATTATCTATTAGGTACATATATATGTTTCTTACCCTGATCATCTTGTTATGAATGCTAACAAGGCCAAAATGTTGTTCCATGCTCCAAATGAAATTGTCCACCACTTTAGTAGACCAGTTGCTTTTGAACTCCTTAGGATTCGACACATCCACCTTGTGTGCCATTTGAATGGGTATGGCACCATTCGTAATACTAGCATTGCACAAGACTAGCTTGGTCTTGAGCTCTTGGACGTCCAACTTAAAAGCTTTGGCCTCGGCCTTATGGGAGCTGTCCTCTTTGAGCTCTAAGACTTCTATCTTCAATGCCTTGATCATGTATTTGGATTATGATTGAGATTAACAGGGTATAGGAGCACTTCGAGATGTTTATTTATTTATTTATTTAAAGTCCACTTCAAGGGATGTTCTTGGCGTCACCCCAAAAGGAAAATGGACAGCAGTTGTGAAAAGGTAGTAATCATTGAAGTACCGACATTAATCAAATCGCAAATTGAGAATGTTGGTGGAACTAACAAATAACAAAGGGCAAGTCATATATTGATCACAAATTGCATAACTCTCCTTTCTCCTTTCTCCTTTTGTCATCTTCCATGACTAAAATCAAGAGGCCAATCAAAGTAAATCACAAGCTGTCTATGCCTGTTCACAAATGCGATGTGATGCCAAATTGCATTCTTTATTTTTACATATCGATGTCCCAACGCTTTGCTCCCTCTTATTGGTATATTACATTTTTTGAGTTCTGCACCTGACTTTATCCTTGATTATTTTACATCGGAGAGATCCCAAGATCTAAATGTAACCTCGTATATAACCTTTTAACGTCACGCTTGGGACGAAATCTTTTGAGAAAAGCCAGAGAGATGGTAATCACATTGTCCAAAAGCACTGCGTTAAGAAATACCAAGTTTATTTTTTTGGGGAAAAGATGGAGGATTTGAGGCAGCTCTAACTCCCATAAAAGCCCTCGTCTTTCCATGTGGAGCTTTCGTACACGAATTCGCGTGTGGAGTTAAAAGGGCAAACGTGAAGTGCTCTAAAGTGTTCATTTATTATAATTTGTATTGAAATATGAGAATATAATGAGGTGAGAAAAAAAAAAGCTCTGTATAAAATGCTGGGACTAATGATGTAGGAGAATTGCACCAATTTTTGTCTCTCTTCCTGTTCCCCCCGAAGAAAAGTGAAATGAGTTCTCGGTTGCCTGGGTCGATCGATTTCAAAGTGGATCGATTTTGAGTTCGCCCCCGTAACTCTCGGTTCTCAAATATTGAAATCGAAAAAGAAATCGGTGAGTTTTGGAATTGCCGGATCCTATTCGTTGTCAATTTTATTTGAAAACTTAACTCTTATTGTGTAAAGAACCATATTCTTTTTCTCGAGAGTAAAAGTTGCACAATTTTATTACAAAAGATACGTTAACCAAGTGTTTATGTTATTGTTTTTACAGCAACAACAAAAAAGTGGACATGTTATTGTTTGCTCAAGTTGATACCCATGTATTGGTTCTCAAGGTTGTAAATGCACCTTATATTTCTAAAAGATGCTTCAAAATCTATTTAGAGTCTGTTCAACACGAGAATTGAACTGATTGTTTTCAAGGTAAAACCTGCCTTGGAACTCAAAACCAAACCAATTTTAGAGGTTCACGAAAGTGGGAACCAAACATATTCTCCTCCGAACTAAACTTGAACCAATCGATCCAGACATTTGGTATTTGAGTTGAACTATACCCGGTGCTTACCTTTAGTAATTTCATTTAAGTATGGGCTCATGCAATTTATTGCCCCAACTTTAGAGTTTGGACCTTTGGTGCTTACCCCCAGTAATCTTAGTTATCACTTTGCGCAGCTCACAGAATATCAACTCACGCCCTCCCTTCTTCAAAGGTCCATTTAGTTTAGGGTAAAGAGCAACACTAAAATCAATTCCGTACACAATATCAACTTTCAAGGACTAATTCGATTGGAATTGACTCATCAAACCTTTCTTTGGCATGCGTGATCTTTAATTATAATTAGACAATAAACGGCAGGAAAGATCAGACTGAACCTAGTAATTATGCTCAAGCAAGCCTAGCTAACACACCAACAAAAGGTGCTGTGTTGGCGGTTGCTGGCTCGGACATCTGATAGTTCGACCTTGAGTCCGTGTACCCGTCTTGCTGGTCGGGCCCCGACGAGAGCTCCGTCCAATACGTTCGGGTTCGGGGCGTTCTTATTAAACCACAAGTCAAATCCTCCGCTGCATGAGACAGGCGTCGGGTCCTTCTTGATTGAGACAATGGAGGCTCCCCTGTGGTGCACTTGGGTCGGATAGTTCGATCCATAGCCGACCATGTAGCTCAGTTTATTCGGGTTCTCTCCCAGGATATAGTCCGCCTTGAATTGGATCGACAACAGAAAGGAATGATAATTAAAACAAAGCATATGTTGTAAAAGAAATCAGCTAATTAAGTGAACTTATCGTCCTAAAATGGTGTTATCAAGTATTTGATATCCTTGACCTCTCATTCACGTGATACTAAATTGGTAGTTAATCTATGAATTCACCTTAATTACACTAAAAAACAGTGAACCAAAAAAGCACTTCGCACAAAGGATATATGTGGTCTATATGTGGTCATGTGTACCTGTGACTGGGCAAGCTCGATCAGATCGGAGGAAGATGCAGTACCACCGGGGCACTGGATTGAGGCTTTCTTGGGGGCGAGGTAGTCGGCGTACGCCGCGGCGATGAAGGCGGCGGTGGAGGTGTACTGGAGGTTGTTCCAGGGTTGAAACCACAGCAGTCCACCAGGGGTCTTTTGAAATTGCCGCTGCCTTTCTGGAGGCAATTGCATATGAATTGCTCTGCTTGGTTTTTGTATTGTGCCCATGGTCCTGAGTTCTCAACTTTGCCTTCCAACGCTAGCTGTGCATTTCATTTCATGCATAAAATCAAAACGTAGGTCTTGTTTTTTTTTTTTTTTTTTTTTTTTTAGATTTTCTTCAGGATGGATCTGATGTTTAATTATCCCTTGGCAAAATGTTGGGAATTAGAATAGTGACGAAGCAGTGTGCATCAAAATATAAGTTCAAGGCCTACACCTTGTACTTTGTTAATGGAACCAATCTGGCATACAAGATGAGATATACCTTGGCAACGAGCACTTGGGCGCCGACATACTTGTCGTTCCACGAGAACTCGGTCCGACCGCCACCGGTGTCGCCCGAGCTACTGAGGTAATCGAGGTATTCTTTGTCCCCAGTTGCACGGTGAAGCCATGCAGCTGCCCACAGTAGTTCGTCCTGTGTCATCAGGTGATTACAGTAGTTTAGACTTTACATGCTTGATAATAGGATTGAATACACATATTCTTACCGAATTCTAAGTGATTTTAAGCAATACCTGATATCCAGAGCTGGAATAGAACTGTCCTGCTACAGAGATGCTACTCGTGTACACGCCAGGATGATTCGAGCGAAATCAAAGAGCTGTCAAACGCAAAAATTAGTCAGAAATAAACACATCAATTGATTAATAATAGGATCTTTTTGTTAGGTAACAAAGCTACAACCAAATCATCGGACAATAAAATATCAGTTTAGGAAGGACGCAAAATTCGTAGGTTGTATCAATGTTGCTGATTGAAGAAGGTCGACACATTTAATGTTCGAATCCACGAATTGATAATAAAGAGGAAGCTAATAAGCTAAAGGCTTGCGTGCGACGCATGCATGATTCTTGTAAACTGGTCGTGTAACAATGAAACAAAGAAGACCTGTTTTGCATGAGTTAGAAGCTGAGATGCATATTCAGAATCCGTCTGGTCAAAGGCGATGGAAGCCGCCGCAAATGCAGCTGCAGTTTCCCCGGCGAGATCGGCCCCCGGGTTCTGGTCGTCGATCTTGTAGGTAGTGCGGGGGTGGTCATGTCCTCAGGCCTCTGCCAGCACGAGTGGTCGGAGTTGCCCTCGCCGACCTCGCCATAGAGGACGTCGGGCTGAGGGTGGGCTTCGATCAGGTAGTCCGTGCCCCATTTTACGGCAGCAAGCGCGTTCGAGCTCGTGCTTGTCTTGCAAATTGGCTCTGAACTCCACAACGCTCCACGAGAGCAACGAGATTGTGAAGGCCATCGGGAACCCGAACTTGACGTTGTCGCCGGCATCGTAGTATCCTCCGGTCAATTTGATCTATTAGCCAAAAAGAGAGATTAAATGTATTCCAGAAATAAACCTAAAAGGATATCAAATATTAACGTTAACCAAAATCAGATTACTAGCAAAAAGATAGGCACACGGGATTCTGCATGCAAAATCATAGCAAGATACGTTTTTTTGCAATTTCGCGCATATGTCAAAATTGAAACGGCGCGAACGAAATTTCTATATGCAATAATTTCCTATCTTTCTTTCGCAACGTGTGAAAATTAAGAGAATAAACATAGATAAAACTGCAGAAAAGTAAATAAAAAAATCCATACTCCGGCATCGCTCCCATCTTCAAGCGCCGAATCGCCACGCCATTGGACTCTCTGTTCACTTGGCAGTTTGCCTGATCGCTGAGCCTCGAAGTACAGCAACGACTTGGTGAGCGCAGTCCCATAATCACTTGACCCTTCGCTTTGAATCACTAATTCAGATGACAAAACCATGAAACTCAACGAAAAGGCCAAGACAAGGTTCATGGAACTTAGTCTAGCCATGATAACTCTCTCAAGAACCAATGCGAGGAAGAACACAAGGTTGTTGAATATATATAGATGGAACTTATGACATAATCTACGGAAGGATTTGCTATATATATATTAAGTAGGAAAATATGCACATAGGGAAATATATACGTATGTATCGATTAGTTTCCATATGCTTGGAGCTATTTTTAGTGTGAAATCCCATATAGTTAAGGGCTTATATTTTTTTTTTCTGGTAAGGTAGTTAAGGGCTTATATGTTTATATCCAAATCTGTGGAGATTCTTTTAAGGCTCTTTTTCCATCCTAAATATGGTTGGAGAATCTCCTGCCAATATGATATTATTCTTAAATTACCATTAGGCTATGTTGGGAAGCTTTTGTAATTTCCAAACTAATGGATTGTCTTTTAATTTTACTAAAGGAAGAGCTACCCTTGCTCGTTGCAAATAACATTTCTTTCACCCTTGCACCGCTTCTTTCACAGCCATTATATTTCAATGTTTATTCCATGTTTGTCTTCTTCTGAACTTGCTATCCGCTGTCCACTTGCATGAGAGTTTAAGCACTTTATGTAACCTCAGCAAACATTCATCGTAAACCGAAGCAAAGAAAGGATTGTTTGCACATTGTTCACTTCATTTCCCCTAGAATCTCCTAATGGCTGTGAATTTTTCGACATTGATATCCAATACAAATCTAGGAGATTATGCTCAAAGAGTGAATATTATGGTTGATGTATACATTACATTTCATATTCGATTTGTTAAAAGAGACTTTGGTCCTTGCAACTATACATATAAGTAGGAAATAGTCTGAACACGGCATGATAAGACCAATCTATTCAATATTTTGAATTCTTAATGGCTAAATTTTTCATTTCAATCTGGAATTTTACTCATCTTTCGTTGTCTCATCTTTTGTCATGCAATTGCTATGGAAGCCAATATTCAAGAGAGCCCAAAGCGCTTAAAGGTATCTATTGATGATGACAATGAGAATGGAAATATAATAGACACAGAGGGACTCAAGCATGGAGTCTAGGAGACGATTAAGTGGGGTCAACCATCTTTCCATAACCGTTTAAAGACATTAGTGCGAGATTCGAATCTAGGAGACGATTAAGGTTTAGGAAATTAGATAATTGGATCTTCTGGGTATGGAGAAAATCAAATCTCTTGAATCTTGCCTATAATAGATAAACGGAAAACTAAGGGCCTGTTTGGTAACCATCCAAACAGTCTTTTCGATTCCCGATTTTTGTTTCCAGAAATCGGTTTGGGATGAGAATCGCGTTTGGTAAAATTTTTGTTTACGGGACCAAATTTGTTCCCGAGAATCGAGTTGGGAAGAGAATCAAGAATAAAAAAAAATTGATTCTTGTTCCGGGAACAAAATTGAGAATCAAAACTCTTCTTCTTTTCTTTTCTTCTTCTTTATCGATCGCTATCCATAATCGTCGCCGTCGATCACCGCAGGTCATCGGCAAGCTGGTCCGACGAGCTCGCCGGGAGGCTCTTATGCCCTTTGAAAAAAAAAAAAAAAAAAAAAAAAAAGAATAGTAGAAAAAAAAAAAAAAAAAAAAGAAGAAGAAGAATAGGAGAAGAAGAAAAAAAAGAATAAAAAGAAAAAAATAAAAAAGAAGAATAGGAGAAAAAATAAAAAATAAAAAAAAAAAAAAAAAAAATAAAAAAAAGGAAAAAGGAAAAATAAATAAAAGAAAAGGAAAAATAAAATAATAAAATAAAATAAAATAATAAAAAAGAAAACAAAAGAAAAAAAGAAAACAAAAGAAAAAAAAAAAGAAAAAAAGGAAAAAGAAAAAAAAAAAAAAAAAGGAAAAGAAAAAAAGAAAAAAATTAAAATAAATTGATTTGGAATAGAATCAATAAACACGGTACAAAACGCAATTATTCTAGAATCGAAATTTTGTACAATTACCAAACGTGTTCTTTTACTCGGAATCGGTTCTCGGGAACGAGAATAAAAAATAATCATTTCGATCGAATTTGTTCCCTGGAACAAAATCGTTACCAAACGCGCCTAAGTAATCGAGCATGCATCTAAGTAGCATCGATATCGATACGCAACATGATACCATATGCTAACACGTTAATTCTCAAAAAATAAAAAAATTCCGACGGGTTGGAAAACATTGTATATTAAATGTATATTTTTATATATACATAATAAATTGTCATTTTTATGATTATTTTAATCAATTTAATTTGATTCAAATTCACAAATAAATATGTAATAAAAAAGAGACTAAAATAAATTTACAGTAAAAACATTAATCCATCATTTGTTAATATTATTCATTGTTTTAATTTGATAAAATCAACTCCATTTCAATAATCCATAAAACTTAGAAAAAAAAACAAGTAATCCACATTCTGAACTCGCGTATCAGAGCATTTCGGAAGAGAAGAGAAAAAATATATTGGGGAGCGGATTGTTTGTCACAAGAAGTAAGAGTATGAAAAGAAGATAATGTTAGTTTTTCTTCTTTCCCTCCTTATTATTTTGATTTTTTTACATATTTACATTTGACCCCTCATTTATTGAAAACTTTTAAAATTGACCATGTGCATGTCGAATCGTGTGTCAAAATTTTAGACTCGCGTGTCAAAAAGTGTCGAGAGAGTTGATCAAGTATTAGATTTTCTGATACTTATTGACTGAATGTTGGAAAGAGTCTGGCAAATGTTAGAGTGTTAGACACGATACGAAGGCTTCCAGATAGTGTCAATGCTTCTTAGATTGGTGGTGGCTGCGATGTCAAAACTTGGTGTTGTCATTGCTCATAAAGGCAAATGGTGTTAGAGGGGGCAGTAGGAGCGGTGGCGGCAGTACTAGTTTTTGTAACAAGTGAAGGAGCAGCAGCTTTAGTATCGCACTCACACGGCCATCTTCATCTGTAATCGGCAATCATCGCAGGTGGGGCATGTGGAGGGAATAGGGGATTGCGACCAGTACCTCCAGAAAAAAGGTGTCTTCCCCTTGGATCGCATGCATGAATGCGACCAGGTATTGGTTTTGTGCCTTTTACGGTATAGAGTCCTAGAATCAGCCGTCACCGGGAAAATTTTGATTGTGGCGTTCTTGGATTTTAGTACTTAGCTAATGATATTCTGGCTACCTTTTCGCTTCAGGAGAAGAAGGATTACCTTAATTGTCTCAAATCTTCGAGTCATCAATCTGAAAAATGTAGAAGATTCTCAAAGAAGTATTTGGAGTGTCGCATGGCAAAGTGAGTGACCCTGGTGGCTCTCAGATAGATCAAATTTCTATTGTTGTAAATGCGTCATGGGCAAAGTAATAGGACTGTTTGCTGGGGATATCGTCGTTTGGACATGTTGCATGTCCAGGGGGTTAGGAGGGAAAAAAATTAAACCAATTTGATAGACTGAATAAACATGGCGCTTCATTTACTTAAAGAGATGCAAAAATAGGGGGTTTTTGAGGATTTTTTTTTTTTTTTCACTCTACAAAATGATCTCCTTTCACACGATTTCCTTTGTTCAAAATTTCTATGTGAACGAGGCACTTTTGTCAATTTAATGTAGTTTGAACAATTCAATGTATCCATATGAAAATGCGGACGAGAAAAAAGATTCATATGGTTGTCATGAGCTGCTCCATCTGGATTGAGCTTACTTTATTTTCCAATTTTGTGATAGAAAGAGAGTTTGAGGAAGGGATTATTGTGATGCTGCTTCACTATTGTGCTGATTCATATGTGTTTTGGGTTTTGGAAGCCACTTGAAGTGCTTCAAGAATAAGTCAAATTGTCCAGACTAGTAGGCAAGTGTCTCCCCCAGACGATGGCAGATGTTATTGCACGCAAGCTTTCTGATTAATTGCAGCAAAATTCAAGCATTCTGTGTGGTACGTTTTACTATTTCTCGGTTGAGGATTCAAGCATGAGCTGCATAATGACTGATTCGATATCTATTTCGGCTGCAAAAATAATCGTTCCACATAGAGTGCAACGATTACATAATTTGATTGCGTCTCCTCTACTTTCTGCCCTTGACAGTCTTAATCTTAGAGGGTTCGAGGGAGATTTGTTCTAAACCTGTCCAAAAGTACAGTTTTCTCCGTCAAATCTTTTTACAATGCTATTCCGTCAAATCCTTTTAACCGTTTAAGGACTTTGTGTTCTAAACTCCTTTGATCTAGTCATGTTGAGCTCACCAGTGATGGCATGTGCATTCTTCCGGAGCTTGATGGCGAGGCAAGACATGTCAGAACTTGGATTCGGAAAGGAAACCAAAGCCAAAGCTCCAGGCGCGAATGAATCTAAGAGGACCACATTCTTCAATTGCCGATAGAAGAGTCCAAGTTGCTGATAGAAAATTCTCCATTTGTCCCTCCTCCGATCAATTCGGCCTAAGGTCAAAATCGACTTGAGGTGCTTGTGAACTCACCTATTAAGAGATCAAATGGAATGTGAACATTAGGTTCTATGATAGCTTCAAAGTATACATAGACAGGTTTAGATGCGATTAATGAAAGATAGACCTAATAAAATAAAATGGATAAGTGTACTGAAAGTCCTAAAATTTATCATTAAAATGCAATTGAATCCTAAAACGTGCAATCAAGTCCTAAAACTTATCACGAAAGTACAATCGGATTCTAAAATTTATCACAAAAGTGCAATCAAATTTTAAAACTTTTAAAAAGTGCAATTAATGAAAGGACTTGATTAGATCAATTTAACATGTTCTAGGACTTGATTACTCTTTTTGAAAATTTTAGGATTCAATTATATTTTCGTGACAAGTTTTAGGATTTAGTTGTACCTTTTGAAAATTTTAAGATTTGATTGCACTTTTGTAACAAATTTTAGGACTTTCAACGCACCTATCCAAAAAGAAAAAAACACAAAGCTGTGACCTAGATAGTAAGTGAGTTTGCTCATCTACTTTCGAGTCTTGTTGGGAACATTTCGCAAGTAAAATTTCGAATGCATTGAGACGATAAAAGAAAGTGTGCCTTTAAATTTGTTAGGTTGTAGATTTGTCAAAGAACGCAAACACTGGCCTAGACACCACTTGATCTCTGAGCTAGAACAATGAGAACTAAAGATAGACCTAATCAATTCGCGGACTCTGCCGAGTATCCAGCCCATACATGATTTTAAATTATTAAGATTTTATATTAGATGTCGAATGGATTTGGGCAGGCCAGGAGAAAGAAAAGGATTTGCTTGACTAAACCTTAATGACAAGCATTTCTCCCCGTGCGCATGTTAAGAATAGGAAAATATTATCATGAAATTATCTTAAATATAAGGGTCCGTTCGTTTCACGGAAAATAACTTCCAAGAAAATATTTTTGGAATTTTCGATGTTCGGATGGCGGAAAATAGATGGTCAAAAAAAAAATGTTTTCGAAAATCTCCCCATCAGGATTGTGGAAAATGATTTCCTCTTTTGAAAAGAGAAAATCATTTTCCCATGCGCAATCTTCTATTGCGCTTCTTTCCTTACTCCAGAAGCTGCCCCTCTTTCTCACGAAACCTAGGGTTTCTGATCCCATCTCCTCCTCCTTTGACACCGACGATCAGCAGCGGCGGAGCATCCCCTCATCTGGCGGTGCTAGATCTTCGCCCTCACGAAGCCCTAGGTTTCGATCTCATCCTCCTCCTCCTTCGATGTCGATGATCGGCGCGGCAAAGCGTCCCCTCATCCGCAAGACAGCTTGAGCCTCGCCCCCGAGGCCGGCGAGGCTCCGCCTAGCTCGATCTAGCGAAGCCGAGCTCGGGTCTCTCCGGATCGGGCGAGGTGGAGCTCTTGGCCGGCTTTGGGGTGGAGCTTGGGCCTCGCCAGATCCGGCGAGCTGGGTAGGGCTCCGGCCTCGCCCAAGTTCACCAGATTTGGTGGCGGAGCTCGGGCTCCGATCCGGGCGAGCCCGAGCTCTGTCGCCCGATTCGGCAAGCTCGCGGCTCGCGGCTCGCCAAAGCCCGTAGAAACTCTAGTGAGCTCATCGAATCTGGCGGCCGGGTCTTGGTTGACCACCGGGCAACCGGCCATCGTCGAGCATGTGGTAGCGAAGGAAGGAGGAGGAAGGAAAAGAAAAAGAAAGAAAAAATAATAAATAATAAAATTTTCAATTTTTTAAAAATACAAATAATTAAAAATTCATTTTTTTAAAAAAAAATAAAAATAATAAAACTAATTTTTGGTCAATTAAAAATATTAAAATTCAATTTTTGATAATTTTTCCCAAACAATTAAATTAGCTAACGAACGGTGAAAAATATTTTTCACTCAAAGTTTAGGTTTTGGCCGAACACCGAAAATAAAGTCATTTTCTGGAAAATGATTTCTAGGAAAATGTTTTCCAGAAACATGATATTTTCCGCGAAACGAACAGACCTAAGTGATTTTACATGTCAACATTTGCGGATTTCAAAATTTTCACGTGTTTGACACTGTATGAATATCAAAACATGAGAATCTCAAGATTCAAAATAAAGAGTACTTACAAACGAGTTTTACCAAATTCGTCTGCTTGTTTCTGATCTTCTCAAATCATTTCAAATCTATACAGATTTGGAGGGGTCGCAAGAGATAGCACATTTATTTTTATGTCTCTTTTCGACGTATGCCCGTTATGTTGTCTATAAAATAAGTTGTCTATTAAACGGAAAAGATAACGGTATCGTTATAATTAGACTCATTTCCGTTCTTTTCTCTTCTTCAACAATACGTGAAGTACCCGAAATTCTTGATTTCCTTTATTTACTTGTATAAGCATCTTAACAACGATAAAAAATCAAATCGTTTCCTCTCCTTTCTTTTCTCTTGCAAGGTCATTTTCTTTCCATTCCCTTCTAATCATCCTATGTCAAAGGGAGGCGAGATGTTCAGTGACTTATAACTGGATTTGGGTCCATAACCGTGGGTTTCAATGTGCAAAAACTTCCAGAGAAGCACGTATGCAAGAAGAAAGGCTCTGTAAGATCCGGTATAATAAGTATTGTGACTTGACTAGCCGTTACTCCACCAGTAATAGGAGATGTAAGGATTAATAAGAACAAATAAAAAAAAGAAAGAATCGGAAGCTACTTATTAATAGTGATGGAACTCTATGCAAGAGATTTCAAGAGAAATAAACGATTTAAGGATCATAAACGATTGAAGGATCTGATCAAATAATATTATTATGGTTCAGGGTGATCTCATAGTTCCTGCCAAGTGGAGAGGACCAGAAGGCAGTTGTGAGAGCTAGACAAGAAGTCAGGCAAGTACGTGAGAAACAAGAGGGCGTGGAGGTTGTCGAGAAGGCGGTCAACGAGCAAGCCGGAATTGGGATGCAGAGCTTTGACATAATGCAATGGCGATACTGAAGGTAGCCGAGCTACACATTTAGAAGATCGATAGGAAAACGAATTTGAGGAATGAGAAAACGACCTTACCGACCCTACAAAGCTTTGCCTTTTGCCTCATCCATGGTGCTTCAGAATGCAGATTTAGATGTCTGGAAAGATGCCTTATCAGGTTTGCAGATTGTTAATCATAAGAAATCATATGATGATCACGACACAGTTTACGTTCCTGTTTTCATATGCTGGGGTTACGTAATTTGCTTAATGGTATTCAATGTCGCGGCTGTTAACTTTCATTGAGAAGAGAATTTTCGTGCATTAACGATTCAACACGGACATGTGTGGATGAAGATGAACATGAAAAAATAATTTTAGTGCAAAAGGATTGACGTTTGGATTATTTTTGGGAACACGAATTTGAATTACTTGCAATGTAATGGTGATTCAACTTCTATTTAGACTATCTCAAAGAGTATACTCCATCATCCAAGAAAACTGCGGATGTTAGAATGCTTTTTGAAGGACACTCGGCTTCTATTTGATCTGTTAATAGATGAGTCTACATGCACCTCGAGTCGCTTCTGACCTTAGGCAGATTTGGTCAGAGGAGGGACAAAGGAAGAATTTTCTAGCAGCAACTAGGACCCTTCTATCGGCAATTGAAGAATCACTTGTTGGTCCTCTTAGATTCATTCGCTCCTGGAGCTTCGGCTTCGGCTTCCTTTCCAAATCCAAGTTCTGACATGTCTTGCCTCGCCATCAAGTTCCTGAAGAATGCAAATGCAATCGCTCATGAGCTCGATATGACTAGATCAAAGTTTAGAACACAACGTCCTTGAACAGTTAAAAGGATTTGACGGAATAGCATTGTAAAAGATTTGACTGAGAAAACTGTACTTTTGGACAGGTTCTGAACAAATCATCCCTCAAACCCTCTAAGATTAAGACTGTAAAGGGCAGAAAGTAGAGAGGAGATGCAATCAAATTATATAACTGTTTCACTCCATGTGGAACGATTCTTTTGCAGCCGAAATACATATCGAATTACTCATATTATGCAGCTCATACTTGAGTCCTCAAGGTCCATAAGCACAACCAAGAAATAGTATAATCTACCACACAGAATGACTGAACTTTGCTGAAATCAATCAGAAAGCTTGAGTGCAATAACATCCTCCATCTTCTGGGAGAGACACTTGCCTACTAGTCTGGATAAGTTGACTTAATCTTGAAGCACTTCAAGTGGCTTCCAAAACCCAAAACACATATGAATCAGCATACCATTTAAGCAGCATCACAATAATCCCTTCCTCAAACTCTCTTTCTATCACACAATTGGAAAATAAAGTAAGAGAAGCTCATGACAACCATATGAATCTGTTTTGTTGTTCGCATTTTCATATGCACGCATTGAGATTGTTCAAACTACATTAAATTAGAAATTTTGAAGAAAGGATATTGTGTGATAGGAGATCATTATGTTGTGTGAAAAAACAAATCTACAAAACCCCTCTATTTTTGCAGCTCTTTAAGTAAATGGAAAACCATGTTTATTCAGTCTATCAAATTGGTTTAATTTTTTCCCTCCTAACCCCATCAACATGCAACATGTCCAAACTACGATATCCCAAGCAAAGAATCCTATTACTTTGCCCATGACGCATATACAACAATAGAAAATTGATCTATCTGAGAGCCACCAGGGTACTCACTTTGCCATACGACACTCCAAATACTTCTTTGAGAATCTTCTACATGTTTCAGATTGATGACTTGAAGATTTGAGACAATCAAGATAATCCTTCTTCTCCTGAAGCGAAAAGTTAGCCAGAATATCATTAACTAAGTACTAAAATCCAAAAAGGCCACAATCAAAATTTTGCAGGGAACAGCTGATTCTGGGACTCTATACCTGGTCGCATTCATGCATGTGATCCAAGGGGAAGACACCTTTTTCTGGAGGTACCGGTCGCAATCCCTATTCCCTCCAAATGCCCCACCTGCGATGATTGCCAATTACAGATGAAGATGGTCATGTAAGTGTGATACTAAAGCCGCTACTCCTACACTTGTTACAAAAACTAGTACTGCCACCACCGCTCCTACTGCCCCCTTTAACACCATTCGCCCTAACGAGCAATGACACCACCAAGTTCTGACATCGCAGCCGCCGCCCCTACTACTAGTTCCCAAAAGAGAATGATTGATCTTAAATTGTGGGAAACACAAGTGTAGACCAGAACTACTTCACTAGCATATATGCCGATTACCCAGCTCAAAAATGTAATTGGAGAATGAAAAACTACTGGTCTGTTACCTGTGCAATCTCTACAGTGGGTGTTATGACTCCCTCAAACAAAGCATTGCTGCGCTTCTCAGTACCCTCATGTGTCACTATCGATATGATTTTCAGAGGGAAAAGAACCCATCATTTTGATCTGTTATTTTCTCATGCCAAGGGGAAATAACTTGAATATATGACATTCTGCTCAAATGTGGGTCAAATTCAAGAACACCCATCCACCAGAAGAAATCAAAACGCCGACTCCAGCATTCAAGAACGAAAACCCTTTGAAAGATCGCTTTCGAAAAGATGGACGCGAGTTCTCACCACCCTCCTCCCTTCGCGGTCTCTCCCGAAAGAATCGCTGAGCGAAACAGGGAATTGGAAAAAAAAGAGAAGAAAAAGATGATATCTACCTGCACTCATCACGAGCTGACACGCAAATCGGGCATCCGTTGGACACTTCGCAGATCAATTCCCTCCGGCCCCTCTCGACGCTTAATGGAGGCGCCGGCCAGGAACCGCCGAGAGAATCGTCTCTTCCATGGCCGTCATGCGAGAGCCGCCGTCGACTAGAGAGAGAGAGAGAGAGAGAGTTCAAAGCTGCGCTGTGCATGGTCCGTTTCGAAATTTGGGCCTGGTTCGGGTCGGTTCCATGGGCCCGGTTCGGGTCGGGTCCATGGGCCTCAATACTTACACGTGTCGTCCACCCTTTATCTCCCTCTCTCTCATCTCTCTCCGGTCCGCCCCTCCGCCATCAGCCCCGCCGCGTGGCCGCGGCGGCGCTCACCGGGAGGCAGCCCCGAGGCCCGCTCCACAGCGGCGCCACCAAACCAAGAGCAAGTTCCCATAATTTGGGCCATTCTGTAGTTCAACCGCAAGCTCAGCTCATTTTCACGATTTAATCTCTTAATTTTTTCACCTCACCTATTGTTGTGACTGAAGCCGATTGTCTACTTTTCAAGTAACCTGAGTAATCCTATTCAGTACCGGAACTTCGGGTACTGTCGGGCAAACGAGTGATGCGGCAATGGGCTACATTCTGCTGGAGTGACTGTTAGCCCTGAAGGAGATAAAATGCACGTAGGCGTGTACCGTGACGATGGGTAATTTGCGGTGCTAGAACAACGACGCGTGAGAGCTGGAGTAGGTCCGCGTGAAAATCACTGCCGAAAAGATGCGATTAAGCTTGGATAGAATGTCTGGAGCTTGACAAGAAAGCCATGGGAGTCAATCTGTTGATAGAGTCAAGAAAGCGAGTACATTTAGTTCTTGATTATAGTCCGAGTGTTTGGGCAGATGGTTAGCAGGGTGGAAGACAGGGAAGGTCGAAGTGGTCAGAGCTTTAGATTCGACTGGTTTCCTAGTTCTCATGTTGTTGTGAATGTGTTATGGGAAAAGATGTGATGCACTTTTGTCTCCCTTTCCCCTGAATTTCGCACATTTTCCTCTGTTTTTTTCTTTTTTTTCTGAATTTGCTGCCTTCTATTCCTTCTTCTATATCTTTCGAACATAGAAAACTATATCATGCCGATGTCATCAGTACTGAACCGGATGCAACCCATCAAGAGTTTGGGTACAGTTTAAAAACATTGGTGGCCGCTCACCTTATAGTACAATGACATTCAACATGTGTAATTGGGGGAAAAGTAGAAATGCCTTTTCCAGTTCGCATTTCCGTCATTTTGCATTATATCGTGTTAGGAATTTATAATTAGCACTTCATATTAAGGCCACTCTTGTGCATTTCTATTTCTTCTTGCACATGTCAGAGTTTACATGTTCATTTTATCATCTCTTTTTGTTCATACCTTTCCAGAGTATTGGTACTCTTCATATTGCATGAAGAATGAAACTGTGAGAGATGACATGTAAGAACCTCATTCAGTTAGCAGTCCAAGTAAAATTCTCAGTCTATCGAAGAAGAAACGAGCAAGTTGTTTCCTTTTCTCAGATGATAAAGCTTCCGGCTTTGGATTGTCTGGAGAACGTGGGGGCCAAACCTTCAAAGGACTATGGATTTGTAGGATCTATCACGACCGGTGCGGCTACAGGTCCACCTCTCGTGCTTCACAAATACACTGCGGCGCTTTGGTTTTATTTCCATGTTGATCTATTAATATGCCAACGTGATGAATTCTTCGGAACATGGATGATGAGTAGGATTTTATTTCGTGTTTCTTCGTGCTCTCTTTGGGGCATCCTCCACTAGTCTTTGGACTATTACGGCCTATTGCATTGCTTAGACCTCTCTTTAGCCTAGTGATTTGAAGATTTCTTTCAGCTTATCATGGCTTGTTGTCCCCCCAATATTTGCTAGATCAATGAATTCTCTTCCTGTTTAATCAATGATAATTTATGATTTGCTAGGTATGACAACGTGCATCAGATTGCTGTTGCTTTGAAATTCTTTTACAACCCTTTCCCTTCCTTGTGTCGCCAAATATTACATGTTCAAATTGGGTAACCCTTAATTGGAGATCCACGATGAAAGCTAGAAAATTACTAGAAAATCAGTTGATGATTGGTAAGCAATTTAAGACTAACGAACATGTCGAGAATAGTGAAAGTTTATTTACAAAGAGGCAACAATTGTTGATTACCAGTAAATAACAAACTCAGATGACTAAGTAGAATAGCACAATGTTTGAAAATCACATCAGTTTTTTTTTCATGGAAGAATTGACATTAGAGAAATTCTTGTTGAATCCCCAGAACTATGAGTTAGATGACAGAATGAACATAATCCCAAGGACTAAATATAATCATTCTCCAATTCACTCCCTTCATAACTTTTCAATTCTCGTCATATGATTCTCCAATTCACTCTTCCCATCAAGTGCAGTTTGTTTATTAATGAGGTTGCAACTATTTATAAACGATCTTTTCAAGCTGACACTTCGGTCACCATATAACTAAGTATACATGTAACCTACGGACAGCAATTTCGAGTACCGTTTAATAGAGAGGGTCAAATGAATAATTGAATAATGGAAGGGAGGACCAGGAGCATTAAATGGAGTGCCCGAAAATCATGTTACTCCGAAGGGCAAAGTAGCACCAATAGCCCATTAGTAGAACCAGAAATGGAGTGCCCCATTTTACTACTTTCCTTTATCCATTTTTCCTCTTTTCTTGTATCTTATCTTTTATTTTATTTTTCTTTTACTCTCGTCATCTTCCTCTGGTGGACGAATCTGCGAGCCCTGAACTTCTCATAACCTCCATTGACGATCCCCATAGATGAATTAAACCAGACCTGCTACCACAAATGTTATCTGTCACAACCGCTGCTCACCTCCGGTCACCGAACCAATTGTCGTTGCTGGACCATCACCATCAACCGGTCCCAGCCCCCGAATCAATGTCAACATTCACTAATTATTACTCCATAGACCATCATCGCTTGTTGCCAGACCACCATTGTTGCCAATGGCCATCGGCCATCATCTTGACTCATTAGCCACATCACAGACCATCGCCAGAACATAGGACGACAATGAATAGTTGAGGCAAACTTTTGTAACCACGGTCCATCTCAACTAATAGCTATTGGCACGAAATCTATTCTCTTAAATATTATCAGCACATGTGCTCAAATGAAACAAACACAGGAGTTGTTTCACCAGGAAAACGTCTTAGAAACTTTTTGTTGAACAGATTATGTTGTCCATCACAAGAAGAGAGGTAAACATGGAAGTCATTTGGTTTCTTTTCTTCTTCTTTTTTACGGAAATTCCTTTTTCTTTTTTTCCGGAATAAGTTACTAGATATCCCAAAACTTGTCATGAAATTGCAATTAATTCCTAAGACTTTTAAAAAATAATTAAGTAATAAAACTTATCAAATAGATACAATTAAGTCATTCCGTAAATTCCGTCCAACTTTACCGACCGAAAAATTGGCTGGACTTTTTCTAAATAATTTTCAGCCGCGAGAGCTCAGTCGGGCCCAAAAAAAGAGAAAAGGGCCTCAAAGTAGGCCTTTTTTATATGGGCCTTGCTTTCCTCAAACGCTCACACATGGACACCTCACCGGGCCGAATTAATAAGCAAATGGGCTGTGGTGGAGCTTTGGATTAACGGTCACCCGACAATGGGCTCCATATTGTACTCATGAATACATTTCAACTTATTAAAAAGAGATTTCATTAATTTTTTTTTTTTTTTTTTTTTGGATGGCGATATTGTTAGGTATAAAAATTAGCCAGTAATCCAACAAGAGGTGCTGTGTTAGTGGTTGCAGGCTCAGCCATCTCAAAATTCGACCTTATGTCCAAGTAGTTGTCTTGCACGTCCGGGCCCCCAACGACTGCTCCATCCAATACGTTCGGGTCGGACGCATTCTTCTTATACCACACGTCATATCCTTGGCTGCACGAGACGGGCGTCGAGTCTTTCTTGATCGAGACGATGGAGGCTCCCCTGTGGTGCAACTGGGTCGGATACTTCAACCCGTAACCAACCATGTAGCTCATGCTATTTGGGTTCGCTCCAAGGATATAGTCCACCTTGAATTGGATCGCAAACAAAAGGTAATCATAATTAAAATGACATGCGTTGAAAGGAAAGAAGTTAGCTAATTTAGTGAACTTTTTTCGATACACTTGAATGCTCACTCATGCGATACTTAAATGTTAGATTAATCTATGAATTCACCTTCTGTCATGTTGAAGGCAATTCGCACTTAAGATATGTGTGATCGAATGTACCTGTGACTGGGCGAACACGAGCAATTCGTCGGGCGCTTGGGTCCCACGATAGCAAGGGACCTCGACATAATCATGGCTGATAAGGTAGGTAGCGTACACCGTGGCGACAAACGCAGCGTTCGAGGTGTAGTGGAGATTATTCCAGGGCTGAAACCACAGCAATCCACCAGGGGTCTTTTTGAAATTGGTGAAGGCTTGCTGGATGCAGCGGCACATGAACTCAACTGCGTTGCTCTTGTATTGTGCCCACGGCCCTGCGTCCTCAACTTGGCCTTCCAACACTAGCTGTGCATTTCATTTCATGCATAAAATCAAAACATAAGTGATAATGCAGCGTGCTGTCCAAGTATAAGTGCAAGAACGACATGCAGTACTTTGTGATGCGATATACCTTGGCAACGAGGACCTGGGCACCGACGTACTTGTCGTCCCACGAGAACAGGGTCCGAACGCCACCGCTGTCGCGGGAGTTGCCGAGGTAATCGAGGTACACTTTGTTCCCGGTCGCACGATGAAGCCATGCAGCTGCCCACAGTAGCTCGTCCTATGTCATCATGTGCTTACAGTAGTTTAGACATTACAAGCTTGATAATACAATTGAATCCGCATCTTTTTTCCCAAATTCAATGTGAATTTAAACAGAATCGATCTCAAAATATACATGCATATAATATATATTTGGAAAGACGTGTATTGAATTGTATTGTCCACGCATGAATGCATACATACATCCATCCATACATACATACATACATACAAGTATTTGTTTAGTACCTGATATCCAGAGCTAGAATAGAACTTCCCTACTGCGGGGATGCTATTTTGGTACAGGCCGGGGTGGGTCCGAGCGAAATCATAGAGCTGTGCATGCAATATTTTTACCGAAAAATTAGTCGATATAAATACATCAATGCATCAATAATAATAATAATTTGTTTGGTAACAGAATCACAACAAATTCATCAGAAAAGAATAGATCGATTTAGGAAGGAAGCAACGTTCTTAGGTTGTGGCCAATGTTGTCAATTGAAGGTGTAACAATCGACACATTTAATGTTCGAGTCCAAAAATTGAGAATAAAAGAGCGTGAGCCAATAAACTAAAGACTTGCATGCGACCGCCTGCATGACTCTTGGAAACTGATTGTGGGACGATGAAACTGAGAAGAAGACCTGTTCTGCATGAGTTAGAAGCTGAGCCGAGTACTTAGGATCCGTCGGTTTAAAGGCGACCGAAGCCGCTGCGAATGCCGCCGCGGTTTCCCCGGCGAGATCGGCCCCCGGGTGCTGGTCGTCGATCTTGTAGACGGTTCGGGGGGTGGTCATGTCCTCGGGCCTCTGCCAGCACGAGTGGTCGGAGTTGCCGTCGCCAACCTCGCCGTAGAGGACATCAGGCAGAGGGTGGGCTTTGATCAGGTAGTCCGTGCCCCACCTTATCGCGGCGAGCGCATTCGAGAGCTCATTTTTGGATTGCAGCTTGTCTTTGAACTCCACGACGCTCCATGAGAGCATGGAGATCGTGAAGGCCATCGGGAAACCGAACTTGACATTGTCGCCGGCATCGTAGTATCCTCCGGTCAGATCGATCTGTTCGTCAAAAAGAGATTAAATGCGTTGCGCAAATGATCCTAGCATTCGGCAACAATCAGATTTATTTGAAATATTCTCGCATCATGTGAAGAAGCAAGCAAAAAGATATACGCACAGATTTTGCATCCAAGACTGTAGCAAGATAGGTGCATGTTTTACATTCAGAATTTTGCAATTATACTCAGGCGTCAAATTTGCGGCGGCAACATTTTCCCCTAACGAAATTTCTATATGCAGTAATTTATCACCTTTCGGAACATGTAAACATTAAGAAAAATGAAGGGTCCGTTCGTTTCGCGGAAAATGGTCCATTTCCGGAAAATATTTTCCCAGAAGTCATTTCCAGGAAAATGATAATATTTTCTGGTGTTCGGCTAAAACCTTAAAATGTTTCGGAAAATATTTTCTGGTATTCGGTAAGGAAAATATTTTCTAAAACTTTACCGCTTAGACATGCATCACTTATCGACCTATAAATCCATCGAATATGAACTTGCCTTTAAATCCGGGCAAATTTGCTTCATATCTTTGTTCTCTCATTGTCAACAAACACTCATCTACTCTAAAAAAATATTTGTATGGATTTTAAAAAGAAGCAAATCATGTACAGCCCTAATGAGAATCTTTCAATTGAGTGGCCTGTTCTACCATTGCGTTCTTTGTGTTCTAATAAACAAAAGAAAAAAGAAACAAAGCATGTAGAGCCCTTTGTTTGAGCAATATACAATTGCAGGGTAGAGTAAATAAAGAAAATAATATGCTAGAGTGCAGAGCACGAGCTTGAGAACGACGAGCTCGAGGTTCGCTTAGCAACGGACGACGACTAGCCAAGAAAGAAGAAGATGGGAAATAAAGAAAAGAAAATGGAAAGAAAAGAAAAAGAAAAAAAGAAAAGAAATAGAAAAGAAAAAGGAAATTAAAAATAATTCGAATTAAAAAAGAAATAGAAGATTAAAAAATAATTCAAATAAAAAAAGAAAAGAATAAGAAGAAATGGGAGGAGGAAGTAAGGATTTGTAGAGCTGTGAGATAAGAGAGATCAAGTAAGAAAATAAGTAGAAAACATTTTCCCTAATTTAGAAGACTTTTTTTCTTTCATGGAAAATATTTCCGTGAAACGAACGCCGGAAAATCCGGAAAACGTTTTTCCGGAAATTATTTTCCGTGAAACGAACGGAGCCGAAATGCAAAAAGTAAATAAATAATTCATACTCTAGCCTCGCCACCATCTTTAAGGGCAGAATCGCCACGCCATTGGACTCTCTGATTAGGAGGCAGTTTGCCCGACCGTTGAGCCTCGAAGTACAACAATGACTTGGTGAGCGCAGTCCCATAATCAGACCCTTGACTTTGAGCTAATTCGGATGACATAATCATGAAACTCAAAAAAATATCAAGACAAAGTTGATGGAGCTTAGTCTAGCCATTATCACTCTCTCAAGAAACAGTACGAGGAAGAAGAACACATGTTTGTTGAATATTTATAGATGGAACTTATGTTATGGGTGTATAAAATAGGCAAATATGCACATAGGGCAACATGTGAAAATCCTTTTAAGGCTCACGCTGTCTCAAATCCAAATATGGAATGGACGAAAAAAAAAAAAAGTATGTACATCTATCAATTTCCATAAGTTTGGAGCCATTTCTGGTGCAACATCTCAATTGGTTAATCCATCTATGTTTAATTCCAAATATGTGGAAATTCTTTTGAAGCTCGTGTTGTCTCAATTCCAATATGGAATGGACGAAAAAAAAAAGTTATGTATATCGATCAATTTCCATAAGTTTGGAGCCATTTCTAGTGCAACATCTCATTTGGTTAATCCATCTATGTTTAATTCCAAATATGTGGAATCTTTTAATTCTACACTGTCTCCATTTCAAATATGGAATGAAAGAAAAAAAAAAGTATGTAAATCAATCAATTTCCATAAGTTTGGAACCATTTCTAGTCCAACATCCCAATTAGCTAAACCTTATGGTTGCGTTTGGCAATCAAGATATCATATGGTTGCGTTTGGTAGTCAAGATAAAATTTAAGATAGGATAAACTTTATCTTATTAAGTATTTGGTACTTGCTCAATGCAAGATAAAATTGAATATAATAGGGATATAGACTAGATAAAATTATCTCTTGGGAAAAATAGATTTCTAATATCCATAATGAGAAAGTTATTTTTCTCAAGTAACAAATTTCTTACATTAAAAAAATTAAAATTATATTTTAATATAAATAACATTTGAAATCTAATATAAGAAATTCAAAATAATAAAAATATTTTTTATTTAATCTTATTTTCAATTATATATTCAAATTTAATTTTATCTTATAATATAAATTCAATATATAATTTATTCCATATTCTAGTATTTTAGGTATATTAGTATAGTTTACTATTAATAAATTTTATTAAAGATTGATGGAAGTGGAAAAAAGAAATTAAAAAATAATTTTAAAAAGAAATAAATTAAAATAAGCAAATAAAAATAAAGTAGGCAAAAGTGGTGCTAAAAAAATTTACATTCTTTGTTTGTGAACTTTTAAGTTTATTTATATTGATATATCTTTTATACCAAACAATATACATGATATAATGTGAATATATCTAATTTTATTACTATAATTTACTAAACAACCGATAGAATACAAGAAAATCCTTAAATTTCGTATCATATCTAGTTTTATTCTAATTAAAAATCCAAACGACCAAACATAGCATATATGTTTAATTCCAAATTTGTGGAAATTCATTTGATGCTAGCATTGTCTCCATTCCAAATATGGAATGGACGAAAAACGTACGTATAATCAATAAATTTCCGATTTATTAATGCTTAGAATAGACACTAATATCATTGTTCACATATTGATTTACAAGATAGTTTGATAACTTAACAAAATATCAACTTTGGAGAGCACATAAGTGAGACATTTGTCCCTCTTTAATATATACCACCTTTCCTCATTTTCCACCAATAGTTTTAACCTATATGCTCTTAGTGACATTGAACTTAGTCTAGTCTTAATATCATGCATTACATCATCTACTTCAACTTTAGTCAATTAATGTCATTGATGACTCATTCATTGTACTCTTTTTTTTGTCAGTCTTACTCTATTCTCACTCTAACTCTCACGCTCAGATTTTTGCCATGCATCTTTGCAGGGCGTGGAAGTCAAAATCTACACCTAAAACTAAATCGTCCACACCCCAACCCCCCTGAGAATGTGGGGATTCGAACCTCCCACCTCCCTCTTCCATGTTGGAAGAATGGCTATTGGGGCAAACCCCAGTGGTTTCATTCATTGTACTTGACTAAGAAGTTTTCTCTCAAAATATCTCATTTTTAGCTACTATTATTAGGCCACTTCTAAGCCCACTTGTATCATTTGTAGTAAGGCACAATTCCTCTATTTACACCTAGCATTTTAACCCAAGGTCATTATTATCTTTAACCTTGGTCTTATAAGTTCATTCCACTTGGCCTATAAATAGGTCTTCCTATGTCTTCATGCTTCAAAAAGAAATCTAACTTGTTCTTGCAAGAAAGAAATAGAGAGAGAGAGAGAGAGATCTTCCATCATTTTTCTCTTCTAGTTTCACTTTCGAAACTTTCGAGTAAAAGCAAAGATTCCATATTTATGTTGTCAAAGCTTCAAAAATCCAATTTTCAAAAGTTTACAAGGTGAACTTGTGGACTTTATTCTCTTTAATTAAACTAGTTTTGTTGAAAGATTGAGAGTTGTTAATTTTTCTTCTTATTTTGCTTTGAAGATGATTAAAGTTTCAAATTGTCCAAATTTTGTTCCAAGTGAGTAAAAACTCTAGGGCTAAGTTAAGTTGATCTACTTAGTACTCTTGACTTAGTTGATTGATGTTTATTAATTTTAGTTTTAGTTGAATATGATGTCAATGTAAGCAAGTCTCAATAATGGCTTGTCGAGGTATTATATAGATTTGACTTGTTTTGATGAATTCTTACATGCTTAAGGTTGTTTGATTGATTTCCTTGAGTAGTGATAGAATGATGAGTTATACTTACCGGTCGCTGCTTATACTCACTTTCCGCTCATATCCACATGTTAGATGTAACCACTTACCGCTTTTATTCACCTATTGAGTATAACTACATATCACTTATATCCACTTTTCTGACATAACAACTTACCGCTTATATCCACCAATTAAATATAATAACTTATTGCTTATACCCACTTATAGGATATAACCACTTACTGTTTGATCCACCTGTTAAGTATAATTACATACCACTTATATCCAAATGTCGGTTAACCACTTGTTGCTTTTATCCACCTATCAGTTATCCATCTCTTATAAGATTTTGTAAAACCACCGACAACTGTTGTTCAAAAGTTTAAGTTATTAGATAAATGCGAAGTTTAATATTTAATTATTCCGTCACTCCCCCTTACACTTAATTCAGTCTTTCTTGCCTAGTACTAAGTATGGAAATATGTAAATTGGGAGATAAATAGGGTCCTAAAAAGATTTGAAATCAAGATCTCCTACTCCGATATCATGTAAGATGTTATGAGATGAAGACTCAATTTAACTTTTAAATTTTTAGAATAGTTTGAAGTGGTCCCACAATTTTCTTTCTTATATGTTGCATTGACTTGGTAACACATGCAGCTTAAGACGTTCGTTTTGGTCTTAATCTGATTTTTAATCTCAATATTATTTAAACCGTATTTAACTAAGAGAAACTCATTTTTTTAATAATAAAGAAAAAAGAGTACGAGGGCCTGCAGGTCCCTCCCCGCTACCATCCTTGCCATTGCCAGAATGAGTGATGTTGAGCTCATCCTAAAACCTTATCGAATGTCCTTGCGCGTCTTCTAACCTACGTTTGTGATCAGCTGCAAGGGCTGAGCTGGGTGAAAAGATGGACCTCAAAAGTAGGCCATGTTTTTGCAGGCCTTACTTTCCTCAAAGGCTCACATCTGCACTCCTCACATTAGGAATGTCAAAAATCAAACTAAATCGAAATTTCTTCCGGTAGGAATGTCAAAACCAAACCAAACTGAATTTTCATGCATATTCAGCGTTCTTTTTTTCTAATTTGTATTTTTTTAGTTTGGTTCAGTAAATAAACCAAACCGAACCAAAATAGTTGAAAATCCATCCTCCACGTTCTCGCTGCTCCCATCATTCGCGAGGCTCAACCAAAACCAAAACCATCACTAAAAACCAAAACAATACCAAAAAATGAAACCATGACTCACGAGTGAATTCACTGACGACTCAATATGAGTCGCGGCACATGGATTTAGATATGGAAACTTAACCCCGCCACCACGTCCAAGCTCACCACCACTGGCGACAAGTCTCCCCCACTTGAAATAGCACCTGCCACATTGTCAGGTGGGGAAACAATGAAGACTACGGCAGTGACATCGCATGTCTAGAAAGGAACTCCCTTAAGCGACTGTTTGGCAAACAGTGTTTGTTTATGTTTTTGTGTTCCTCGGAGTAAATTTGGAATAGAAATGTATTTGGCAAAATTTTTGTTTCAAAGAACAAATTTTTATCTTTTTATTTCCGGAAGTAAATTTGGAACAAAATCGAGAAATAAAAAATAGTTAATTCTTTGTTTCCGGGAATAATTCTAGAATCAAGTACCTATTTTCTCTCTTTTCTTTTCTTTTTTCTTATTCTTCTTCCCTTTTTCTTCTTCTTCAACTATTGTCGCCGCCGCCCACCACCATCCGCCATCCGCCATCCACCGCCGCCCGATCACCGATGACCAGTCCGACAAGCTCATCAGAGGCTCACCGATGGCTAGGCAAGCCTCACCGAGACCTCCCCAACCACCGACAAGGCACGGCCTCACCGAGGGCCGATGACACTCCGGTGAGGTCATCGACCCTCATCCGGCGGTCGCCGGTCATCCCAAGTCCGACAACCACCACCTTGAAGAAGAAAAAGGGGAGAAAGAAAAGGAAAAAAATAATAAAAAAAATTATCTAAAAATTAAAAAATATGATTTGATTTATTTCTATTCTGAAATATATATTTTCTATATATAGAATACATATTTAATTTTGTATTTTAATTTTTTATTTAGTATTTACATTTATTGCATATTTTAGGTATATTAGTATAATTTATACTATAGTTTATTATGTACTATTTAATAAAAATTTGATTAGTTAATATTTTTATTACTTAGTATAAATATAATTAATCATTAGAATTTCTATGATTTGATAGAATATTATAATGGAATAAAATTCTAAATTCGAATTCTTTTGAAATTGAAAATATAATAAAATATAATATGATTTCTTCACTCATAAGAAGACAATTATATTGGTGAGTGGTCCATGAGAATTCAATATCAAATTAACACTCATCTAAAAAGGTAATTGAAATAGAAATTTTATGCAGTTACCAAACGCATTTCTACTCTTTTTCTATTCCAGAATTATAAATTTTATACGGTTACCAAAAGCGTTCTTTTGTTCAAAAATTGTTCCCAGAGACAGAATTAAAAAGAATCATTTATGATTGGAAATTATTCTTGATAACAAAATGATTACTAAACGCGCCCTAAGAGGCCCCTTCCCTGTCGACGAACCAAAAAAGGGAAGGTGAGGAAGTCAAAGAGGGTGGCCATGACCCGCCAATTCATGCGCTTCATCGGCGACAACCATGGTCCCAATAGGTGCAATGGTGGCAAGTGGGGGGAAGATCAGGCGTGTGGGGTCAGATCTCGTTAGGGAAAGAGCGGCGGCGGCTAAGGGGTAGCGAATCTGGAGGGGAGAGCAGAAGGTGTGAGACAAGAATGAGAAAGGTTGGAGAATGGAGATGGAGACGGAGAGGAAAGAGGTATTGAGATTTGTGAGATTAGATTGTGTTCTAGGTGAATGATGACGATGGGTACAAATACAAATACGTTGCTTCTTCTTCCTTGCTTATTCGTCGATATCCATGGTGAAACAAAAATAATAATAATAATAATACTAATAATTTTAATTTTCTGTTTTAAAGATGTTGGAAATCATGAGAGATCTATTCTTCTTTAAGTCGACTTGAGAGAGAGAGAGACGAGATTGAGTAGGGTAGACTTGTCAAATGGGAGAGTTGGGTTGGATTGAAAATGGTTCGACCATATTAATCTATTCAACTGGACTGTGGCACCATACCAAGCAAGGTAGTTGGCACACACTATAGCAACAAACATGACGATCGAGGTGTACTAGAGGTTGTTCCGGGGCTCAAACTGCAGCAATCCATTAGGGCTCCTTTTGAAATTGCTAACGCCTTTCTAGAGACAATTGGATATGAACTGCTCTGCTTGGCTCTTGTATTGTGCCCATGGCCCTGAGTTATCAACTGAGGGCGCGTTTGATAACAATTCTATTCTCGGAAACAATTTTCTAATTAGAAATTATTCTTTTTTATTATGTTCCCGTGAACAATTTCTAAGCATTTTAAGCTATTTAGTAACTATCCAAAATTTCTAATTCTGAAATAGAATTGTGTTTGGTACCATGCACAAAATTTCTACTCCAAATCATTTTCTTTTAATTTTTTTAATTTTTTTTATTTTTTCCTTTTTTTTTTCTTTTCTTTTTCTCCTTTCTCTCTATTATTCTTCTTCTTCAAGTGGCCGACAACCTCACCGGAGCGTCGCCAGCCCTCAGCGAGGCCAGCCCTCGTCGGCTGAGCCTCGCCGGCAATTGGGCGAGGCTCACCCAGCCTCACCGATGGCTAGGTACCCTTCGCCGGGTTTGGGCGAGGCCCGCCTGGCCACCAAGAAGGCCCGTCTGGCCACCGGCGAGGCTCGCCCGCCACTGGGCGAGCCTTGCCACCCGGGGGAGCCCTTGCAAGGTTCGGCAAGCTCACCTCGATCGGTTGCCAGCGACGGCGGCAGCAATGGATGGCAGCGAACATGGCAATGGCGGTAGATGAAGGAAGAAGAAGAGAATATGGGCTTGATTCTTAGATTTGTTCTCGGGAACAAAATCAACTTTTTTATTCTTGATTCTGTTCCAAATCTACTTTTGGAAACAAAAATTTTATCAAACACAATTTTGTTCCAAAACTACTTCTAGGAACAAAAACTCAGAATCTGACACTATTTGAATGGTTACCAAACAGGCCCTTAACCTTCCAACACTAGCTGTGCATTTCATTTCATGCATAAAATCAAAACATATGTCTTGTTTTTTTCTTTTTTTGAAATTTTTGTTAGAGCAAATCCAATATTTAATTAGTCCTTCAGCAAAATGTTGGGAATAAGTGTAGTGAGAATCAAAGTTGGCAAAATGGGTCATAAACCCATATTATGACTCATTTTTTTAAATGGGTCATATATTGGTCAAATGAAGTTAAATGTGGTCATAAATGGGTCTTAGAAAGTAAAGCAAGAAAATAAATAGGTCTGAATGGGTTATTAGGAGCACGTTTGGTAATGTTTCTATTCAAAAATTATTCCAGGGAATATAAATATTTTTTAGAAACAATTTTTAAACAGAAGAACTCGTTTGGTAACTACACAAAATTTCTATTCTTGGAATAGAAAAAGAACAGAAACATGTTTGGTAAACTTTTATAATTTTTTTGTTTCTTTTAATTTTTTAATATTTTTATTTTTTTTTCCTTTTTTTCTTTTTTTTTTTTCTTTTTTTTTTCTTCCTTTTGGCCGGTCGACCCTCAACCATGGCCGGCGGCCTCGCCCAACGAGGGCCATGGCGAGGCTTGCCTTGGCCCCTGACGAGCCGAGCCTCGCCCGATGGTCCGGGCGAGGCTCGAGCTCACCCGGCCATCGCCAGGCAACACCACCACCAAGCGACGCCGATCTGGCGGTGGCCCAGCGACGCTCCGACGAGGTCACCGGCCATGGGCCATGGCCGAGGTTGGCGACCGGCCAAAGAAAAAGAAGAAGAAAAGAAAAGAAGAAAAAAAAAAAAAGAAATAAAAATAGAACAAGAAACAAGTTTTTCTTATTTCTTGTTTCTATTCCAAATTTGTTCTTAGGAACAAAAAAAAATAGATATTTTATTCACAGGAACAAAAGTGTAAACAAACGCGTTTCTGTTCTTTTTTTGTTCCCCAGAACAAAAGAACAAAAATTGTGTTCCGGGGAATAGAAACAAAAACCAAACAAACAAGCCCTAGGAAGCCCACTTTGAACCTATGGCCTTCCTCCTCTTCTCTCTTCCTTCCATGACCGCAAATCTTTAGATGAGTAGAGCACCCCCTTTCCTTTTCGATCCCAACCGATTGCAGCCACCACCTACCCCACCGTCACGCCGCCATCTTCGTCACCGATCCCGAGCTCGTCGGCCTCAGGCGAGCCACGAGCTCACCGACCTCGACGGAGCTCGATCCAGGCGAGCTCGAGCTCGGCCTTGGATCAAGCGAGCCGATCGGCGAGCTCACGGCCTTGGCCGAGCTCGGGCTTGCTTAGATCGCCCAAGCCGCGAGCTCGCGATGCCAAGCTCGGGCTCGCCGACCACGACAAAGCCATCCATGGGCTCTCCTAGATCGGCCGAGCTCGCCGACCCCGAGCTCGCCTAGATCGGTCGAACCACGAGCTCACTGGCTGCAACGGAGTTTGGCAACTCGGGCTTGCCTGGATGGGCGGAGCCTTGATCTCACCGGACGTGGCTTGGCCACTCACCTTCAACGGAGTAACAAGGGAGAAGGAGGAGGAGGAAAAAGAAAGAAAAGAGAAAAGAATAAATAAATAAAAAATAAAAAATAAATAAATAATAATAATAATAATAAAAAAAATAATTTAAATAATAAAAAAAATTAAAATAATAAAAAAATTCTTTTTTTAATGATATTTGATAGATAGATATCCATATAGATACTGAAAAAGTACTTTTAGACGAAGCTCGATGCTATTTAGATTGATAAATAGAAATTCTAAATATCATAATGTAATTTTTAACTTGGTGAACTAAAATTAAGAAATCAACCAAAATTAAAAACAATTACAATTAAGAAGCTACACATTCTCACATTCAAGAAGATTTGTTATAAGAAAATATTATTTTCATGTCAATTATTAGCTCATCAAACTTTTTCTTATCAAGAGTTCTTCAAAAGTATTTCAATTTAAAGGTTTTTCACATTTTTTATTTTATTTACTTTTTAAATTTGGTGTGAAGTTTTTATTTAAGTAACTAAATTGAGTTAAATATAAATGTGTTTCGATAATATGGGTCGGGTCGGGTAAATAAGTCATCAAATTTACATTACATGAAAATGGGTCAAAACAGGTTAAATGGGGCAATATGGGTTGGACCATTTTCGACCCGACCCAAACCGATCCGACCCACCCATTTAACGACCCTAGTGAGAATGCAATATGCATCCAAATATAGTTCAAGAACTACACATAGTACTTTGTTAATGAAACCAACTTGACATACAAGATGTGATATACCATGGCAACCAGAACTTGCGAGCCGATGTACTTGTTATTCCACGAGAACTCGGTCCGACCACCGGTAGTGCCACCCAAGCTGCTAAGGTAAACGAGGTACACTTTCTCCCTGGTTGCACGATGAAGCCATGCAGCTGCCCACAGTAGTTCATTCTGTGTCATCATGTTATTATTGGAAATTTCCTATAATATGGGCTTACATTAATTAATTGATTTTCTATTTTAAATAATCGGGTTAATGGATATTCCAATATTTGTTGAACCCTATAGCGATCTGATTGAATTGGGTATTGGCATCTATTAATAACGGGCCTAGTTGAGCAGCAAAGTGTAGACAATTGTGTTTAACTGAAGCCCGTAATTGGAAGGGCCCAGTTGACACGCTATTGATTAGGGTTTGCTAGGTCCCCTCTCTAGCCTATAAAAGGATAGGTTATACCTATCAGTTGCTTTAATCTCATTGAAAGCTGATATATCGAAATAGGTCATAGAGAGGAAGATCTGGTATTCCAATAGATCACTAGTTATCAGATTGATATATTTTCTTCAAGTGAATGAATGGCTCAAACAAGTACGTTTTAATTCCGCTGTATTTATTGACCTTGGTGTTTTACAATCATATATGGATCCGTTTTTTTTTTATTGATTAGTTGTTTATGTGAATAAATTTTCTACAGTTATTACATTAGCTTACACATTACATACTTCATAACACGACTAAAAACACATCTTTTTCCCAAATTCTATGTGATTTTAAGCAAAACTGATCTTAAAATATACATACATATAGTATATATTTTGAAAGATGTGTATTGAATCGTATTGTCCACATATGCATGTAGATAACATATATATTATATACACACACAAGTATTTGTTTAGTATCTGAAATCCAGAACTAGAATAGAACTTCCTTGCTACAGAGATGATATTCTGGTACCAGCTGGGATGATTCCGAGTGAAATCAAAGAGTTGCGCATGTAATAATTTAACACAAAAAAAAATTAGAAATAAATACATCAATTAATTAATAATAATAACTTTTTGTTAGGTAACAAAGCCACAACCAAATCATCGAACAAGAATAGATCAATTTAGGAAGGACAAACATTCTTAGATTGTGTCCAACATTGCTAATTTAAGAAGGTCAAACATGTTGGATATATTGTTAATATAGTCCAAAATAATATGTTTACATACAAACCCAATAGGTAAAAGCACGGTTATTTGGGTCCATATGGGCCGGAGCCCAATAACTTGCATATAAAAACTCTAGGTTACCCTACGCTGGAGATAACACTGTTGAGCGTTCCAAACTTGATGTCTCTTGGTGTAATACTTCAAGCAACCGCTTCTTCTCTCTCAAACCCATAACCTCCAACAAAACATTCGACGCATTTAATGTTGGAATCCACAAACTGAGAATAAAACAGCATAAGCTAATAAGCTAAAGTCTTGCATGGGACGCATGCATGATTCTTGGAAACTGGTCGTGAGACGATGAAACTAAAAGGAAGACCTGTATTGCATGAGATAGAAACTAAGCCATGCAATAAGAATCCGTCAAGGCAAAGGCAAAGGAAGCCGCCGCGAATGCCGCCATAGTTTCCCCAGCGAGATCAGCCCTCGGGTTCTGCTCGTCAATCTTGTTGGTGGTTAAAGGGTGGTCATGTCCTTAGGTCTCTGCCAGCACGAATGGTCGGAGTCGCCGTCGCCAACCTCACTGTAGAGGATGTTGGGCAGAGGGTGGGCTTTGATCAAGTTTTCCGCGCCCCACCTTATGGCGTCGAGCGTGTTCTACAGCTCATTCTTCACTTGCGGCTTGTCTTCAACTCCACGACGCTCCATGTGAGCATCGAGATCGTGAAGGCCATTAAGAACCCAAACTTGACGTTGTCACTGGCATAGTAGTATCCTCCAATCAAATCGATCTATTTATCGAAACGAGAGATCAAATGCATTGCAAATAATCTTAAGAGGAGCAGGCAAATAGATATGCACACGAGATATTGCATCCAAAACTACAGCGAGATACGTGCATGTGTTTTGGTGATTTCACTCGTACGTCAAAATTGCAACGGCAACATCTTCTCCAAATGAAACTTCTAGATGCAATTACTTCTCATCTTTCAAAATATGTAAAAATTAAGATAATAAAGATAAATAAAATGCAAAAAAGTAATTAAAAATCCATACTCCACCCTCGCCACAATATTTAAGCACAGAGTCGCCACGCTATTGGACTCTCTGATTAGGAGGCAGTTTGCCCAATCGATGAGCCTCAAAGTACAAGAATGACTTGGTGAGCGCGGTCCCATAATCAAATATCAAGACAAAGTTCATGGACCTTAGCCTAGGAAAAATAACACATGTTTGTTTGACATACATACATACATACATACATACATACATACATAGTTATAGTGCAACGTTATAGTGCAACGTCCCAATTAGTTAACCCCTAAGTATATGGGCCACTATATAAGCGTGGTTGTCTTATAACTTGTTCAAATGAAGATATTGGATTAAGGGTACATATGATAACATTTCTATTTTTGGAAACAGTTTATGTTCAGAAATGATATTTTATATTTTATTCCCAAACTAGTTTCTAAGGAGAAGAACGCATTTGATACAACCCTAAAAACTTATTCAATTTTGAACCCAATTTTCATCAAAAGATTTTCACATTTTTTATACTAAACTACTTTTAAAGTAAAATTAACACTAAAATATAGTCAAACTACTCAAAATCTAATTTCTAAATTTTTTTCCTAAATTTTCTATATTTTTTCATTTTTTATTTCAAAAAATGGGGACTTGGACTGAGTCAAGAGACTGGACCTTCTATCGATTGTGTAAATAGAGGCATTATGTTACATTGAGTTTGTTTTTCTAAAATGGTCTTATTTCTCTTTTTGTTTCTAAGAACAAAAAAGTAGATTTTTTTCTATTTCTCGTTTTTGTTCGATATCTATTCCCTAGAAGTAGCCACTGACATATTCCAGAAAATAAAAATAAAAAATTAGCTAACTTTACCAAATAAATTTATTTTTATTTTTTTATTCCAAAGAACAAAAGAACAAAAAAATTGAAGAACAAAAACATTACCGAGCATAACCTAAGCGAGCTAGACCTACAATACTCGCTTTTGGGTGCGTGATTATTTGGTGTACTTAGCAACTTGCACAATCACAATTGGCAATAAACATATTTTTATTTTTTATTTGTTGAAATTCAGATTTAAAAAATAACATATGTGTATTATTGAAATAGTGTGATTGTTCGCAATAGAGTACAGTTATTTTTTATTATTATTTAAATTCAAATTTTATTAATTTTTGCCTAATAGTTATTAGGCGTTCTTACAACCTTTGGAAATTTATGTCCTTTTGGACATAACCTCATAATATTTGGAGAGTTATGTCTATTCAAACATAAATTTTTCTCATTGAAAAATTATGAAATTTAGAATTAAAAATTATTTTAAAATATTATTATTATTACTTTTTATTCCCAGTTTTCAATATGTTTTTACATCTCAATTTTTTTCACTTTTCGATTTTTTTTTTCTAAAACTAATACAGCCATCATTTTCAGTTATTTTCTTTTGAGAGACCTTGTAGATATACTAGAATTGTTATCTGATATTTTCATTGAGATTTTGTTGTATTCTACAAAATTTTTGTCAATAATTGTTAGTAATGTTGTCGCATAAAATAACTCCTAAAAAAGAGTTTTTTCACGTCTCAAAGTCTAATTTTATTTTTTTCCCATTCCCAACTATATTTCCAAACACTCCTTCCTTCAACTGTCAATGTTAATCAAAACAGGAAAATGGAAGAAGGAAGAAGAAGATGATGGTGATGATATTACTGGCACTCGTTACAAGTTCATACGCAATTTGGGCATCCATTAGAGACTTCACAGATCAATTCCCTCCTCTCGGACGCCTAACGGCAGCCCCAACCGACCAGGAACCGCCGAGAGAATGGACTCTTCCATGGCCACCGTGCGAGTGTCGCCGTCGACGACTATAGAGAGAAAGAAGAATGAGAGAGCTCAAAGTTGCGCCGAGCACAGGCGTGCGGCCAACGGGCCGGGCTGGCCCGGGAAGGTCACGGCCCATTTCTGGCGGGCCAAATTCTGGGCCTAGTTCGGGTCAGGTCCATGGGCCTTAATGGGCCCGGTACTCACCTTTCCCAAGTCCGAAATTTAACGGCTGTCACGTCTCGTCATCTCTCTCTCTCTCTCTCTCTCTCTCCGCGATCTGCTCCTCCGCGCGACGGCGACGCTCACCGGCAGGCAGTCGCGAGGTCCGCTCGACGGTGGCGCTACCCAACCACGAGCAGGTTCCCTCTCTTGCCTCTCTCTCTCTCTCTCTCACATCATGATGCCAGAATTCGAGCCATTTTGCAGCTCTACTGTAAGCTCGGATCGGGGTTCCGATCGCGCACTGGGTCGTTGCCAGCTTGATTCCACGGTTCGATCCCTTAATTTCTTCGCTCCCATGTCGTCGCGACTGAAGCTTCTTGTTGTCCTACTTCTCGGGTAACCTGGGTAATCCTAGTTGATCAGCGTTTCGGCCGGAAGGCGAAGTCAGTACTGAAACTTCCCTTACTATTAGGTGAACGAGTGACCCTGCAGGAGAAAAATGCATGTCTGCGGGTATTGCGAAATGGGTAATTTCCGGTGCTAGAACAGCGACGCGTGAGAGCTGGAGTAGGTCCGTGCGAAAGTTACTTCCGAAAAAGATGTCCTTTTACGATGCGAGTAAGGCTTGAATGGAGTATCTGGACCTCGACAAGAATGCTGTGGGAGTCGATTTGTTGATAGAGTCGAGAAAGCAAGTACATTTAGTTGTTGATGCTAGCCGAAGTGTCTGGGTAGATAGTCGGTGCACCGAGGGTTAGCAGCATGGAAGATGGAGAATGTCAAAGTGGTCGGAATGTAGATTCAATTCATTTTCTTGTTCTGTTGTCGTCGTGGATCTGTCACGGGAAAAGATGCGATACGCCTTCGTCTCTTTTTCCCTTGAGTTCTCCACATTTTCCTCTCTTTTTCTTCTCTGAATTTGCTGCCTTATATACCCCTTTTTGTTTTTATAACTTTTCAAACATTAAAAAACTAAAACATGCTGATGGCATCAGCACTGAACCATTGGTAGCACCCATCAAAAAGCTTTTGGTCTTCACAGTTGCGGCCCATTTTATACTAGAATTTGGATGGCATTCAACATATGTAGTAAGGGGAAAAGGTAGAAATGCCTTTTTCAGTTCCCATTTCCTTTATTTTGCATTATCTCGTGTTGAAGGATTTATAATGAGTGCTTTAAATTGAGACCAGTCTCTGTTTTTTGTGAGTTTCGGTTTCCTCATTGACTACATTTTCCCAAGTTCACCCAATCTTATGTCGGAGTCTACATCCATTTTAGCATGTTTTTATTCTTTCTTGGCCAGAGTATCGGCACTCTTCGATGCATGAAGAACGAAACTCTGAAAGAAGCCATGGAAGAACCTCATTCAGTTAGCAGTCCAAGGAGAATTCTCAGTCTATCAAAGAAGAAACGAGCAAGTGTTTCCTTTTCAGATCCAGATGATAAAGCTTCTGGCTTTGGATTGTCCGGAGAACATGGTCCCAAACCTTCAGAGGTCTATGGCTTTGTAGGATCTATCACAACTGTTGTGGCTACAGGTCCACCACTCATGCTTCAGAAATATACTGTGGCACTTTGGTTTTATTTTCATGTTAATCTATGAGTATGCAAATGTGATCAATTCTTTGGAACACAGAGGAGTAGGTTATTTCATGTTGCTTTTGTGCTCATTGGGGCATCCTCCACTAGTCTTAAGATTTTTGGAGTTAAGGATGTCATCAATCATCATCTGGTTGATCCAGTAAATTTTCCATATAAATGCTTTTGGCTTTTAAAAGAACAATTCTTAAGAATTCCTCAATTTGCAAACAGAGGACTCATGAATTTAACATATGGACACTTTTGCTGGATAATTTTGGTGATTCTTGTGGGTGGATACTTGCATGGAACATCTAGTTGCCTATGAAAGACCTGGTGGTATTATTATATAGTTTGGCTTCACACAACAACATGAAGGCAAATTTAAGAAGTGGTTGTGGCTAATCTGTTTGATAGGTTGACAAAGGTACTTATAGATGCCTGTGACATGTTTGTCAAGAGTATAGGTGATCTAGACTGGTTTTGGAATATGGGATTGACTATTGAAATACTGAGAATTCCTTACGAAAAAGTCCCAGAAAATTCCAATTCTGACTGCTAGAGTTAGTACTGTAATTTTTTAGAGAGGTCTTTTTCATATTAATTTGAGACACAAGATGCCTCTCTGAATGGATTAGAAGTATTCTCATTTGTTATGAGAAATTCCACCCTTACTTGGAGAGTTCCATAATTTATCCCGTGCAGTTATTTTCTTTACATGGGCATATGTTCCTGAGCGTTGGCTACATGCTGTTGGGATCTATTACTATCCTAGCAGGTAAGTAAGCCAATCCTTGCGCCTAGTTTATATTTCTTGAACTTCAAATTTTTTGTTTCTTGAATGTGAGATGAGGTTCTCCACATGAATTATTTGGCAAGACTGGTGTGCAGCACGAATTTCAATTCCTATTTCTACAAATGCGATGAAGGTTGACCTATTTCAACCAGTAATTATGTTTGAATGTACAAATAAAGGGAAAACAGTGAGCATAGTTTTTCTTTGTAATTCAAATACATGATATACTATCGGAATATCTTTGGGTAATTTGAGCAAATCTGTGCTTGTGTTAGTGTTCTTTAACAACTTCATGTGGATGGTTCAAGTGATATGCTTTCCCCTTTAGATCTCACTACATTGGCCCCTTGCAGATATTGGGCTCTGGCTGTGCCAACTTATATTGTCGTGACAGTTGCATTGGCTTTGGCATTTTACATTGGCCTCAACTTCCTCTCAACCCCTCCTCCAACATCCTTAAATACACTCTTTGGTAAGCCTTGCATTGTCCTTTTAGCTGTTTGTGGTTCCACCAGATGTTTCTGGACTGAAGTTGCTTCCTCTAGAGAATGCTATCAGCCTATCACTGACTCAATTAGAATTAGTAGAGACCAGAATTTGTAACAGTGTATCTGGTGACTTTGTGACGTGATGATAGTATAAACATCTGGTTTTTCCTTGAACGGTTCCACCAAATCTGTACTTTGCAAAGCTGAAATGTTTTCTCCTGCCTTTTAAAACTGGGTTTAAAAAGAATATGGAATGTGTTATCGATCCCTTCATATAGAGTAAGTATGAGAAAGATCAAGCAGTGTATGCTAACGTATTCGCTCCCGTTTTTGCAGATGAATTTACTAGAGATCCATCCATATTCGGTCCTTTGGGAGAGGGAGACGAATTGCCCATAGAACCCATGTCTGATATTCCTATCGACGAAATTAATAGACTAATGTTTGATGATGTAAATTGACTATTAGCATAACTCTGCCTCGGGTGTAATGCTGTTTGTTCATTTTGCTTGTCGAAACAGAGCAGTCAAATCAAGAGGATGGAAGATCATTGTGAACCAATGGTAGTATTATTTGGAAAGATCAAGCATATAGCTTGGGCAATAGCTTGGGCAATATCTGATGGTTTTGTACTGCCACGAACGGCAGAGATCATCTTACCATAACGGCATATTGCATTGCTTAGACCTCGCTTGGGCCTAGTGATTTATTGATTCTTTTAGTTCATTATTGCTTGTTATCCCACCAACATTGCGATCAATGAATTCTCCTCCCACTCAATCAATGATAATATATGATCTGCTAGGTATGACAATACGCATCAAATTGCTGTTGCTCTGAAACTTGGAATCAACCTCTTCCCTTCCTTGCGTTGCGGAATGTCTCATTTTCAATGTTCAACGAGGTAACCCTTGACTTGAGATCCACGTGGAAGGCTAGAAAACTACTGGGAAATTGATCGATGATTGATGAACTATCTAAGGCAAACTAACATGTCATGGCTAGTGAGAATTTATTTACGAAGAGAAATACAATTGTCAATTACCATTATATAACGAACTCAAAACGGCTAAATAGAATATGTTTGAAAATCACACAACTTTTTCCCATGGAAGAATTGACAATGCAAAAGTTCTACTTGAGTCTCTAGAACTAAAAGTTGGACGACAGAATGAACATAAGCAAAAGGACTGAATATGGATACACTGCCCAATTCCCTCCATAACTTTTCAAATAGCCTCAATTCGTGGTTCTCTAGTTCACTCTCCCCCTCAATCGCAGCTAGTTTATTGACGATGGTCTGACTGTTCATTAATTTCAGGCCGATGCCTCTCTTGCCGTATGACTAAGTATACAAGTAGAGAGAGCAAATGAATGACCGATTGACCTACGCAAAGGTGGTAGGGAGGAACAGAAGTACTAAATGGAGTGCCCGCAAATCATGTTAATCTGTGGGAGTAAAAAGTATTAGCAGCACAAAAGTAATGCTTGGTTATATGCCAAGGAGTTGGAACAAATTAAGAGGGAACGTCTCCAGTAAACGCAAGATAGCGATGGAGATGACTAGCTTGGAAAGAAGGAAGCATTCCACATACTTCTCCTCCATCTGGACATATAATTTGTTGAAGCAGCATCAACATATCTTCTCATATTAATTTCGCATGGTCTATGCTTTTACTCACTTCTCTACAATTAAGTGCATACACAGTTACAATTTCAACGCGCCAACAGGATATGATTACTATCATGGAATGGCGAGACTTGGATGGGGGTAATCAGCCAAACAGCAAGACAATTGAGTTGGTACTATTGATACTTAGTACGGTGATCCTTAGAGTTGACCTGCCCTGCGACTCGTTCACCCCAATGCCAAAAAAATGTACTACACACTTCACAGCATGTCGGTCATCAGCTTTGATTGTATGTCTTTATGTGTGAGAAGGATACGAATCAATTATCCTTAAAGACCAAACATGGGTAGTCTGGGCTCCACATGTTGTTCTGCACAAACTCTGCAATTTCCTCCTGCGGATAGAAAATGTTTCATCGCATGAGAACGTAAAAATGCACCCAAAAGAAATTCAATAGTAGGCAATAACAATAAAAGCTGAAGAAGAGTGATAATATCGTTCTGGGACTGCTAAGCACTAGGGTTTTGGGACAGGAAAGGGGCACCCCAGTGCTTTCTATTTTGATCTTTCTTTTTAGCAGGAAACTACCGTTAGCAAACCCTAGGTACCTTTTCTACCTCGCAAGAATCAATACCAAGTGATCTCGTCTCAGGACGCTTAAGAGTCATTCAAACTCAAATCATCTAACTCTACATATCACACTTCTTCTAGATTCTTGCTACAGATAATCTATACATACAGTACATTAAATGCTTGGTAACACAAACTGTCGGCACAAGGCAAATTAGCTGCAAACACTGTAGATGAATCTTTTGACGACAGATAATCAGCAATATGAAGTATGTAAATCCATTTTCGTAACAAGGTATGGAAAGAGATCATGCCTGACTGAGTTTTTTAAGTTCTCGTGCATCCATGTCACGGTATCCTTCTGCTAGATCTGCTTCTATAGCTTCCTTTAACACGGCAGTGGCAACCTCTTTTGTTATATCTCTAATGCTGCATTCAGAGTCAAATAAGAAGAGACAGAAAGTGTTAATGAAGCATTCTCATAGATGCTCAACATGGAGTACTAGTTAAGCATCAAGAAGGAAGTATCCAGATAAGAAATCATGACAACCTAGATATTGATGGATATATCACCCCTCCAAGGACCTCCTCTTCAGTCATGTAAGCGGCCAAGCTGCAGTTACATTGGAAACGCCATAAAAAAGCAAAAGAAAAATAAAAGATCAGCTTGTCCAGCATCCAGGTCATATTATTAAATATTCCTTAAGTAATAAATATGAAAGAGAATTTCTTGTTTCCAAAAGAATGCACTCAGAGTGCAGAGGGTGAGGCTTCGTCCTATCTTTTTCCAAGACCATCATGACCAGACATAATGTAGCTTCTCTTAGGTCTTAAGCAAATGTCCGTTGATATCTACACTAATAAGTCAATGGAAAGATGCCCTGATATATTTTTTGGCTGCTGAACCTATTATAGGGAAAGTATGGGATATACCATTCTGCAGCAGCCTGTAGCATGCCATCAGAGACAATCCTCGATCCAGAGAGAAGTGTGCCAAGCCCAATGCTGCATATATGGAAAATAGATAGAGTAAGAAAACAGTGTGTCCACGTAACAAATAGTAAGCCAAAAGAAGGAAGGAAAAAAAAAACTGACAAATAATATGCACCATCAGAAAAATTTTCAAACCCAAGGAGTCAGATAGAATTCCTCAAAGAGATCATGACTGAAAAGCTTACCCCGGAAAAAGATACATGTTATTTCCCTGGTTACAGTGCCCAATGTGACCATTGCCTGGGTAAACAGAAGTAATCTGAAAGATCAATTGAACAAGATTCTAATACAAACTGTAAATCCAGGTTACATATGCAACTTGCATTCTAAAATCTGAAATGGAGGAACATTCGGAGAACTCAGGCAGCAAATTATACTCAGGGAGTTGGCCTCGTGGTCCAGGAACAAACTTGTATATATGATTAGGCGCATAAGACAAGTTTGATCCTCACACCACCAAGTGTAGACAATTTCATGTTTAGGCCACTCACCCAACAGTCAAGTCTATGTCTGACCTGGCCCATTAGTTTAAATGCAGGTATTCCAAGAACCCGAGTTTATTTAGAGTTCCACGCCATAAAGAAGAAGCAGCCAGAAGCAAGCAAGCAAATTGTAACATCATAGGAAAGCAAAACATAAAACAATTTGAGATTTCCCGTATATCAATTCGGCCAAAATGTGGATCACAAATGCTTGCCTTTTTAGTTTCTTCTCCCAAAACATTTCTTCCCTTTCTTTAACTATTCCCGAGAATACCTCCTTGAGTAAGAAAGTTCTAATGTGCTCAACTTTGTATATATAAGAGTTGTAGCCAAATTCAAAAGCGTGAAGCATGTGGTAGAACCCCATAAGGATTCATGTCAAATTCATTGAAAACCATTAGCAGAAACTATGAATATTGCAACAGCTCATACTCAGTAAATATTATTCTACATGAAAGAATACCAGAGAAGCATGATAAAACATGTCTGTCTCTGTGACGAAGCAAACAACACACCCCCCCCAAAAAAAAAAAAAAAAAAAAACCAAAAATATATATTTAAAAAAAAAAAAAAAAAAAGAAATCCTCCTTCCAAGGAAAAAAATGGGAACCATCTGACATTACCTAAAAGAAAAACAGGAAAAAAGCTTCTATCCATAAAACATGGTGCGAATTAGAGGCAGGTCTGTGGAAAATTTGATGTAGAGAAAGCATGAAATAGAGTGCTAGAAGTAAATATAAATGATAAATCAGTATCATTTAGTACCCACCGAGATCTACATCTTTGAAGGGACTTCCACTTGCAAATATAACATTCTCCCCAATGATAGAGAACGCTTCTTCAGGAGTACACTCGGCTAAGAGAAAGAGAGAGGAATTAAAGTCTTGAAAAGCAATGGTGGCACAATTTTATCATGCAAGAGAATATGGAAACACAGAAAAATCCATACCATTTTTGGTAGGGTTTGACATAGCAAAAACAGCTGGTCTTGTGGATGTTGACCCTTTCATAGCCTCTAATACCTGATGAAAGGTCAATGCATCATGACATTGATGTCATTTAAAATATATAGCAATTCAATATCTTAACTCCTGTAATAGAATTCTTCGAAAAATAGGCAGTTGCCTAACAGCAGCTTGACAACATTAAAATTGTTGAGTGGCCTTCTTTTATGCACAAATGATTTTCCTCATATTTTTGCACCACATACAATGGTGGAACAAAATAGCAGTATGGTTCCTCCACCGTAGAGGGCCATGGGTTAAAGCCATGTGAACAAGCAAACTCCAGTGAAAGGAAAGATTGTGTAAACCAAATATGTCCAAGGACAGCGTTTTCTAGTGATCGCTGTGAGGCAAACGATCTGACATTCCCTCAATAAAAAATAAAATAAAATAAACTAAAATAAAGTGCGGGGACAACAGTGTTGATGGTACTGATTCAACGAAATATCAAACTTCACATGCGAACTGATTTTTTGTTTTGATTATATCCATGTGAACTTGTAGACGAGATACTTTGGTCATATATCCAGAATGGACTTAAAAGCCAGAAAGCAGCAACGTGTATCAGGCAAATTTCCACTCCTGAAAGATAACCAATGTTTTGGATAGTTGATTTGAATCTTGTATAGGAAATAAAGGTCAGCCTTAAAATGCCAATAAACTGAATCTAAGAGACTGTCCATTCAAATTCTAGAGTGGTCAAATGAACCTTTTAGGTACTGAGAAATCATATGATGCACTAATTTATTTTTCATCTTTAACTAATATGCTACAGACAGCTCCAGCGTCACAAGAAAGACCGTGCATCTGGTTAGATGTACTTTTACAAGTTCACCCATGTGAAAGACATCCTGACTTCTTTATACATGGTCCATCAAGAGGACTACAATCTTCTTGGCCGTTCTCTTTGAAAAATGAAGAAGACAGCTTGATACAGCCAAATTTATCTGATAGAAGTGTTAGAAACTCAGTCAACAATCTCTAATTTTGTTGAATATTATATTCCAACATTGTACCACAGCAACTGCTTCAGCAGATTTTTTGTACCAACAGAAGCAGAATTTATCATGAACAGCAGGTTAATCAAGCCATTGATGGTATAAGTTTTTACGTGACCTTTTTAGCTCATAGTATCATCATTTTCTTTTAATTAATAAAGTTCTAGCCTACCAATTTTAGAGAGTATTTTCATCTGCTGGAAGAGAAAAACCCATCATGTTTGCAATGGCAGGCCTAGAATATTAGGTCCAGGGATTGTATTCGAAATTTTCACATAATAAGAAAAACAGATACACAAACTAAACTTCAAGGGAACACCCAGTGACTAGGAGGTATGGGCCCACCATAATTGCACCCCACCACCTTGCAGTCAGCCAGTGCATGTTTGTAAAAACTAACAGCTTCTTCATTGGTTTAAAAGTTTTTATCTTAGGATGTTCTAGTCGAACTGCCCTAGGTTAATTAAAGAGATACCAAACACATAAACCTAGGAAACTAATCTATAAGGCAAAAAGTTACATACCTCTTTCGAAAAAAGGCCCCCAACAGCAGATAATCCAAGTAGCACATCAGGCTTGACTTCTCGCACCTGGCAAGATCATGAGAAGAACAGTCGCCATAATCAAAGTCAATTGTCCAAAGATAGATATTTTCATGAAGGGAAAATCCCTATGTATGAAAATCAGATTTGCAATCTTCATGATGAAAATCTCTTGTAATGTTAAAGGACAACGTTGACATAGAACTTTGGCAGGAAGTAGGAAATCTCCAACAGGAAAGCAGAATTGGCCCTAAAAGATACAACAAGGGTGGTCTTGCTCAATACTCTCCATTGCTCAATCTCAATCATTTTCCAGGCATGTCGAAGCTAGGAAGGAGTACCAGAACAAAAGGATATTTTCAACGAATGATAAAGGACAAAAGACGAACTTTTGAATGGAGAAAAATCTGACATCATTGTGAGGATGTAAATAGCAGATAAACTCAACACAGCCTATCATGCTTGTTGCACAATTATACAGAGTAATGATACAAACCACTTCTACAAGGGATGCGCCTTCCCTCAAACCTTGACGATTAGCTTCTTTAACCTTTCTTGCAAATGGCTGAGCCTCTGGATCAATATCCTCACGCTCCTCCGTGATTAGACCCTACATGCACATTGAAGAGAAAAGTCATAAACGTATCTTATCCTGAAATGTGGAATGAGAAAGTCAAATCGAAGAAAAAGATGCATTAACCAATAGTGATATAACAACTACCACAGAAGCAGTCATTCTGCAATGACTAATTCATGGATATAAAAAGACTACAAAAACCAGAAGTAAAGAGACCAAAAGTTGAGAAAGTAAATGCACAACAGAAAAATTCTTAGATCAGCAAAGATATGTCTAGTCAGATTAACTAGGTCAACATTTCTCCGGTTAGAAAATTAAGCAGGCATTCTTCAGTCTTGTTATCTAGAGCAAGAACATCCGTGTGAGTTTACACTTCACAACTTTATGATGTATACTAAAAAAGAAGCCATGGACAAGAGAAGGGGGGACTTAGCAGGGCCAGTTTCCAGGCACAGTAAAAAGCCTAGACACTTTATAAGTAAACTGAAAATTTTGATCCAAATTGTTAATACTAAATGATGTGAGTACATGCTTTACTTTCAACGTTCACATACCAGGTTAGAAAATGGTGAGAAAGTTCCTTAAATTTCTCAATTTACAAGGTTCCATCAGTAATAACATGTACTTCACAATTCAGTCTACAATGTCAACTAAATTTTAAGACAACACCTTAAGAGGTTTCGTAGCCATTAGGGTAAATAGATTCCATTCTCCATGATCAAATGCTCCTACAATGAATGGACAACAGGATTAAACTAAGTGCATATGCATGGCATTGATGCCTAATACGGTCCATTTCTCAGAGGCTATTCTTTTGATCTTGCAACTGGATCTTGATAAGGATAAATGCAATGCATACACCTATTTATCCCTTTCCACAGTTTCTTGCAATTTGATCTTCACTAAACCAAAAGAATTTTCTACATAATAGAATGACTATCGCAGAAGTAATCTATCATATGCTAAATAGTGCGCAGACTCTGCCAAACGAGACCCATCAAACTATCATTTACTTGTTACCGTAGAATTCCAGGCCCCTTTTTTTCATTTGTCAATTTCTACATCAAGAAATGCAACTGTAGCCTTGTCCAGAACTATCAAACTCCAAAAATTACAAAAATAAATGCCACTGCTAACCTTGGCATCAACCACCCAAAATTGACTACTTGCACTGGCAAAAGCAGTTTCATTATTTCCCAACATCCTTGCCATGGTTTTTCTAGCAGCATTAAGAACACCTATTCCAGCGCTGCACCAGCATGAAGATTTGATAACTTGTGTTAAACATGCAGCAAATGAGTCCTTTTTAATAATCCATATATGTATATATCTTGAAGAAGCGTCTGTATTCACATTGAGCAATGGTCTGCCCACAATGGCCATGAATACAAAAGATAACTGCCTAAAATGGGTTTGCAGCTCAATGAGTGCAAAAGATTTTATGTCACCAGAAAGGTTGGCAAATTATTTAGCTCTTGAAAAAGAATCATGTCCAGAATGTAACTAAAATGTTCAACATAGTACCTATGCAAAAGGAAAATAGTACCAGAATCCTACAATTTAACACTCTCCTTAAGCTTTTCTTTAATGGGATAAGTGCATTTGATGTCCAAAAACTTACATGTGAAGTGCAATAAATTGCTAAAACTTTCAAATAATTTATTACTAATTTGAAAGAGGGTGAGGGGTTGCACAACAGCGGCAGCCATCCAGACACTGGCATAGGTCCATTGGAAGAACATGGCTCTTGGCTCAGCAGTGGTTTATCATTGCTCAACCCCTCTACCTCTCCCTCTGTTTTCTCCCTTCCTCTTTCTCTCAGAGCTTTTCAATTAGGAACTTTCAAAATATTGAAATGCCAGTGAGACTAATTCCAAGAGAACATGGATTTCCCATCTCTCTCTCTCTCTCTCTCTCTCTCTCTCTCTCTCTCTCTCTCTCTCTCTCTCTCTCTCTCTCTCTCTCTACACTAATTACAGTTATCTGAAATACGTCGTCTTTTTTTCTATCAAATCTATTATTAGCCAGTCCTGGGAATGGGTTACCAAAGGATTTTCTGGGTGCTTAATTAACGTTTAAGATACTCAAGAAGTAAAAGACATCAGCAAAATAGATTCAGAAGAGTAGTGAACCCCTTCAATAGAAGAGAATATGAGGAGATGATTCAAGTGAAATCTGGTCCTTTTTCTTAGCTTTTCACCTGAAAGAGAGAGCAATAAGACTCCCAATTCTACAAACTTGATAACAAAAGAGCGTTGAATACTAAAACAAGAAACATGTCCTCAAAACTAGACCACAGCATAGTGAAAATAATAAAAAAGATTTCACATCAGGTTTTTTGGTCATCCAAAAACTAATGGACCAAATGGAGATACTTGATTCCACAATTTATGCAAGTTTTAGGACTTAATGCACTTGGGGAATCAGTTTTAGGACTTATGATGCGCCTGTCCCTTTCTTAAATTCGATTGTATATCCCAGGGTTGCTGAGTGCTTTGAAAGCCATTCGTTGGAAGTCCATATACTAACGTAAGCTTGTAAATTGGCTGCTGGCCCCAGTAATTATAGCCACTTCACCATTAATACACTAGAAAACTCGCTTCTGCACAAAGCTACAGAAGTTACTAGCCCCTACTGGATTTTCCAAGCGTCAAGATGAAGGTAAGTTTTTTTCATCAAAAAGGGGATGGAAAAGAAAACTTCAGAATTTTAGCAGTTTGCAGAATGGCGATATAAACTGCCACTGAAATACACAGGACAATGTCAACAAGAGCCCTCATGGCACTTACTGAGCAACATTTCATGAACCATGAAAATGAATTCTGGATGCCTTAGTTTCTTTATTCAAGACATTACTGAACTTTACCCATTAGCAATCCTTTGAAAAAGAAAATTATATTCAGTAATACTCAACAGAACCCAAATATATACTGTTGCATCCAAGGTCAGACAGACCTTATGAGTGAACGCTATTTATAAAACTCAGAAAAGGGGTGAGACTGACCTTCCAGCACCAGCAACAACAATTTTCATTTTTGGAAAGTCAATCATTGGCTTTCCTTGAGCTCTAACTGCTCCTAAAAGACCAGCAAGTGCAACTCCTGCTGTTCCCTGCCATTACATTTTTCTTGAGACTATAAATAAGGATGGAAGTAGGTCCCAACAGCAAAGCAGAACAAATGCCCAGGTACAAGAATCAATGCATATTTTCTCTAACTTTGTATAGGAGCAGGTTGCAAATGTGAATCACAATAATTGGGAATAGGTACAAAGAAAATGTCAAATAGAAATTCATCGAGTCTACATTTTACTGTACTTGAACTGAACCTATTGGCCTGTCAACCAAAGTTTTTCATAGGACAAAGTAGTGGTGCTTTTCTTAAGGTTTTACCTAACTGAGCTTGTTTCTCATGACAGGGGTCATATTTCCTTATTTCCTTTCTCTAAGAACTACCTTAAAACCCACAGACATCACCTGACCTGCAACTCCATTTCAATAATATCTTGCATCCGTTTAATGCTTCAAAGTGAAATTTTCTCTGGAAAAGAGAGATCGTCAAATTTAATCCAGGGACGAATTTACTGGAGTCTAATAGACTATGCAATCAATCGCAACCTTTTGTGTAGTTTTAGAATTAGTATCTCAATTCCCAGAAACAAATCACTATAAAGATTAGCATCTCATTCACAGAACCAAATCATTCTTAACTGAAACATCGGCCTTTCTTGTGGTTAACTCATTGGCTTAAAGCATGTGACCAATATGATAAGTTACACTCTTTGACCTGCTTGATATCAGTGCATGAACTTCCCAAGCTTTCTTGAGTCTCTTCCTCTTTAAACTCGCGTTTCACAAAATTATGAGAACCAGTATCTCTTTCTCAAAAATAAGACTGTCCCATACAGACCAGAAAATGCATTGTGCAACAAAACTTGATAGAGTGGGAGCACTGGCAAAGTACAAAAACTTTTTAATTGTTAAGTACTGTATATTTCACAAGAAGGAAGGGAACGATCAGGAAAAATGATCAGAAACTATTCCCCAACTCCAAAATCGTGCCATCTTTAGATAGACATTGAACTTGTGCTCTCTAAATCCTTCTGGAAGCTCCTCACCAATTGGTGGCATAAAGGATAATTAATTAAAATTCAACTGAAGTAAAAAGTCTCCACCAGGCATAAGGAATAGTAAAAAGAGGAACCAGAGTAAATGCTCATCCGCACAAGCTTTTGCAGACCATGCACAAGCTTGAATCAACCTCAACATTGCCCAGTGCTATTTTAATTTGGAGTTTGTGATATAATGAGCACATATATTAACAGAATTGGATTGCAATCCAATATTCAATATCCATTTTGAAATATGGAGCAAGGTGATGTGAGCACCGTGACCATACAGATAAGGAGTGGTGAATTACCTGGACATCATCGTTGAACATTCTGTAGGAGTTTCGGTAGCGCTGCAATAACTTGAAAGCCCACTTGCTTTGAAAATCTTCAAACTACATGGAGAGTTATTTCTTCAGAAAGAAATTATAATGAGGTTGTTTCTTTCACTAGCTTCAATATGTTTGGATAAGTACGGATAAGTACAGATAGTACCTGCACAACCACGTTGGGCCAGCGAGTAAACACTGCTTCCATAAATTCATCAATTACCGCGATATATTCATCACCATCAAGACGATGCTGTTGGAGTCCCAAGTCTATTTTGATAAAACAAAAGTGTCCACGTTGGTTCTTCACATGAAAACTGAACCAAATGTACATGTACTTGAATACAGAAGCAGAAATCCAAAAGGGGGTGACAAATAGTATTTGACACAAAAACAATTGAAGAAAATATTAAATAAGATGAAGTGGCTATACACCATGTGACCATGCATAAGGACAGACTTGGAAACCTCATACAAAATGCATACAAGTTTTTTTCTTGGCCAATTAAATGTATCAATTTGCTCAACTTGTTTTTAGCAAGCTTCAGAATTTGTAACACAAAAAAAAAAAAAAAAAAAAAAAAAAAAAATTAGAAATCAAATTCTAGTAAGCTTCAAAAAGAAAAGAGCGCATAGTTTCAGAAAAAATGCACCTTCAGCCAGAGGTTCAGCAACAACCATTACAATACATGGAGCCCCCTAGATAGGTCAATATTGACTATCATGCATAACTTCCTGAAAACTATCCACATATCTTTCTTCTTAGCAAAAACCATGACCATAGCTCATAAAAATGCATTGCATGATTTAATGCTTTTGGAGGAATTAAGTGTCCAAGTACGGTTAATAATTAAAATTCAAGACTGAAATGCAAGGGTCTTCGATTTCTTTTTCTTTTTCCTTTTGTGGTCAGAGAAATTGGATGCCTTCGGGACTCACATTTGCTGCAAGAACTGAGATGGTCTCTTTGCTCCTAATTTCTTGTACAAGGGAGACTTCCCCTCTAAAGCCGTTTTGGGTAGGGGCAAAACCCACCTTAGTACCCTTTATTTATAGAATTTTGTTTAACCTTGAAAAGTTTAAAAATAAAAATAAAAAAATAAGGCAGCTTAGAGAAAATTTGCTGCAAGAACTTATTTTCATCGTCTCATATCTACTTGCTTCATCCTGATATATGTTGTCATTCTTCAAAAGTGCAACCACAGCAGTAAAATAAATATTAACTCAGAAACTAAAAGCAGCATATCTTACCAAAAGATTAAACAAGCCAATGTCAGCTTTTCTCTCAAATTACTAGGAAAACAAGTCTGAATCATAGTTACCCAAGAAAATAGATGCTGCAGACAAATTATGCTCACTCGCTGTCTCAACAACAGCATTAGAATTCACATGGGAGCTTTCTCTTCATCTCAACAGTAAGAAGTCAGTTTGCTTAATCTAACATCTTTTATTACATTGAATGCTTATCTAGCAAAGGAGCCTCACGCCGCTTATTTAATACTTTATCTACATGAAATATGATAGGGACACAACTGCGCATGCAATCGATCTCCCACACTAACAAAGCATGACAATAAAACATGAAAGCATAATCAAACTCAAGGAATGACAAGACAGTGAATAATTTAGGATGAGTCTAGTGGAGTAGCTGTATTGTCTCGTTTGGAAATAGATAAGATTTTTGTTTAGCACTTGCAACATCTTGCAGCGTGAATTAATAATATTTTAATTTATCAATGATATTCTGTAAAGATCCAGTGAAGTGACAACAGAACTTACAGATTGGATCTTCAAGAAGCTTCTGATTATTAGTTCCAACATCAATCATTACAGGAAGTACCTGCAGTCAGAAAAGAATGTCTTCAAGCATGGAATTTCACCAAGTTTATCATGTAAAGCAGTCAGTTAAAATGTTAACTGAGAACGACAAGGTGATGGAAAAGTAAATCTTGAAAACTACATTAGAGTAAAAAGATGGCGATTTGCGACTCATCAGCAACTAAGCAAGTACTAGCATATATTATCAGAAGTACAACTTTAACAACAAGAATTATGATTAGTATAACAAGATGGATACGAGAATTGAGAAGAATTTATGCCAACAGGATTATCAAGCTCTCCAAATGAATGCCATGACTTTGACTGGAGTCATCAATTTTTGATAGCTTGAAAGAATACCTAAATTAACTCATACATCTCACATTCTAAGAGAGAACATTTGCATCACACTAACAAGAGGGTCATTAATCTTTTCTCAAGAAAAATCAGAGTAAAGAGAGATTCTCTAAGGATGAACATTGGATCTCCAAGATCCAATGCTCCGAAGAAAGGACCTTTTTAGCACTCGTAGTAGTGATATTACCCTATTCAACCTGATAAAACCAAGAGTCTCAAAAACCTAAAAATGATATTTTGAAGGACGACCCAATATTATGCTCCGCAAAGGACCTGGTGATATTTCCCTATTTAACCTCATAAAAACCAAGAGTCTCAAAAGCCTAACCAGAATATTTTTAAGGATGAAAAGTGTTTCCAAATTCCAGATTTTTCTCTTTGGTTAGGTGAATAGTGCTAATTTATTGTCAGACATAATATTTTTTATCTTGGTGGAAGCGATATGCACATACCCTTTGAGGGTTTATTCCAGCAGCAGCAACATACAGATCTAGCTTCCCTATTGCAATTCCAATTCCCTGAACTCCAAGATCTCCAAGACCCAATATTCTGCTCCCATCGGTGACAACAATCATGTCAACCTGCATAAAGGACCTTTTTAGCACTCACACTGGTGACATTACCCCTTTTTGACCTGATAAGAGACAAGCGGCTTAAAAAACTAACATGAAAGAAAACTAAATACTGATCTATGCCACCAAATTACAGCATGAAGGGAGGGGAAAAAAAAGGATTTATGTACATCTGAGATTCATTTTTAACTTCATTCTTCGATTCTTGATCACAAGAAAAACCAACAAAGGTCAACAAATTTTGCAAAAACATCCTAGAAGTGATACAGGATTGATCAAGTGGAGGTCCAGCTCTAATACCAATGCAGCTACTCACTCGAATCCATGTGGACCTACAAATAAGAGAAGGAAATACCATGTGGTAGTGGGACCTGGGGTGTCCTAATAAAACTTCTATCTTCTCATGATTATTTCTCGGTCCCAAGGTCTCTTCAATACAGCTTATGAAGAGGAAGAGAGAGAAAAGAGAGAGAAAAGAGGAGGGGGTGGGGGGACAGAAATCATGTGTAAAAATACATTCAGGAAAAGTATAGTAGATCATATTATAACTTTAATAAACCTACTTGTGCAGATTACTCCATGATAGAGTAAATTCCATATGGCAACAGCAAGAGAACCATAAAACGAATAGGGCAAAGAAAAGGCGACACTCTTCAAAGAGATGGGGCTGAGACATGACTATGAGCAACTGATCGCAAGGCACATTGACTTATAAAATTGAATAACAAGAATATTCAGAGAGAATGATTAGAAAATGCCAGACCTGCTCAGCTGGCCAGTTATACACCATCGACATCATTTCACCACGATCCGCAGCACTGAAGTACATTCCCCTTGGTCGTCTAAACAAGCCACCATAATTTTGGCACACAAGACCAACAGTGGGTGTATACACGATAGGTGCATATTCCTTAATATTTGCAATTAGAACCTGTTTGAAGGGTATGTTGCAAGATCATCAGTCTAAGTGCAGCTTCACATGAGCATCTTCACCCATGATAAGTGACAAAATAGCTTGAACGGAGCATTTCATAAGAGAATGATATAATTTAAAGTACTAGCCAAGTTAGTCCAGGACCGTTATATTGGATGCTCTAATCCAAAGCAGTGAGATGCATAGAAAACTTATTTGCGGTGGAGTACCTTGACAAGAAGCCAAGAAACTGTGCTAACGACACCAGGCCTTTTGATGAAGGCATAGAAATCAACTATAAAAAGGGTGCTCGTTTGAAACTCTTGTTTGACAGAAGGGATCAATTAACACCAGTTGTCAATTCATTGAATGTTCTTAACCCCAGAATTCATTTAAGATCCAGTTAAGCCATGAATGGACACCATACATATGCAATCACATTAATTACCCTAGAATTCATTTAAGATTTACTGGAAGCCATGAATGGACGCCAAACATACGCAATCGCAATAATTTGCCATACTTGCAATGATCTGTACAGTGGAGCTTGTCCCTACTATCAGTTCCAGCTCTTCAAGCAGAAAGGAAAGAACAATGTGCATCAACTAATAACAGAAAGTTCCAGTAAAAATTTTCAGCAGCTTTATACACAATTAAAACCAGGTTGTCCATGCTCCACATCAATTACCTCAGCCGTTTTTTCCACAATAGGGTGTAGGAAATGTCCAATTTATTTATTGGTATGCCATTGCAAAGCACAATCTCATTTTCGACAATGCAGGACAATCATTAAATTACAATGATTCAAACAATGCCAGAGAGCCAGGTCATGAGAGATGCTACCTTCTGAACACCCTACGTGATTAAATGTGTTATTGTCTAAGTGCTATAATACTGCACAATTTCCTCCATTTGATTTCAGTAAATCAATAACTTCCAATGGGTTTCAGATCTAAAAAACTCAAATCTTATCGAACCGTTTGTCACGCTCAAGGTCAAAAGAATCAATGGAGGGGCAAAAGGAAAGTAGCTTAATACATGTAAGAAGTGATAGAAAGTGCACAGTTGAAAGTGCCGAACAGTCTTGGATAAATGGAAAGAGCCGTAAGCTTTTAAAGGAATAAGATAGACCTTAAACTGAGAACCTCACATTCTCAGCACTGTAATGTGATGGCAGATATATGGTCCATATAAAAAAAAAAAAAGTCATATCAGTATCTAAATACATACTCTGGGAATCTTTATGGAGTCCATCTATATGGTGCAAGAGAATACTTGCTACCACCAGTATATTACTAAAAAAGGCAAAACTGACTAATTTAAAGACTCAACCGGCTAAATCAGCAGATAATGATATTTTGGCCAACAGCCTGCAAGTGACTTCACACCACCATACGAAGAATGTATCATCTTAGATATTGTTGTCTACATGGACACCATTTCCAAACAGCACAAATTGGTCACAGTGCTCGACTTGATTGATCCCTTAAGGCTTAGACAAAGAGTATCAACAATTTCCTGGGAAAATAGACAATGCTTACACAATGATAGGAGAGAATTTTCTCATGAATGGATGTTAGCCAGCATTTTGATGACTACCTGAATGCTTAAATCATTATTGCTCAATGGTGGGAAGAAAGACCACAAACAAGGTATATCTAGAAACAGTCTCTAGCATTATAACCAAAATCTATTACACATTCAACTGTAGCAAATAGATCATTCCAAGCATTAACAGGCCAAATTCCAGATAGAAACCCTATCCAGATGATAGATCCATAAGCCATGTTACTAGATGCTAAAACCAAGTTGGAGACGTGGACAAAGACCTAAAAGCTAAAGGCGTGTCTGGATAGATAGCTTTTTACTTTTAGCTTTTTGCTTAATCTAAATCTTGCGACACACACGATTAAACTTTTCTAATCCTAAACACTTCAAACTTTCATAATATAAAGTATTGACACATAGATTTTGCATATATCATTTTCACAATCTTTCTGATTTTGCATAGTATTTTATATGTTGCCAGGAAAGAAATATAACAATGTTCACCTACGACAAGTACTATTGCTAATTTGCTTTTCATTAGCAAAGTCCATGGAAGGGCAATTTGGCAGAAAGTTACAGTTCTAATCAAGAAAAATGAATTTGGCCAAATGTTGAATCAAGAATAATGAAGGCTCACTTTAATACCTTGGTCACTTGAGCACTGCACCATAATCTCAATAATGTATGATCCAGGTTGGATGCAATACCTTGGACAATGCCATGATAAAGACTACCAATATCTATGGTTAAACAACTCTTTTTGGAGGCTAAAGAGCACCAATCAAGTTATACTCTACATACCAGATGGGCCTTCAATCTAACAGGGTCAAGATCCAAAGTGAGACAAAAAGGCTTAAGCTCCGTGATCTATAAGGAACAGCTTAGTTCGTGCTTAAGATTTCACAATGTCTTTTCAGATCCTTATTGTACAAACCCAGTAACATAAAAGCACTAAACTTCATCACGGTGACCTCTCCAATAATTAACGTACAATGACCCAGTAACTCCACAATACAAAGTCATGATCAGATTTGACTTTCCTTCCCACACAATGCCCGGCATAGTTCTCTATTCCACCTTCATCTACCACTAACCATCTAAACATTTAGTGAAATAGCAGGTGCAATATCTACTTGGCAGGAAGAAGGCAAAATTATGTCATATTAAACTTCAATTGCTAGTAAAATATGCAACATCAACACAAGTGCACATAGACAATCCAGTTATTAAATCACCTTATAGTACATTGTCTCATTTCTGTCGTGCAGTCTGTTAAGAATGCGCCATTTTGCCAGAGCATTTGGATCCGACGGTCCATCTCTTGCTTGCTCTTCAAGCCTCTTCAAATCGGCCACTGTTGACATACAGTTCTCAATTAATGTGGCACTATAATATAAGCAAACCAATGTGCTGGAAAAATGTAACATCCAATTACAGTTAGAAACTTAAGCTATATGCTAGGTGGTTTACATGGTTATTCATCCATCTTATCAACCCAGCTACATTAATGGGGATGCCAAACTAATGGAGAGCCTCTCCAATACCCAACTCCCGTTTTCCATAACTCAAGCTATGGAATTTTCGCCAAGATACTGGACTTGTAAGGTAGGATTATTACATAGCACTTAGAACGTCCAAGGAGTTCAAGTTTATGTTCACCACTTTTAATAACAGGAAATGAATGAATAACCGTCTCAATGTACCACCATGGAATACAAGCAATGTTGTCAAACAATGTATCAGAGAATTTAATCCACCCAACAACCAATTTCTAAAGATAGCAGACATTTTCTAGCTTTGCAATCTCTATGACACCGCAAATGTCTCTTAGACAAGCCCACAAGCAAAGTAAAATATACCATAGCCATCATGCCTGAAACCCAAGCTGTACAGCCAAAAAATTTTGCCACTTTTGTGCCATCCACATTTCAAACCGTTGAACTCTCATCATTCCACTCAAACAATTCTCTATGCTTGAAGAGCTGGTAGAACCAACTTGAGAATATACAGTCTGGATTTCGGGGGAAGAGTAATCCAGTCAGAAATGTTAATATTAAGGAGAAAAATCATCAGTGCACATTCAAGATTATAATCAATGCTCAGACATGGCTGATTTTCATTATCCTCCAATCAATAATATCTTCATTTTTAAATAGCCAATAAAGTTTCCTTTCTCAAGAATTCAAGAAGAACATGTAATGCAACTGCTTTCCACAAGGAGATTCCAGTATTAACAAAATTAATAGTTATTAAAGCAAACTTCATGTCTTTCATGAAGTCAAAAGGCCAAGAACTCAGTGCTGAAGTGGAACTCCTGTGCTTTAATAGTGGATAGTGAATGAAGTAAAATCTGAAATAATGTTCCCGAAAACTCTTCATTTCGTTTTCTCAGACAAATAGGTAATCTTCCCATGTGGATATAATATCCACAACAGGAGCTGCTTGGAGAAAATAGCCTTAGTAAATCTTTCGTGAAGTCAGCAAGCCAAGAACACAGTGTTGAAGTGGACTTCTTGTGCTTTTATAGTGGATGGTGAATGAAGCAGAATCTAAAAGGATGTGCACAAAAGCTCTTTTATTAGAGTTTCTCAGACAAATAGGTGATTCGAAATAAGTTCCATGAAACAGCTGCTAGGAGCAAACAGCCTCGTTGGGAAGCTATATGCATTATTTCACATATAGAGGTGCCTAGCCACTCCATTCCTTAAGCATTGCCTTCATGTACATGCAACGTAATATAACACCCATCTAAAGTGAACATCTTAAGCTTCCATATAGACGGTTACTTTGCCTTTGAGGATCATTACGCCTGAGAAGATTCCTCAATTGCATAAGCATTAATAACCCCGAACTCTGGAGGTGAGCAGCAAGCTTTTTACATGATCCATTTGTAGTATAACAGATTTTGAGACCAGATAAATAAGCCCTATCTTAAAATGTAGGAAAAACCACAAGAAACTACAGATTGATTATATGTTCCCCTAGAAAACAGATTACTTGGATCCTAGTAGCATCGGAAGCTAAAATTAACCACAATCCCAACTAATTGCACTAACAACAAGGAGAAGCATTCAGTAAGGTGCTCGAAATCATAATCAAGTAGAATATGTTCCAATAGCCTTGTTATACTTTTGTATCATGTACATTCTACAGATAATCTTGATAAAACTGACAGGAAGCCAATATGTAATGTAGCTTTCATTAGGTCAGATACAACAGTGCCCACCAGGCATAATTCATTAGATCATCAGATTCTACTGAAGATGGCCTTCTCATCTAACTTGCATGATTTAGTGTGAAAAACCCATCAGAAAACTTGAATATCAAAGTAACTTGAGAAATGAAAATATGGTTCTACAATAATAGGTACAGCGACAAACGTTTACAAAACTATGTGAGTCAAAGCAGTTTCTGAAAGGGAAGCCTAAGTGACAGAACATACTAAAGCGATCAATTTGCTGCTCGGAAGACATGACGTTGGGAGGGAGAAGACCCCGAAGATCAAGACGGTCTCGTTCTGTCATTGAGAATGCTGTTCCCTAGAAATGCAAAAGGGGGCAGTCACATATGCGATCAAAATACCAACTCTAATAACTGAATCAACCTAAGATCCTAAATGACAAAAATTTAACCCTTCCAAAGATTTATTATCTACAAACAGAAAATTTGCGTAATTGCCACTCCAGCTGACCATCTGATCAACAGTGCCACAGTATGTCGGTGTATCGGTTTACTCGAAAACAGAAAACGACTAGAACTTTTAAACCTTGGATGGTAAACCTTAAAATTCTACGAGAATGAAATCGTCAACGAAATGAAAATTCGAGTAACCACAGCTCCCTCCCTGACCATCCAAGTAACAAATCCGTGTTCGGTTGTTGAATTCCAACAGTCGCCCACACCATGCTCCTTCCCAATGGCAAAAGAGATCCAACCTCACTAGAAAACCTTACACGATCCTAAAACCAACCAAACGAAGGAAAAAAAAAAAAAAAACAAAAAGAAGGCCATGAGAAAGGGCCAAAAACGAGTGATCGGCCGAACGTTCCTTCACGAACGAGGACAGTCGTCGGAGCAACTTCGGCGAAACAAACGGACAGAACATTAAGACGCCGCCACCACTACATTCCGAAGCGACACCAAGCTCCCTCCACACAATCCGCCTTCGCTGACCGACGACTCCCCCCCCCGGCGCGACCGTCTCGGCTTCCCCCAGGCGCTCTCAGGCACCGGAAGCCGACCGAGCTCACTCAACTCGACGAGGAGATTGATTACCTTGTTGAACCAGGGATCGTGGAGGATGTCGAGGCTGCGCTTGTGCACCATGGTGGGGCGGTGCCCCTCGGTCGTGGTGAAGCATCGCCTGGCGGCCGCCACCGCGGCGGAGGAGGGGGTGGCGGGCCGGCGGCGGCGGAGCAGCAGCAGCCGCCCGATCTGGCCCGACGGGTTCGGCATCGTCGCGCGCGGCCGAGAGAAGAGACGGGGAGAGATCGGGAGAGATCGAGAGAGAGAGATCGGGAGGAGTTCAGCTCAGGCGGAGGAGTGAAGTGGGGGAACGGAGCGAGAAGGAAAGGTCGTCGGTGATTGGTGGTGGCCTGGCGTGGTGGGTCCCCCCCTTTGCTGTCCTGCGCCTGGTGAGTTGGGTCAAAGTCAAGACTTTTTCGGGGGCGTGGATAAAACCGGTGGGTGGTGTTTGCGTGGTCCCAATGGGGAAAATTCGGGAGGGGATATTTTTGCCGCTCCTTTTGACGTTGCACCTTTTTGCCAACTTTTTTAACTTGGGAGCGGGGGCATATTCCCGTGCGGGCCGGACCCGACCTGTCTCGATCGGATCGGATCGGCCTGGAGTCGTCAATCATTTGTGATTACTGATTACACATAGGGATAATTGGTTCATGGTTCAATTCAATAGAACCGGGGTGTGCATGCACAATAAGAAAAAGTGAAATTTTAAGATATTAATCTTTAGTATCACTAGATGAGATAGTGTATAGCTCACATTTCACTAATTTCTTTGAAGAAATGATTTTAAAAAGTATATGAAGTCGATCCGATCTAATCAATCTACAAATATTTTGCTCACGGAAGTTTGTGAGGTTGTGTATATATATATGCAAAATATTATTGATTTAGGTATATTTTATGGTTGCAAAATACTTAAGCGTGAGAGTGATTGTAACTCTACAATATGTAATTTATTAATAAGTTTTATGCAACTAACTCTTTCATGAAACAGATATTGTCACTCGAATCAAATCACGCAAAACTTTCGTGCTCTTTATTATTTTTCATTGAATTCTTTAGTAATCTGATTTCTCATGCTTGACTTCAATAGTAAGATTCATTAGATTTCTCATTTTTTTGTGGTAAGATCGAACAAAAGGAGTATGTATTAAAAAAAAGAAGAAAAAAAGACCTGCATTGAATTCGTGCGCATGGGTTTTTGGCCAATGGGTCGTTCATCTGGTCATTAAATGGCTTTTTAATCCATCAGAAACTAAGAAATGAGAAAAATTTCAAAAAACTCTTGAAGTGGAGCATTTTTCTCAAAGTACCTCTTTGATTGGTGTCTGTCTCAAAGTTGCCCATGAAATTGACGACATGGAATTTCAGCTCAATTAGATACTTAATAAAAACCATAATTTTTCCATCTCAGTTTTCTTTCGTTCTTTCTGTCTTCTTGTTTAATTCTTGCAAAATCCATTAATAGAGCTCAAATCGGATTCGCACAACCTCGGTGTGGAGTCGCGCGACCCCCGATCATGACCCGAAATTTGAGGCCGCAGTTGGGTCTATAGAGTTTTGAGGATGGCTGAGTGAAGATGGTGACCGTTAAAAATGCCTTCTTGAAGCTTGAAATGTTGGAACAAGAAATAAGGGTCTCAGACGAGGTCACAGGAGATTTTTTTGACAACTGCCGACCATTGCGGAGGGGTTGCTGGAGGTCGTGGTGCGGCGTCGAAGGTCTCAGTGGCGATGGGCGAGGCCCCGTGAAGCTTTGGTGGAGAGAGGCCACGTAAAGAAGAGTATGAACATCGATGAGGAGAAGCGTGAGCTTGTCAATCAATCTAGGTCCCAATGTGTGAAAAAGTTCAACTCAAAAGCCTAAACTAATAGGTAGAGGAGACATGTAAATAAAATAGCATAAAACTCATAGATGAATGTGGTGAGATACTTTCAATACCCTCCCGCTCTATCTCTCTCTCTCTTTGGATCTGGCATGTGGGGCCATACATATGAAATAAATTAAAGCATGACTTGACTCTAACGCCATATTAAGAATATGCAAAAGAAATAATTGTGTTATATCTACATGTTTAATAAGGCTATAGAAGATGACTAAGTTAACAAGATATTACAATATTGATTTACGATCAATTAGAATCAATTAATGATATGAATAATCAAATGAGATATATGCACAATCCTGAGAATTAAGGGAGATTTGTAAAATCAAGAGAGATATATAGAATTTCCTAGTTATCGTAAGTAGAACAAGGAACGAGGGATCACGATACAAAAGGTCATCCATGATGTAGTTCCTTCTCTTTCATCATTAAGAGCTTGCATTTGTGCATCCACCTTATTATTATAGGAACCGAGGGAACCTATTGGAGAGATGGAATAGATGTGGTTAAGTGAAGCTGAACTCACTTAGGTTGTTGATAAGCAAAACAGAAATATAATTTGACGTCGTGGCTTTTGACCTTTTATTGTTATGGCTCATCATCCTGTGTCATGTGAAACTAAGGTGTCAACTGGTGAGATTGAATAGGAGCTAAGATAGAAGGCAAATCAGAGAGTTTAAGATGAAAATCATTGATACAAATTTGAGCTCTAGCAGCTCCACCTCCATTAATGGAGGTTGCAAGGAACACAAAAGAGAAAGAAAATAAGGAAATATAAAAAATATTTTTTTCTATAAAAGAAATATCGAATTGAGTGGAAAAGAGACATGCACGCGTGAAATTGACATGCAAACCTTTAGTGGCAATATTGGATGAATACTTTAGGGAGCTAAGATTCATGTGCGGAGTAAGAGTTGATGATTTTTTCATGAGAGAGAGTTCGGGCCAAAATAAAGATTCCATTTAAAGTTTTTGTATTTTAAAGGAATTGGACTTTTTTTTTTTTTTTTTTGGTAGGATATACCCGTGTTTCTCATTGGCAAACCTCATATATCATAGAGGCAATGTCTTTTCTCTTCAGTTAACTATTTTCGGTGGAAATATAGTCAATGTGCTGGCCAATTGTCTCTGTGACTTTTTCAAATGGTTGCCCTATGTGGCTATCACTAATCTCGCACTTTTCTTATCTAATTTTCATATGAAGGATAATTATTCTATTCTATCCATGACTCAAATCCCATCGAGATGCTAGCTAGCAATTACAAAATCTCTTCACACAAAATGTGTCGCAATTAAGCACCACGAACCGTTCAAAGATTTGTTCACAATCAGAGTTGAGCTCGTAATTTAGGGGAAGACAACCGGCCTCTTTATCTCTAAACCAAACACCTTAGTGCTAGATTATCTCTTAACCAAACACCTTAGTGCTAGATTGGGTTTGTTAACTTTGAAACTCCTAAAATGTGGAAATTGGATGAAAGTTAATTTTGTACTCCTAAAATTATGGAATGGACCGCACTTATGAAAGCACCTTTCTCTATGGTTGACGAAGCTCATAACTAAGTACATTTTTTTTGTGGGGAAAAAAAATGAGATAAGTTCATATGCAATTATGACGTGAGACTCGTTTTATATTATAGAATAGAGACAGATTGTTATTTCCTTCGACGTTTGATTGTTATTTCCTTCGACGTTTGAAAAGCTCGTGGATTTACTGGGTGTTCTTTTTTATAAGTTTATTAGTCTACCTATTTTAAAGCCCCAATTCACTTAAAAAGCATCAACTTTCAATTGGATCTCAATTCTGTTTCCAACTTTTTTAATTTTATAAAAAATCATCAATATTCATGTTTTTTATCGAAAATATGGCCCCACGTTAACTCTCCATCCAACACTGCTATTAAAGTTTAATGTGCCAATTCTATATGCACTTCGCTCCCTCAATGCATCATTGATGATTTGCAATTTCAGCTCAATTAGATATTTTTAATAGAAAAGCCTTTGTTCTTTCTGGTTCCTTATGTTCTATTTCTTCTTCTTCTTCTTCCTTCTTTGCCACCTCCATTATGTTCTTTTTTTTCTATTTCCTTACTTGATCTCCATTAATTCTTCCACCTGCTCTAGCAGAAAATTCATTCTCAACCTCACAAAGATGTTTTACATCATGGCCAATCCATCCGAGGCAGCAAAGACCAAATGAGTACTTAGAACAGAACTCACGCCACATCTCAAAATTTCGACCGTTATTCATGAAGTTACAAACGTCATATAAACTCAAGACACAATTTATTAGGGAGATACAATACAATGGATCAGACATCACACACTCAACTACAGAGAATCAGGGACATCAATCTAATACCTGACCTCATCAAACAAACTCCAATCCTATACTGCTAAATGCTAAAGGCTAGCATGTCTTAGCTCAACCTCAAGGAAAGAGAAATACCACCATCATTGGCAACCAAGACTTTGGTCCTAGTTACTATTGGGCAAACGGCCCAAGAATCGAAAGAGCCGTTTCAAGAGAATTTCTAAACTTTCCACCAGCTCCCTCTGATACGCTAGAAGACAAACTACTATCAGAAGAGGCGCCACGCGCAGGACAGTGGTTGCCGCACCACCCATTGATGTTAACAGCAGGGATAACGTGAAGCAAAAGTAAGTTAGAACCATTGCGACCATAGATAGCATAATCAGCCCGAAGACATACCGTTCTTGGTTCTCTTCTTCTTGGATATTTTTGTCTTGTCCGTTCTTTTTGTCTTGGATCATTTTGGTGAGGCAAATGATTATCTGGACCGACACCAAGAATCCGAATGTGTTGCCTGCCAGGAAAAGGAGGTACACCACCAGGCGCACGTAATAAAATATATTCTTATCCATCCCGTGTGCAAGAGCAGGGGCTCTACGGTCCGTGGATTCCCCGAAATTATTGCTGGCCATGTCATCTGCTATAACGGCTGGAGGCTGAAGCACGGCTTGGTAGGTCGCGCTGGCGATGAGCCCGGCAACGACCAGCAAGGCTTCGTAACTCCAACCATAGTCGTCTGATTTTGATGATTGCCTAGCATTTGTGTTTGCTTCCTCATGAGATTGATGACCGTTACCTCCCTCACCTCCCTCGATATCGTCGTCGTCCCCCTGAGATTGGTCTTGAAGCCGGCGAGTTTGATCTTCCTCCTCCGTGCTTGGCTCCCGCTCGTGCGAGAATTTCTATCATCTCCCTAGCTCTCCTTTGCGAGGGAGTAGTTGAGACATCTAGAGGCGTCAAGCCACTCTCGTTCGGGTTGTTCACCTCCACGACCTCATACTCCAGAGCATGCAGGTAGTTGACCACCTGCAACTCTTTCCAGGCATTAAGATACTACAGAATTTTTTTTTTTTTTTTTTTTTTTTTTTTGCATAGACAAAACATCTTATATTCCCGTGATGATCAAATAAATTCTTTTGCATGGAAGATAACCCGAAGTAATGCAGAAGGAAAAGTGCGATAAAATAAGGGAACCACGAGACTTGCCTCGAAATTTTTGCTGTCAGCAGCGAGATCCAAGGCAGTATTGCCTTGGTGGTCTTTCCAATTGATCACCTGCTCCTTCTTGTGCTGCTTCAGATGCTCCACCAACCGAACCAGCACTTTAAACCGGTTGTTCTTCACGGCAAGGTGAAGCACGGTCTCCTCTCGAGCGGTTTTCTCTTCAACAGACTCAGGTGAAGTGGATAGCAGTATCTCCATGACATTGACCTCCCCGTTGATGACGGCATCATGCAAAGGGATTCTTCTCTCCAGTCCCTCCACGGAGCACAGGTGTGGACGCTCTTTCAAGAGCTCCCTCACAATCTCAACATCACCTCGAGCTGCTCCGATGTGCAGCGGGCTGAAACCACGCGGGTCCACTTTTTCGGCAAACTTCGGCATATGCTTCAGGACCTCTCGGACAAGATCCAAATGGCCGCCCAAACAAGCAACGTGCAGCAGCGTGTGACCGGCTCTTCTGATAGCCATCTCCTCGAAAATGAGCTCATTGCTGCCGATCAAGTCTTTCAGCTCATGGATATTACCCTTTCGAGCTGCTTCTAGCACCCTTCCCTCCATTTGATCGGAACTAATAATGGCCTCTCTCTCACTTCTTGAGATACCTCTAGACTTGGGACTTGGGACTAGCCCTAGAGGAGAGAGAAAGTAATTTTTTTATTCTAACTTCAACGACGGCCACTGTTCCTCCCCAAATCTACACAAAGGTAATCTAGTAGAGAGTGCAACCTTCGCTTGTGGCTAGCAAGTGACTTGAGGCCCTGGCAACCACTTAGCCCTTTTAAACAGTGGTGTGGTGGCAAGTCCTACGCGTGCTTCTGTGTCGGACACAACACGTACACGCTCGGACACGGTTGGACACGCGGTCAACTTTTCTCGACACGCATGTCGACGCGTGTCCGGAAGACTGATGGAGGGTGGAGGCGAGGGAGGGCGAGGGAGCAGAGGCCGCGGGCGCCGGTGAGACGAAGCCACGAACGGACCACCTCGACGACTAGAGAAAGAGCCGAACAGAGAGAAAGAAGAGAGAAGGCAAACTCCCGCCGGCGAGACGAAGCCACGAACGGACCACCGCGACGGCGAGAGACGGCCAAAGAAAGCGGTGAGGGCCGCCACTGTTGCGATGGATCGGCGACGAGAGGAAGAGGAGAGGAGGGAAGGGGGTCGTGCGGCGAGCGGCAAGGAGGAATAGGAAAAGAAGGGCTCGGCGGTGAGCTAGAGTTTTTCATAAAGAAACCCTATAAAAAGAGAAAGGAGATCTGATGGTGTGAGGGGGAGGGGAAGTGACAGCATACCTGTCACTGTCAAGTGGTGGGGGAGGAAAAAAAGTAAAATAAACTTGGGATGGAGGGAAAAGGACGAACGAAAGAAGGGGTGGATTTTGAGGATTGTTTTTTTAATCGAAAAATTAAATAAATGATTAAAAAATAATTTTGAAAAATAAAAATTTTGAATTTTGAATAATAATAAATTTTGGTCATTATAGGAAATTATGAATTTATTTAAATAAACTGATTTTAATTTTTTATTAATTATTAGTTTCATCGATAACTTTTGTTAAAATTAAAAAAATGTTTTGCATTAACTATGAATATATCTTTCAAATTTCAAATGAATTGATTTGTTAATATTATTAGTGTAAATTTATTATAGGCTCTTTTTTAATTAATTAATTATTTATGAATTTGAATCAAATTAATTAAAAATAAAAATATTCATTTAATATACAACGTGTCCGCAACGTCTTGGGAATTCTCTATTTTTCGAAATGACGTGTCGACGTGTCGTGTGTGTCGCGTGTCGGTCTTCATAGGTGGCAACCATAGGCATTTGTGTTTTATTTTTTATATTTCGTTTTTAGTTTGTGGTTTCTAAAAAAATTATCCTTTTTTTATTTTTTTAATCTAATTTAACTAAGATTTGGTTTTAAAAAGTAATTTTGGACTAACACAGCATCATTTTAGTCTTATGCTTCACTCTTTTTGATATCACTGCCACATAAGCCAAAGAAAATAATTATAAAAAAAAAAAAAAAACCAAGTGAGCATTTTACATTAACTAAATTAAAAATAATTAATAGAAGAACTTGATCATAATTTTTGAAAGTTTTAAAATTCGATTGTACTTTATTGATAGATTTTAGGATTCTTGTGTATTTACATGGTTATATATATATTTTTTTCTTTTTGGAAACACAATTAAGAATTAGAAATTCAATTTAGGAATCAAGAATAGTATTTTTCAAAAAAATAATCTTAAACATGAAATAGATTTTTTTGAAAATCAAAACAAGTTCGACACATGGGTATCTAATCTAACTAGGTAGACATCTAGTTCCAAAACATATTATATTCAATTCTTCAAGGGATTAAAGAATTGCCCCATTTGGGAGTAACCTTTTGACAGGACAAACTCCTCGAAGAAATTAAGTGTTAGTAAAGTAATACAGATATTCCCTTGATCAGGCAATTTCCTATCTATAAAAGACGAAGCATGTGGAAGGATAGGTGCTATTAAACTAGACGACTTCAAATAAATATAGAAGTGCAATCACATGTCGTGTCACATGCTCACCTAAACGTCGCTTTATTAGGTTAAACACAGATCAATTGAGAGTTCAAAGTCGTACTTTTCGGGGGGCCTGGATAAACCGGTGGTGTTTGCGTGGTCCCGATGGGGAAATTCGGGAAGGGATATTTTCTGCTCCTTTTGACGATGGACCTTTTTTCTGACTCTTTTTCACTCGGGAGCGGGGGCATAATCCATGCGGGCCGGACCTGACCTGTCTCGATCAATCGGATCGGATCGGATCGGATTGGCCTGGAGCCGCCGATCATTTGTGATTACACGTAAGAATAATTGGTTCATGGTTCAATTTAATAGAACCGGTGTGTGCCTGCACAATAAGAAAACATGATAAATTTTAATATATTAACATTTAGAATCGCTAGAGGAGATAATTTTAAAAAAAATATTATTGTATATGGAGTCGATCCGATCTAATCAATCTACAAATATTTTTTTCATGGAAACTTATATATATATATTTGCAAAATATTATTGATCAAGTGGAGGTCCAGCGCTAATACCAAAGCAGCTACTCACTCGAATCCATGTGGACCTGCAAATAAGAGAAGGAAATACCATGTGGTAGTGGGACCTGGGGTGTCCTAATAAAACTTCTATCTTCTCATGATCATTTCTCAGTCCCAAGGTCTCTTCAATACAGCTTATGAAGAGGGAGAGAGAGAGAAGAGAGAGAAAGGGGGGGGGGGGAAGGGGAACAGAGCTCATGTGTAAAAATACATTCAGGAATAGTATAGTAGATCATATTATAACTTTAATAAACCTACTTGTGCAGCACTGAAGTACATTCCCCTTGGTCGTCTAAACAAGCCACCATAATTTTGGCACACAAGACCAACAGTGGGTGTATACACGATAGGTGCATATTCCTTAATATTTGCAATTAAAACCTGTTTGAAGAGTATGTTGCAAGATCATCAGTCTAAGTGCAGCTTCACATGAGCATCTTCACCCATGATAAGTGACAAAATAGCTTGAACGGAGTATTTCATAAGAGAATGATATAATTTAAAGTACTAGCCAAGTTAGTCCAGGACCGTTATATTGGATGCTCTAATCCAAAGCAGTGAGATGCATAGAAAACTTATTTGCGGTGGAGTACCTTGACAAGAAGCCAAGAAACTGTGCTAACGACACCAGGCCTTTTGATGAAGGCATAGAAATCAACTATAAAAAGGGTGCTCGTTTGAAACTCTTGTTTGACAGAAGGGATCAATTAACACCAGTTGTCAATTCATTAAATGTTCTTAACCCCAGAATTCATTTAAGATCCAGTTAAGCCATGAATGGACACCATACATATGCAATCACATTAATTACCCTAGAATTCATTTAAGATTTACTGGAAGCCATGAATGGACGCCAAACATACGCAATCGCAATAATTTGCCATACTTGCAATGATCTGTACAGTGGAGCTTGTCCCTACTATCAGTTCCAGCTCTTCAAGCAGAAAGGAAAGAACAATGTGCATCAACTAATAACAGAAAGTTCCAGTAAAAATTTTCAGCAGCTTTATACACAATTAAAACCAGGTTGTCCATGCTCCACATCAATTACCTCAGCCGTTTTTTCCACAATAGGGTGTAGGAAATGTCCAATTTATTTATTGGTATGCCATTGCAAAGCACAATCTCATTTTCGACAATGCAGGACAATCATTAAATTACAATGATTCAAACAATGCCAGAGAGCCAGGTCATGAGAGATGCTACCTTCTGAACACCCTACGTGATTAAATGTGTTATTGTCTAAGTGCTATAATACTGCACAATTTCCTCCATTTGATTTCAGTAAATCAATAACTTCCAATGGGTTTCAGATCTAAAAAACTCAAATCTTATCGAACCGTTTGTCACGCTCAAGGTCAAAAGAATCAATGGAGGGGGCAAAAGGAAAGTAGCTTAATACATGTAAGAAGTGATAGAAAGTGCACAGTTGAAAGTGCCGAACAGTCTTGGATAAATGGAAAGAGCCGTAAGCTTTTAAAGGAATAAGATAGACCTTAAACTGAGAACCTCACATTCTCAGCACTGTAATGTGATGGCAGATATATGGTCCATATAAAAAAAAAAAAGTCATATCAGTATCTAAATACATACTCTGGGAATCTTTATGGAGTCCATCTATATGGTGCAAGAGAATACTTGCTACCACCAGTATATTACTAAAAAAAGGCAAAACTGACTAATTTAAAGACTCAACCGGCTAAATCAGCAGATAATGATATTTTGGCCAACAGCCTGCAAGTGACTTCACACCACCATACGAAGAATGTATCATCTTAGATATTGTTGTCTACATGGACACCATTTCCAAACAGCACAAATTGGTCACAGTGCTCGACTTGATTGATCCCTTAAGGCTTAGACAAAGAGTATCAACAATTTCCTGGGAAAATAGACAATGCTTACACAATGATAGGAGAGAATTTTCTCATGAATGGATGTTAGCCAGCATTTTGATGACTACCTGAATGCTTAAATCATTATTGCTCAATGGTGGGAAGAAAGACCACAAACAAGGTATATCTAGAAACAGTCTCTAGCATTATAACCAAAATCTATTACACATTCAACTGTAGCAAATAGATCATTCCAAGCATTAACAGGCCAAATTCCAGATAGAAACCCTATCCAGATGATAGATCCATAAGCCATGTTACTAGATGCTAAAACCAAGTTGGAGACGTGGACAAAGACCTAAAAGCTAAAGGCGTGTCTGGATAGATAGCTTTTTACTTTTAGCTTTTTGCTTAATCTAAATCTTGTGACACACACAATTAAACTTTCCTAATCCTAAACACTTCAAACTTTCATAATATAAAGTATTGACACATAGATTTTGCATATATCATTTTCACAATCTTTCTGATTTTGCATAGTATTTTATATGTTGCCAGGAAAGAAATATAACAATGTTCACCTACGACAAGTACTATTGCTAATTTGCTTTTCATTAGCAAAGTCCATGGAAGGGCAATTTGGCAGAAAGTTACAGTTCTAATCAAGAAAAATGAATTTGGCCAAATGTTGAATCAAGAATAATGAAGGCTCACTTTAATACCTTGGTCACTTGAGCACTGCACCATAATCTCAATAATGTATGATCCAGGTTGGATGCAATACCTTGGACAATGCCATGATAAAGACTACCAATATCTATGGTTAAACAACTCTTTTTGGAGGCTAAAGAGCACCAATCAGGTTATACTCTACATACCAGATGGGCCTTCAATCTAACAGGGTCAAGATCCAAAGTGAGACAAAAAGGCTTAAGCTCCGTGATCTATAAGGAACAGCTTAGTTCGTGCTTAAGATTTCACAATGTCTTTTCAGATCCTTATTGTACAAACCCAGTAACATAAAAGCACTAAACTTCATCACGGTGACCTCTCCAATAATTAACGTACAATGACCCAGTAACTCCACAATACAAAGTCATGATCAGATTTCACTTTCCTTCCCACACAATGCTCAGCATAGTTCTCTATTCCACCTTCATCTACCACTAACCATCTAAACATTTAGTGAAATAGCAGGTGCAATATCTACTTGGCAGGAAGAAGGCAAAATTATGTCATATTAAACTTCAATTGCTAGTAAAATATGCAACATCAACACAAGTGCACATAGACAATCCAGTTATTAAATCACCTTATAGTACATTGTCTCATTTCTGTCGTGCAGTCTGTTAAGAATGCGCCATTTTGCCAGAGCATTTGGATCCGACGGTCCATCTCTTGCTTGCTCTTCAAGCCTCTTCAAATCGGCCACTGTTGACATACAGTTCTCAATTAATGTGGCACTATAATATAAGCAAACCAATGTGCTGGAAAAATGTAACATCCAATTACAGTTAGAAACTTAAGCTATATGCTAGGTGGTTTACATGGTTATTCATCCATCTTATCAACCCAGCTACATTAATGGGGATGCCAAACTAATGGAGAGCCTCTCCAATACCCAACTCCCGTTTTCCATAACTCAAGCTATGGAATTTTCGCCAAGATACTGGACTTGTAAGGTAGGATTATTACATAGCACTTAGAACGTCCAAGGAGTTCAAGTTTATGTTCACCACTTTTAATAACAGGAAATGAATGAATAACCGTCTCAATGTACCACCATGGAATACAAGCAATGTTGTCAAACAATGTATCAGAGAATTTAATCCACCCAACAACCAATTTCTAAAGATAGCAGACATTTTCTAGCTTTGCAATCTCTATGACACCGCAAATGTCTCTTAGACAAGCCCACAAGCAAAGTAAAATATACCATAGCCATCATGCCTGAAACCCAAGCTGTACAGCCAAAAAATTTTGCCACTTTTGTGCCATCCACATTTCAAACCGTTGAACTCTCATCATTCCACTCAAACAATTCTCTATGCTTGAAGAGCTGGTAGAACCAACTTGAGAATATACAGTCTGGATTTCGGGGGAAGAGTAATCCAGTCAGAAATGTTAATATTAAGGAGAAAAATCATCAGTGCACATTCAAGATTATAATCAATGCTCAGACATGGCTGATTTTCATTATCCTCCAATCAATAATATCTTCATTTTTAAATAGCCAATAAAGTTTCCTTTCTCAAGAATTCAAGAAGAACATGTAATGCAACTGCTTTCCACAAGGAGATTCCAGTATTAACAAAATTAATAGTTATTAAAGCAAACTTCATGTCTTTCATGAAGTCAAAAGGCCAAGAACTCAGTGCTGAAGTGGAACTCCTGTGCTTTAATAGTGGATAGTGAATGAAGTAAAATCTGAAATAATGTTCCCGAAAACTCTTCATTTCGTTTTCTCAGACAAATAGGTAATCTTCCCATGTGGATATAATATCCACAACAGGAGCTGCTTGGAGAAAATAGCCTTAGTAAATCTTTCGTGAAGTCAGCAAGCCAAGAACACAGTGTTGAAGTGGACTTCTTGTGCTTTTATAGTGGATGGTGAATGAAGCAGAATCTAAAAGGATGTGCACAAAAGCTCTTTTATTAGAGTTTCTCAGACAAATAGGTGATTCGAAATAAGTTCCACGAAACAGCTGCTAGGAGCAAACAGCCTTGTTGGGAAGCTATATGCATTATTTCACATATAGAGGTGCCTAGCCACTCCATTCCTTAAGCATTGCCTTCATGTACATGCAACGTAATATAACACCCATCTAAAGTGAACATCTTAAGCTTCCATATAGACGGTTACTTTGCCTTTGAGGATCATTACGCCTGAGAAGATTCCTCAATTGCATAAGCATTAATAACCCCGAACTCTGGAGGTGAGCAGCAAGCTTTTTACATGATCCATTTGTAGTATAACAGATTTTGAGACCAGATAAATAAGCCCTATCTTAAAATGTAGGAAAAACCACAAGAAACTACAGATTGATTATATGTTCCCCTAGAAAACAGATTACTTGGATCCTAGTAGCATCGGAAGCTAAAATTAACCACAATCCCAACTAATTGCACTAACAACAAGGAGAAGCATTCAGTAAGGTGCTCGAAATCATAATCAAGTAGAATATGTTCCAATAGCCTTGTTATACTTTTTGTATCATGTACATTCTACAGATAATCTTGATAAAACTGACAGGAAGCCAATATGTAATGTAGCTTTCATTAGGTCAGATACAACAGTGCCCACCAGGCATAATTCATTAGATCATCAGATTCTACTGAAGATGGCCTTCTCATCTAACTTGCATGATTTAGTGTGAAAAACCCATCAGAAAACTTGAATATCAAAGTAACTTGAGAAATGAAAATATGGTTCTACAATAATAGGTACAGCGACAAACGTTTACAAAACTATATGAGTCAAAGCAGTTTCTGAAAGGGAAGCCTAAGTGACAGAACATACTAAAGCGATCAATTTGCTGCTCGGAAGACATGACGTTGGGAGGGAGAAGACCCCGAAGATCAAGACGGTCTCGTTCTGTCATTGAGAATGCTGTTCCCTAGAAATGCAAAAGGGGTCAGTCACATACGCGATCAAAATACCAACTCTAATAACTGAATCAACCTAAGATCCTAAATGACAAAAATTTAACCCTTCCAAAGATTTATTATCTACAAACAGAAAATTTGCGTAATTGCCACTCCAGCTGACCATCTGATCAACAGTGCCACAGTATGTCGGTGTATCGGTTTACTCGAAAACAGAAAACGACTAGAACTTTTAAACCTTGGATGGTAAACCTTAAAATTCTACGAGAATGAAATCGTCAACGAAATGAAAATTCGAGTAACCACAGCTCCCTCCCTGACCATCCAAGTAACAAATCCGTGTTCGGTTGTTGAATTCCAACAGTCGCCCACACCATGCTCCTTCCCAATGGCAAAAGAGATCCAACCTCACTAGAAAACCTTACACGATCCTAAAACCAACCAAACGAAGGAAAAAAAAAAAAAAAGAAGGCCATGAGAAAGGGCCAAAAACGAAGTGATCGGCCGAACGTTCCTTCACGAACGAGGACAGTCGCCGGAGCAACTTCGGCGAAACAAACGGACAGAACATTAAGACGCCGCCACCACTACATTCCGAAGCGACACCAAGCTCCCTCCACACAATCCGCCTTCGCTGACCGACGACTCCCCCCCCCCGGCGCGACCGTCTCGGCTTCCCCCAGGCGCTCTCAGTCACCGGAAGCCGACCGAGCTCACTCAACTCGACGAGGAGATTGATTACCTTGTTGAACCAGGGATCGTGGAGGATGTCGAGGCTGCGCTTGTGCACCATGGTGGGGCGGTGCCCCTCGGTCGTGGTGAAGCATCGCCTGGCGGCGGCTGCTGCGGCGGCGGCGGCGGCGGAGGAGGGGCTGGCGGGCCGGCGGCGGCGGAGCAGCAGCAGCCGCCCGATCTGGCCCGACGGGTTCGGCATCGTCGCGCGCGGCCGAGAGAAGAGACGGGGAGAGATCGGGAGAGATCGAGAGATAGAGAGATCGGGAGAGTTTCAGCTCAGGCGGAGGAGTGAAGTGGGGGAACGGAGCGAGAAGGAAAGGTCGTCCGTGATTGGTGGTGGCCTGGCGTGGTGGGTCCCCCTTTTGCTTTCCTTCTTCTGGTGTGAGTTGGGTCAAAGTCAAGACTTTTCGGGGCGTGGATAAACCGGTGGAGTTTGCATGGTCCCAGTGGGGAAATTCGGGAAGGGATATTTTTGCTGCTCCTTTTCGACGTTGCGTCTTTTTCCAACTTTTTTCACTTGGGAGCTGGGGCATATTCCCGTGCGGGCCGAACCCGACCGGTCTCGATCGGATCGGATCGGATCGGATCGCCTGGAGTCGTCGATCATTTGTGATTACACGTCAGGATGATTGGTTCATGGTTCAATTCAATAGAACCGGTGTGTGCATGCACAATAAGGAAAAGTGATAAATTTTAAGATATTAACATTTAGAATCACTAAATGAGATAGTGTATAACTTACATTTCATTAATTTTTTTGAAGAAATAATTTTAAAAAGTATATGGAGTCGATCCGATCTAATCAATCTACAAATATTTTGCCCATGGAAGTTTATATAACAAAATATTATTGATTTAGGTATATTTTATGGTTGCAAAATACTTAAGCATGAGAGTGATTGTAACTCTACGATATGTAATTTATTAGTAAGTTTTATGCAACTGACTTTTCCATGAAATAAATACTGTCACTCGAATCGAATCATGCAAAACTCTCGTGCTCTTTATTATTTTTCATTGAATTCTTTAGTAATCTTATTTCTCATGTTTGACTTCAATAGTAAGATTCATTAGCTTTCGCATTTTTTTGTGGTAAGATCGAACAAAAAAGGAGTATGTATTAAAAAACAAAAAAAAAACCTGCATTGAATTCGTGCGCATGGGTTTTGGCCAATGGGTCGTTCATCTGGTCATTAAATGGCTTTTTAATCCATCAGAAATTAAGAAGTGAGAAAAATTTCAAAAAACTCTTGGAGCGGAGCATTTTTCTCAAAGTACCTCTTGATTGGTGTCTCTCTCAAAGTTGCCCATGAAATTGACGACATGGAATTTGAGCTCAATTAGATACTTAATAAAAACCATAATTTTTCCATCTCAGTTTTCTTTCGTTCTTTATGTCTTCTTGTTTGTTTCTTGCAAACTCCATTAATAGAGGTGCTAGAGCTCAAATCGGATTCGCACAACCTCGGTGTGGAGTCGCGCAACCCCCGTCATGACCCGAAATTTGAGGTTGCAGTTGGGTCGGAAAAAGTGCCAAAAAGGCCATAAACCTTTTATTTTTGTACAGATTTAGTCCTAAATCTTTTTTTGGTGTCGATTTAGCCCTAAACATTTTTACGTTGTACCATTCAGTCCTTTCCGACCAATTTTGGCCGGATTTTTTTGATTGGACGCCACCGGCCGACGTGGCCTAATTAGACCGACGTGGGCAACTTTTAATAATATTTTAATCTTTTTTATTTTTTTTTCTCTTTTTCTTTTTTTCTTCTTCTCTTCTTCCTCCAGCCGGTCAGGGACCTCGGCGGCGGCGGGCGACTCGCCGGCAAGGTCGACCCGGTCACCAAGGTCCGACGACCAGCGGGAGGAAGAAGAGGAGAAGAAAAAAATAAAAATAAAAAAATAAAAAAGGTTTAGGACTGAATTGACACAACGTAAAAAAGTTTAGGGCTAAATCGGCACCAAAAAAAGGTTTAGGATTAAATCGGCACAAAGATAAAAGGTTTAGGACTTTTTTGGCACTTTTTCCCAGTTGGGTCTATAGAGTTTTGAGGATGGCTGAGTGAAGATGGTGGCCGTTAAAAATGCCTTCTTGAAGCTTGAAAAGTTGGAACAAGAAATAAGGGTCTCGGACGAGCTCACGAGAGATTTTGTTGAGAACTACCAACCATTGCGGAGGGGTTTTTGGAGGTCGTGGTGCAGCGTCGAAGGTCTCGGTGGCAATGGGTGAGGCCCCGTGAAGTTGTGGTGGAGAGAGGCCATGTAAAGAAGATTATGAACATCGATGAGGAGAAGCATGAGCTTGACAATCAATCTAGGTCCCAATGTGTGAAAAAGTTCAACTCAAAAGCCTAAACTAATAGGTAGAGGAGACATGTATATAAAATAGCATAAAACTCATAGATGAATGTGGTGAGATACTTTCAATATACTCTCTCTCTCTCTCTCTCTCTCTCTCTCTCTCTCTCTCTCTGTGGATCTGGCATGTGGGGCCATACATATGAAATAAATTAAAGCATGACTTGACTCTAATGCCATATTAAGAATATGCAGAAGAAATAATTGTGTTATATGTACATGTTCAATAACGCTATAGAAGATGACTAAGTTAACAAGATATTACAATATTGATTTACGATCAATTAGAATTGATTAATGATATGAATAATCAAATGAGATATATGCACAATCCTGAGAATTAAGGGAGATTTGTAAAATAAAGAGAGATATACAGAATTTCCTAGTTATCGTAAGTAGAACAAGGAACGAGGGATCACGATACAAAAGGTCATCCATGCTGTAGTTCCTTCTCTTTCATCATTAAGAGCTTGCATTTGTGCATCCACCTTATTATTATAGAAACCGAGGGAACCTATTGGAGAGATGGAATAGATGTGGTTAAGTGAAGCTGAACTCACTTAGGTTGTCGATAAGCAAAATAGAAATATAATTTGGCATTGTGGCTTTTGACCTTTTATTGTTATGGCTCATCATCCTATGTCATGTGAAACTAAGGTGTCAACTGGTGAGATTAAATAGGAGCTAAGATAGAAAGCAAATCAGAGAGTTTAAGATGAAAATCGTTGATATAGATTTGAGCTCTAGCAGCTCCACCTCCATTAATGGAGGTTACAAGGAACACAAAAGAGAAAGAAAATAAGGAAATATAAAAAATATTTTTTTCTATAAAAGAAATATTGAATTGAGTGGAAAAGAGACGCATGCGTGAAATTGGCATGCAAACCTTTAGTGGCAATATTGGATGAGTACTTTAGGGAGCTAAGATTCAAGTGCGGAGTAAGAGTTGATGATTTTTTCATGAGAGAGAGTTCGGGCCAAAATAAAAATTCCATTTAAAGGTTTTGTATTTTAAAGGAATTGGACTTTTTTTTTTTGGTAGCATATACCCGTGTTTCTCATTGGCTAACCTCATATATCATAGAGGCAATGTCTTTTCTCTTCAGTTAACTATTTTCGGTGGAAATATAGTCAATGTGTAGGCCAATTGCCTCTGTGACTTTTTCAAATGGTTGCCCTCTGTGGCTGTCACTAATCTCACACTTTTCTTATCTAATTTTCATATGAAGGATAATTATTCTATTCTATCCATGACCCAAATCCCATCGAGATGCTAGTAGTTACAAAATCTCTTCACACAAAATGTGTCGCAATTAAGCACCACAAGCCGTTCAAAGATTTATTCACAATCATAGTTGAGCTCGTAATTTAGGGGAAGACAACCAGTCTCTTTATCTCTAAACCAAACACCTTAGTGCTAGATTGGCTTTGTTAACTTTGAAACTCCTCGCGTGTGGAAATTGGATGAAAGTTAATTTTGTACTCCTAAAATTGTGGAATGGACGGCACTTACGAAAGCACCTTTCTCTATGGTTGACGGAGCTCATAACTAAGTACCATCTTTTTGTTAGGGGAAAAAAATTAGATAAGTTCATACGCAATCATGACGTGAGACTCGTTTTATATTATATTATAGAGACAAATTGTCTATTTCCTTCGACATTTGAAAAGCTCATGGATTTACTGGGTGTTCCTTTTTATAAGTTTATTAGTCTACCTATTTTAAAGCCCCAAATCACTTAAAAAGCATCAACTTTCAATTAGATCTCAATTCTGTTTCCAACTTTTTTAATTTTATAAAAAATCATCAATATTCATGTTTTTTATCGAAAATATGGCCCCGCGTTAACTCTTCATCCAACGTTGCTGTTAAAGTTTAATGTGCCAATTATATATGCACTTCATAAAGCCACATCTCAAAATCTCGCAAAGCCACATCTCAAAATCTCGACCGTTATTCATGAAGTTACAAACGTCATATAAACTTACAACACAATTTATTAGGGAGATATAATACAGTGGATCACTTGCAAACATCACACGCTCAACTACAGAGAATCAGGGACATCAATCTAGTACCTGACCTCATCAAACAAACTAATTCTATACTGCTAAAGGCTCGCATGTCTTAGCTCAACCTCAAGGAAAGAGAAATACCACCATCATTGACAACCAAGACTTTGGTCCTAGTTACTATTGGGCAAATGGCCCAAGAGTCGAAAGAACTATTCCGAGAAAAATTCTAAAATTTTCACCAGCCCCTTCTGTATCAGTAGAAGAAAAACTGCTATCAATAAGAGGCAACACGTGCAGGACAGTGGTTTTCGCACCTGCACCACCCGTTGATGTGATCAGCAGGGATAACGTGAAGCAAAAGTAAGTTAGAACCATTGCGATCATAGATAGCATAATCAGCCAGAAGAGGAACCGTTCTTGGTTATTTTCTTCTTGGACCATTTGATATTTTTGTCTTGTCGGTTCTTTTTGTCTTGGATCATTTTGGCGAGGTAAATGATTATCTGGATCGACACCAAGAATCCAAATGCGTTGCCTCCCAGGAAAAGGATGTACACCAGGCTCGGGCCATGAGTTATATTCTCCTTTGTCCCGGGTGCAGGGGCAGGGGCAGTGCTATCCTTGGATCCCCTGAAAGTATTATCGGTCTTGATAAGTTCCACAATGCTTGGAGGCTGAAGCACGGATTGGTAGGTCGCGTTGGCGATGAGCCCTGCAACGACCATCAGGGCCTCAATCTTGCCCCACCTCTCTCCATCATCTTTGTTCGATTTTTTAATTGTCAAACGTGATGATGGCTAAGGAGCATTTGAGACTGGTTCCCCATCTAATTGATGACTGTTACCTGCTTCGATATCGTTGTCGTCCCCCGAGACTGGTCTTGATTCTCCGTGCTTGGCTCCCGCTCGTGCGAGAATTTCTGTAATCTCTCTATCTCGTGCTCTCCTTTGCGAGGGAGTAGTTGAGACATATAGAGGCATCAAGCCACTCTCGTTTGGGGCGTTCACCTCCACAACCTCGTACTCCAGAGCATGCCCACGAAGCAGGAAGTTGACCACTTGCAACTCTTTCCCATCTTTGTTTATCCTCATTGATTTTTAGACATTAAGATACTACAGATTTTTTTTTTTTTTTTGCATAGACAAAACATCTTATATTCCCGTGATGATCAAATAAATTCCTTTGCATGGAAGATTTTCGCATATGGTAGGGATACCAAATTAACACCCTCACTGAAGTAATGCAGAAGGAAAAGTGCGATAAAATAAGGGAACCACGAGACTTGCCTCGAAATTTTTGCTGGCAGCAGCGAGATGCAAGGCAATGTTGCCTTCATGGTCTTTCCAATTGATCACCTGCTCCTTCCTATGCTGCTTCAAATGCTCCACCAACCGAACCAGCACTTTAAACCGGTTGTTCTTCACGGCGAGGTGAAGCACGGTCTCCTCTCAAGCGGTTTTCTCTTCAACAGACTCAGGTGAAGTGGATAGCAGTATCTCCATGACATCAACTTCCCCGTTGATTACGGCATAATGAAAAGGGATTCTTCTCTCCCATCCCTTCACGGAGCACAGGTGTCTACCCACTTTCAAGAGCTCCACCGCGATCTCAACATCACCGCGAGCTGCTGCGATGTGCAGCGGGCTGAAACCACGCGGGTTCACTTTTTCCGCGAGCTTCGGCATATGCTTCAGGAGTTCTCCGACGAAATCCAAATGGCCGCCCACACAAGCGACCTGCAGCAGCGTGTGACCGGCTCCTTCCAGAGCCATCTCCTCAAGGATGGGCTCATTGCTGCCGATCAAGTCTTTCAGCTCATGGATATTGCCCTTTCGAGCTGCTTCTAGCACCCTTCGCTCCATTTGATCGAAACTCATAATGGCCTCTCTCACTTCTTGGGATATCTCCCTTGGACTTGGAGAAAATATTCAGTGGTTCGCAAGCGCGTACTTGGGATATACTTATCTATGTGACACGCTTGCGAACCACTGAATATTTTCTCCTCACGGCCATCGCATGACCGTCGCACGACCAACGCACGACCGTCACTTGGTTCGATAGAATTGGAGCAAGATTATTTTTAGAGGGAAAAATGAATTCTACGGTCGCCTAAACGAGGATTCACTTTCCAGGACTTGTACCTTTCTACCGTCGCTGTCGATGGATGACGAGAACCCTGGTCACAATCGACCCAGAGGAACCCGCCGCCGCGGTCGAGGGTGTGTCACATAGATAAGTATATCCCACGTACGTACTTACGAAAATCCTTAGGAGAAAATTTTTAGTGGTTCGCAAAAGTGTGTCACATAGATAAATATATCTCAAGTACGCGCTTGCGAACCACTGAATATTTTCTCGCAAGGATACTTATCTAGAGGAGAAAATATTCAGTGGTTCGCAAGCACCATTGAATATTTTCTCTAGGGATACTTATCTAGAGGAGAGAGAAAGTAATTTTTTTATTCTAACTTCATATGACACAAGCTTGCGAACCACTGAATATTTTCTCAGGAGCGGGGGCATATTCCGTGCGGGTCGAGCCCGACCTGTCGGATTGGCCTAGAGTCATCAATCATTTATGATTACACGTCAGAATGGTTAATTCATGGTTCAATTCAATAGAATCGATGTGTGCATGCGCAATAAGAAAAAGTGACAAATTTTAAGATATTAACCTTTAGAACCACTAGATGAGATATTGTATAGCTCATGTTTCATTAATTTTTTTGAAGAAATAATTTTAAAATGTATATGGAGTCGATCCGATCTAATTAATCTTATTCAGCCTAGTTCCCCCTTGAAATCGAGAACCGAACCTCCCAAACACTGATTCCACTTTTAGGAGCTAGGAACCAGATCAAACTAGCCCAATACAAGCGGCTCTTGATTCAAGCAGTCCATTTTGTATACTCCTAATTGCACATCATCGATAGATCATGCTCCAAAAAAGCACTCTCCATTTCATATTGGCCCTGCAACAATATATTGTAAAACTTTCTTTTATTGGAAAAAAAGTGATTAAAAAAAAAAAAGAAAGACTTTTTTAAAGTGTTTAACGTAAATGTCAATTATCATGATGACGAATTTATGGCTATTTGATAATCTTGAAATGAGCCTATGACGTAGATGTAAAGATAGAAGTTGACCATACTTAAAGTAAAAAATGTGAAAGGATAACGTTAATAGCCGTCAACATAGTGAAAGTCAACCAAGCCTGAGCTGACACATGACCAAGATAACACTGACAAAGACAACACTGCCAAGATAACACCACAAATGGATCGGAAAATGTTATCGGACACATTGGTGTAAAGGTTGTGCCTTACTGGACCTTTCATTTCCCTACACCTGCCCTCAATGTTTCAAGAGGGATCAGCATCGTGGGGATCCAGGCTACCCCCTACCCTGTAAGGGGTGTGGCCGGGTAAGGCAATGGAGCCATAATCTTTATCGAGGCCCGATCCCGCCTCTACCTAGACTTTCCTGGTGGTCAAAGCCTTTTAAGAACTACCGTACTTAAAGTAAAAAATGTGAAAGGTTAACGTTAATAGCCGTCAACATAGTGAAAGTCAACCAAGCCTAAGCTGACATATGACCAAGATAACACTGACAAAGACAACACTATCAAGATAACACCACGAATGGATCGGAAAATGTTATCCGACACATTGGTGTAAAGGTTGTGCCTTTTTTTGGTCCGTTTGAACGAACATGTTAAAATTTGTCACTACGGTGAAAAATTGCGCATTTCTTTGGTTCCTGGCCGAACAATTATTTTGAAGATCAAAGGGTGCTAGTAAAAGACTAGTTTTTTCATCCTGATGAGGCAAATTGATCTTTGACCAATTGCATTGGTAACAACTCTAATCACCAATATCCATACTTAAAACAACTCCCTTTTGGAGGCCAAAGAGCAGCCAAACCAGCTTTACTAGTCTGCATTCCGTACATATGATTTCCCATCTGATGAGAATCTAGATCCAAAGTGAGACAGCAAGGTTCACAGCTTCATCATCCAGAGGGGCAAAAACTCCGCTTGAGATCTTAATGTACATTTCAGATATCCAATAATGCCCAGCCAGTCAGATGAATAACCCAGTATCTGTATGCAATGCAAAAGCATAAGATTGCTTTTCTAGTATAGAAGACAATGACGAGCTCCCCTGTCGAACTGACCTTAGAATTGGCTATCAGGTAAACTCAATGCTAATTCAAAAGATGCCGTGACTGCGAATGAGAGAACATCAAGGAATGATGCAAGGAAGTAGGTGGAAGTGGTCAGCAGGTCACATTTTGCCTGGTAAAACAGAATCTTTCCACCTGTAGGAGGTACTACAACAACCATGAAAAGATGATCGGAGTACGGTTGTGTCTAAAAGTCATGGCCTCTCATGCCCCTGACAAGCATTTGCCGCATCCCCACAATAAGCAACACATCGATCCATCATCAAAGGCTCAAAGCAGAGGCAAATGCAAAGGAGTTCCGATAGGAGTCTGCAGCTAATTTGTGATGTGAGCACACACAGAATTTGTTATGCAGGTTACTTATCAGAGACAATATCCAGCAACCTTGGCAAAAGGACATCAGCAAGTTGCCTGTACACATAAGGCTAAAACAACTGCGGTTGAGCAGAGCCAAAGAACACAACACTTCAATGAGGCTAACCACAAGAAAAGTGGACAAAAATGAGCAAAAACAGTATTGACTCGCATATAGAAGGCTATGTTTAACATAATCAAAATCAAATAAGCAAAAGTGAAACCAAACTTCATATGCTGCATCAACAGCTAAAGTATGAGCACGCTACTGTCATATATGCTCCACAAGCTTTCAAAAAGCATCATCCCCCTACCACAAAATTGTCTTGCATAAACTTCCGTAATGAAGCCCTAGAATGGAATGATACCGGAACACAATCACCTCTTCCTTTTCTTATTTCCAGAGGCATTACTTTGTTTGATGCCTCTCAAGTCATTGGTAGTCTCGGCGGTGTTTTGCTTCTTCACGCCTTTCCTCCCCCCAAACCCGAATTTGGAGTCCCGCGTTTCCCTCTTCTTCATCTTCTTGTCCATTCCCTTCCTTCCCTTGCCGCCACCTTGCCTCGATTTCCCTCCGGACCGATCCCCTGGAGTCACACCAGGCCTCTTCTTCCCGGACTTCACGAAAGGCTTCCCGTCCTCGAAATCCAAGGGCAAATCCCCATCCTTATCATTTTCCGGGAATCCACTCTTCTGCCTCTGCTTCCTCCACTTCTTCACAGCCTCTATCTCCTCCTTCTTCTGCTTAGTTCTCTCTTTCTGCTTCTGAGCCTGAACCTCCTTCGCCAGCTTCTTAGACTCCCTCGCCTTCTTCCTCTCCTCCGCCTCCTCGATATTCCTCTTCTCGGCCAAAAGCCGGCTCTTCACCTTCTCCATGTGAGAATCGGTCTTCACCATCTCCGCATAATAGTCCGACGGCCTGAGAAAGGGGAGCCCCATCGACTCGAGCTTCCCGAAGGCTTCCCTCGTCCCCTCGAGCGCCTGCGTATAGAAAGCGAGCTCCCGCGCGAGGTCGTCGTTCACGTCGACCTCTTTCTCCTGCTGGCTCTCGACATCGACGGCGAGCCTCTGTATCCAGGGCACGCCCTCCGGCCAGCTCATGTCTCCGAGCTTATCCATGATGCCGTCCCGGTCGTACACGGCGTTCGCCTTAGCCTCGGGCAACTTCACATCTTCTTCTTCGTCTTCTTCGTCTTCTTCTTCGTCCGATTCCAACTCGGAATCGACAGCTTCGTCCCCAAGATCGTTCATTTCATCCTCCGGCACATCGTCCTCATCGAATACGGCGGTCCCTCTCCGATTCACGGCCATCCGACACGACTCTATCAAGCAAAGACAAACGCGACTACTCTCGATCAGAACGCGCGGTCAGAAAACTCAATCCCCACCAATTCTTTACAGACGAGCAAGCAAGCAGAAGGGGGACGAGACTCACTTCTGTTTCGCCGGCAATGGGCGCGGCGGCGGCGGCGGCGGCGGCGAGAGAGCGCGAATCTGCCGACGAGCTTAGAGGAGAGAATGAGAGAACGATGGAAAGAGCGAAGGTCGGTTGGGGTTTAGGGTTTTCAGTTTTCACTTTCTCGCTTCAGATTTTAGAACGAGACTATTATTTTTGTTTTTCATCGTGTATTTGGGAAAAATAAGACAAATAATCCCTTTTAACTTTTTTTCGATATACAATATGGTTCGTAAATCTCTAATCTATTTAATGCGGTCTCTAAATTTTTAATTTTTTTGATATGGTTCATAAACTTTTATACATGTTCAGTTTAATACCTAAATTAGATGATTAAAGAATTGAATTTGAGAATATAATAATTTAGAGATCTTATATAATGAATTAAGAGTTCAGATATTATATTAAATATATTAAGATTTTCAGGATCAAATTGTATGTTAAAATGAAACTCATGGGCTATTTGTATAATTATATCTATATATTTTGTTAGGCTTATACCCAAGAAAATAAAAAATAAAAATTGCCATTTTTAAAGCACTTTCTGTCTAGTAGTACACATAATTAGTGCATTAACGATAAAAATATTTCTTTATTAGCTTTGGCTAACAATTAGCTGAAAAGTAGCTATCTAATAACAATGCATTTTTCTGACCAAAAAAAAAAACAACAATGCATTCAAAATGACAAAATATCTCTGGTAAGTTTCATAAGTTTCTTAGAAGAGGTTCATTGCGAAAGTTTAAAAATAATTTTCTCACTTTCTCACTAAGATCTAAAACATCGCGCAAACTATTAAAAAAAAAACTGTAAAAAAGTATGTACAAATATGCAGTCGATACTTAAATATTGCAAGAATTCTGGGGGTTTAAGCAAAGTGTTTGCCAAGCGAAAATTGTAGAAAATAATGAGTCAAAAGGAAAATTACTTTAAATAAATAAATCAAATGCTTTTGTTTGTATTTAAGTATCACAAAAAAGGTACAATCTAAAAATAAATAGACGATATCTATGATGATGAGTACGTTATTTTTCTATTAATAGTGTTTTTAGGTGTGAAAAACTCATTACCAATCTATTTTAAATATCATTGACAAAAATAAATATTAAATTAATATTGCTTTCTTTTTTATTGAACATATATCGGAAACCCCTTTTGGAAGTCCTTGTTACCTAGAAAATAAAAAAGAGAGGAAAATAAAATAAAAATATAGACAAGAGTGTTGCTAAAGATTTTTACCACTTTCGTTTATAAACAATATACATTATATTATGTGAATATATCCGACCTTATAATTACAATCGTCAGACAGTAAATATAAGACATAGCGAAATCGTCTAGATTTCATATCTTATCATATACAATCATATCTTGGTTAGAAATCCGGACAATCAAATATAATTTAAATAGTCCAACAAACCCCCATCGACCCATAATGTGAAACTACACTTAGTATATACTATCAACAATTCAAGTATAAGCATATCTTGATATTCACAATCAAAATATACACAAACTTTAAGCAACAATTTAAAGACGGACAAACGGCTTGACTATATGGTTTCCAAAGTAGATATATAGTTAAGTTATTAAAATATCTAGTAAAACAATATGAAAACAAGGAAATCAGCGTGCGTTCTAAACTTCAGTGGATCAAATAATATTTTGGATCTACTAAAATATACATGTCAACATCCATTAATTTAATCTTTAACATATCGAACTTTAAGCAACACCAATCATGGGAAATCATCCTAAATTTTTATTATCGAAAGTCAAAGTATCCGGATGTCACAATGGATCACAATGACGACATCGCTTGAAGCCGGGTGCTATCGCCGATCAATCGCCAATGATCTCCACCCGATTGTTTGATCAAGCTCAGCCTGCATCACACTGAGCTTACGATTGCTTGAGCATGACATTTCAAGTTTGCCTTCTGACCTCATGGTGAGGTTGCACCCAAGCATATCAACTTGATTCAATCGGCTGGTCCCTAAGGATGACTAGTCTACAATCTGGTTTTAAACATTGCCGATTCATTTTCTTGCTTACAACACCTCATATGGCGATTATTTAAAGCAACTTTATATTTTTTACTTTGCCTTTGTGCTTATAGTATTCAGTGCTGACCTATATTCCTAAGAAACTTAGATGTGATCACATTTAAAGTCCTTTTAATCTTCATAAATGCTATAGATTGATGTCCTGAGGAAGTAAATAACTAAAAGTACGAGCTCGATTAAGCAAAAAAAAGAAAGAAACGAGGAGAAAATGCAAAAGTAGGGAAAACCCAAATGGAAAGAACTCTCATTTTAGGTAAGAAATCTACCTGACCGAAAAAGAAAGAGGTGAGAAATCTTATCCTGTTAATCTGCTGGGCCATGCAAATCATCCTCAAAACCCACAAAACCGAGAGAGAAAGTCAACGCCAAGAAGTCACATCGTCAAATTGCCCCCCAAAAAATAAACAAATAAATTGAAAAGTCATCACTCAACCTAAGATTCGCCATCATTTGAATTTATTACAGAGCAAACCATTGGCTAAATGTTTCCCTATATCAATTCAAATTTTACTCTTATGACAAAAAGAAAATATTCAAATTTTACTCACCAAACTAAAGAAATATTACTAGAAAGGTGACATGATGTGTCCTCGTGAAAATTAATCTCAACCTAAATCCCACGAACCAGCTAGCCACTGCTAAGGCGCGCATAATAAAATTTCTACTTCTCTATCTATTTGTTTCTCTGTTCCCTCAAAACAGGTTTGGAACAAATTCGTTTAATAACGCAATTTGATTTTTTTATTTCTGAAATAGATTTCTATTAAATAAATAGATTTGAAGAAGAAATTAAAAACTAAAATTTTTAACTTCTCAATTTCGAAATTAATTTTTGGCCGAAAATCAATTTATGTTTCAGAAATTTTGCCATGCACATCCTAACTTGTTACCGATGAAGGGTTTGCCACGTGTATGGCTTGGAGATATTTGCGGGACGGACATCGAATGGAGCCAAACAGATGTACTTCTTTTGGAAAGTAAATATCGTCCCCGGATATCATTCCTCAGTAATAGTATTATTATTAATCTCATTTTTATAAATTCTCTATTTCCCGGAACAAGTTTGGAAATAGAAATCCGTTTGGTAACGCAATTTGATTTTTATATTTTTGAAACAGATTTCTATTCCATAAATAGATTTGAAAAAAAAAAATTAGAAGCTAAAATTTTTAACTTTTCAATTTCTGTTCTAGAAATTTTATTATGCGCACCCTAACTTATTAGCGATGCGGGGTTTGCCACATGCATGGTGACATATACCGACAAAGTCAAAAACAAAACAATTTCGACAGTATCGAATGGAGACATCGATGGCTTACGAGAGTGTGTATTCCCGATTCGGATACACATGACCCCGAAACACGAGGAAGGGGGCATGAATCAGTCATCTTAAATGTCACGATCAAAATTCGATTGATCTTTGCTAAATCTAAATAATGGGAATGCAGGCATATGTGGTAATGCATTAAATAATTCATCAAGAAGATAACCATATCCCGCTTAATCTCTTTCCCTCTTCACTCTCTCTCTCTCTCTCTCTCTCTACAAATTAAATCGAGAGAAGGTACCACCAATTCCTCCCCCAACACGCAGAGAGGAAGCAAGCGCAAAGCACATCAAAATATCTCTCTCTCTCTACTCTCTTTCTCTCTCTAAAAACCTTCGTTTCTTAATTTCGTCGGAGGAGGAAGAAGAAGCTCGCGCAGTGGTTCTACGCACAGGCATGGCGAAGCGAGGAAGCTTCTAGAAGCAGCGGCGACCGCCACGCCGGCAAGGAGGGAGATCGGCCGCGAGGAATGAAGTGTAGGAAGCACCCCTTCGACCAGAGCAGCGCCGTCGGCGTCTGCGCCCCCTGCCTCCGGGAGCGCCTCTCCGCCCTCATCGCCGCCCAGGCCGAGGCCGAGGCCGAGGGCCACGGCCACGGCCACGCCCCCGCCGCCGCCGCCGATCGCCGGAAGCCCGACCCGCAGCCGCCCCCGCCGCACCTGGCGTTCCCCCGCTCCGTCTCGCCCTACATCAGCCGCCGGAAGTCCGACGCCGTCGGCGGCCACGGCCAACCCCACCACCACCACCTCTTCTACAGGACTCCGCAAGTGGGCCCGGCTTACAAGTACAGCGACGCGGCGGGAGGGTTCGTCGCGAGCGAGAGCGAGCCGCGGGGGAAGAAGAAGAAGAAGCGGGGCAAGTTCTCCCTGTTCGCCGGCCTGTTCGGCAAGTCCAGATCGGAGAGGTTCGATCCCGAATCGGACGCCCAACTCTATTGCGATTGGGACCCCAGCCTGTCCCGCCTCCACCGCGACTCCAGCCGCGCGACGCCGCCCCCGTCGTCGTGGCTCTCGTTCCTCAGCCGCCGCGGGATGCGCCGGCCGCGGGGATGCGCTGCCGCCGCCGAGGACAGCGTCTCCGCCTTCGAGTCCCGGCGGCCCCGCCCGGCGCCGGACCGCGGGATGTCGCCGGAGCGAGGGGGGGAGTCCGACGACGAGGACCGATCGCCGCCGCCCGGGAGCGGGTACGCGTCGGAGTCGTCCCACGGGCGGCCGCGGGGGACCACGCCGGCCCGGCCGCGGACGGGGACGCACTCGAGGACCGTCTCCGGGCTGAGCTTCTGCCTGAGCCCCCTGGTGAGGCCGAGCCCCGCGCGGCAGTGGAGCCACCTGAAGTGCGGGTTCCAGCCGGACGCGCGCTACGCCGGCGACATCATCAGGGTCCTCCCGGGGCACCCGCACCTGTCGACGGCGGCGTCGTACCGCGCCAACCGGTCCCGGAAGCTCGCGGACTTCGGGCGGGTCAACCCGAACAGCTAGGCACGCCGTCGGCCGCCGTTGACCTCCGACGGCGGGGGTGATTTCCTGACCCGAGTTTTTTTACAGCGTTTTTTTAACCTCCCCCGGTCTTCGCATACCTGCGATTAAGTGCTCAGTTTTTTTTTTTTTTTACTTTCAACACGACGCGCGAAGGAAGAAAAGCGAATGGCATTCTTGGGAATTTGCTTTTTCCCTCGCATGTACAGTAAATTTCCTAGTTATCGTTGTGTGATAATTTCCCCCCGACCCCCCCTACCTTTTTTTTTTTCTTTTCTCTTTTTCCTTTTGGAGCTTTCTTTACGATTACGTGTACGAGGTATCGACAAATTAATAGATTTTTACCCATTTCTTTTCTCGTGCGCAACTATAATTTTTCTTTAATTTATATGTTCATGTTCCTGTTCCTGTCCTGGTGAATTCTTTAGTGCATTCGATTGCGGGAACGTCGTGGTGGTGGTCGTCGCATCGATTCTACAATTTCGTTGACATCTTTTACTCTCGGCCATGATCGTACGACACCCCTCGGGGGACACTTGTCAAAAAGGGAAATGGACACGCGTCAGGTGATCTCGGGATTCATCTGACACGTTAAGTTTTACTTTCTAAAAACAAATTTTAGAGGATTGTTCCTTTTCAATTTCTAAAAGCATATTTTTAGAAATATGATTTGTTAAGACCAAAATTTCTTTTTCCCTTTTTTGAAAATTATTTAGCAATGAATATTTCCGAAAATTTCGTGGTGGGAAGAGCGCGACGCGTTCAACGTTTGAGGAGTCAAGCGGCGACGTCGTCTTCGACGATGCTGCTCCCCTCTTCCCACTTTAATGGAGGGTGGTCGACGGTGGTTGACAGGCGCTCTTTCGACCGGACACCGCCGCCGCCGCGGCGATGGCGATGGCGGTGGAGGGGTCAGGGTCGGTGGGGGCCCGCCGAATTTAAGGTGAGGCTGTGCAAGGTGTGGGGGCGGGGGAGGAGAAGTCAATGCGCTCCGATCGTGTTGAATGCTTTTTTTGAGTGAGGAGGAAGAGGAGGAGGAGGAGGAGGGGACATCGATTCATAATGATGGCCCCCTCCGATGACTAGGGACTTTCACCATTTATTGTCGCCGTGCTCCCGTGTCACGCACACGTCACGCTTCGCTCACCGGGGGGATGTCTTAGGTTGTCTTGGTTAGGTCGACTGAGGCTTTCATTTGTGCGTTGTGTTTAGCCAGTGCCGGTTCGATAAGTAGGGATTAGATTGAAGGGTAAAATTGGAAAAGTAAGAATCGGATCGGTGGAAATCAGTGAACGAATTTTTGTATTTTTTGTTCGGTATCTTCATGATGTCTAATAATAAGTGCGTTATTCGAAACCATTAATACAATATTTATAATTGATATTTTTCACGTGTTTAAATGTGAATTGTGATTAGTGAATCTTAGCAGATTGTGATCATTAGAAAGAATGATTCAATGTAATCATTCAATTAAGAGTATATGTGAAATATTAGTAAATCTTGGAATTTATAACATGGTAGGTTCTGAATCGTTGGATTTTATATGGTAAGTTTTGAATTCAAAAAATTATGGTATTTGTTTCAACGGATAAATTTCAAATTCCAGGTCAAATTTGAATGGATACTAAGACTCCTCACCCTCGATAAGGCTTTTGGCTCGGCTTGTACTTCATCTTGAACCCGTCAAACACGCAGATCACATGCAAATTTATAACTGATATTTTTTGTGTATTTAAATATGAGTTGTGATTAGTGAATCTTAACAGATTGTGATAATTAGAGATAATGATTCAGTGTAATCATTCAATTAAGAGTATACATGAAATATTAGTAAATCCTGGAATTTATAGCAGAGTAGGTTCCGAATCGTCGGATTTTATATGGTAAGTTTTGAATTCAAAAAATTATGGTATTTGTTTCAACGGATAGATTTCAAATTCCAAGTAAAATCTGGATGAAAACCGAGACCGCTCACCCTCGATAAGGCTTTCGGGCTCGGCTTGTACGAATTGCGATTCATCTTGAACCCGTCAAACACGCACATCACGTGCAGAGTTAACCGTAGGGCTCGTACCATCACGCTGACTTTTAGGAGTGCACGCGATCTACGATGCCACGGTCGATGCTCTTCGGTCCTTTTTGTAAGCCCCTTTTCTTTCTTTTCGGGGAGGACGATGTTTAAGGAAAAAGAGGGGAGAGTCTTGTAGATTTAAGAAAAGATGTTGGTGTTTTTGAGAAGGCGGGGTTTGACGTTTCCCAGGCACCGGGGGTATTGGGATCTGGAGTTGAAGCCCCGCGTTGATCCTGCTGCTATCTTTTTCTCCCCCTCCTTCCATCGTTGTCTGCTTTGACCGGAGCCTTTTTTCCAAAGGGGGCCTCGATGCGCTGGATCTTTGAAAAAAGATTGGGATCCTAGCAGTGATGGTGAATACTTTATTATGGTCTCTTTACATCACTTCCATGTTTGATGCATCTTTCTTTCCTTTTTCTCTTTTTTGGGTTTGTTTAAGAAAGTTCTCAATCAGTTGATTCGTAAATCAATTGGCAACTTTAGATGGGTTGATCGTTCTCGTGTCGTGTTGCGTGCCTTTGTCGCTCGAGTGAATATGCGCCTGTCACGGGACGGCGAAAGTCATCGGGACCCTTGCATCTTAGGAGGGAATCAGTACATCAAGGAAGTCGTCACCATCTTATCGTTTTCACGCGTCTCTCTCAACGGGTTGGAGACACGTCTGTCTTGCTTGTGTCATTGGATTTTAGAAAATGTCTTCGAATGTATCGAATTCTATTGCGGTCCCCCTTAGCTCATCGAGTATTTGCGGTTCAGTCGTTATCTTGCCTTTATGGAGCACTGGAATTGCCACTGCTCGATTGCCGAACCGGGGTCGGTGAAACCTTGACGGAGCTCTAGCGAGGGGCGACCGTGCCTCGCTTGGACCAAAGGATCATCGAGTGCGACATGGATAGGGACAAGGGAGAGATTGTCGTCACACCATAGTTTTCTTGCAACCTTCGTCATTGCCATAGATGGCTAAGGCAACCCCAATGAGAAGTTGGTCATCGAATTTGACCATGTTTGTTTTGACTCCATCACGCCTCGCAGCTATGACCTAAGGTTATGAACTCAAAAGCATTAGAATACCACCGTTGAGAAATCGTTCATGCCATTGACTTGAAAAGAGCGGATAATTAAAATCATCAAATTAAAGGACGGACGAGACTGTTCGTGTGAAATTTTCTTTTACGCCAGTAGCATACACTCCTATCTTTTCAAATCATTTGTTGCAGTTTCCTTTTCTCAAGATTCCTCCGTTTGCAAGCATGGATTGTCTCATTCTGTCTTGTCTCGTTGTGGTGCGGTCGTATGGAATGATGAAATTTGTCGTTGATACATGATCTTGCAATCATCATTCATCATGCTCCCCCGCCGAGGGTCAACTTCGCCGGTTTAGATTTTCACTTCACCTGCTGAAGTTGTATATGAATAATGCGAAGAAGGGGATAAAAAAATGAAAGGGTGTATTTTATTTTATTTTATTTTAATGAAAAAATCGTTAAGAAATTGTTAAGTAATGCTGCAACTAAGGCGGAATTGAAGTCCTAACCGTACGTGTTACATTGCAGGCGTACTAAACAAAGTTGTATTGTGGGATTTTGAAATGATTAAGGTCGCTGTGCAATGTCTTGTAGCATCATAGCATGGAGACTAGAGAGTTCTTGAGGAGTCTAACTAGACAAAGAACTTTGACCCTCTTGCATGATTTTATGATTGCACCCCCTTAGTCATTGTTGGAGTATTTAAAATACTTAGCCACGTTTTTACTTTTTATAGCTCGAGAAAGTTGCACGGCTACGGGACCTTTCGTAGTTTTTGACAATTGCTTCGCCTTAAAGTTGTGCTCACGAGAAAAATTAAGGGTGGGTAAGACTGAATGATTGAACCGAGAATCGCTTGGATGGAACTGGACCAACCGTTTCTAGACGGCTCTCGAAGGCTTTGGTCCGGTTCCCAATTTCATAGAATTAGAGATAGTGATTTTCGGTCCGGTCCCTAATTTTAGGGGGAAATCGAACTGCCCAAATGAAACCTATGATTTATTTTGTTATCTTTTTATTTCTCACACAAATTTCTTTCCTTTCCCTTCTCACATGTCCTGCTCTCTTCTCTCCTTTCCCCCTCTTCTCTCTCACCTCATGCGTCATCTTTCCTCTCTCTTTTCTCCCATGCCCTAGTTCCATTGGACCACATGGGAACTAAACTGACCATACTGATCACCCTTAGGGAAAATCACATGATCGATCCTAAACTTATTATACAAATGGCGATTTAATCCTAAACTTTTGTATTTTTCCAGTTTAGTCCTAGACATTTGTGCGAAGTTCCCATACAATCATTCTTACTAATTTACGCCAAAAACCATTAATGTGATGGCCTAGTCTTCGTCGGTTGTCTACATGGCACACTGTCGCGTTAGCAATTTCCTCGAAAAATTGACTCGATGGTTTATGACTAAATTGATAAAATCGATTAAATTTATGACCATATTGCCCTTCATATGATAAATTTAGAATTGATCGGATAATTTCTCCATTTTCAATCCATTTCTTTTTTGTTCAACTAACCACCATTTTCTTTCATTGACTTTCTAGGGCCAACAACTTCTCATGGGCGTAAAAAAATTAATTTTGGGTCGTTAATCCCGCGATTTTTACATGAAACCCACCGAATTAATTTAATTTTAATTATACGGTGAGAAAGAGAGGACCACACATTCTCATGCGAAATCAATAAGCACAACGACAGCATTCGCCCCCGCCATCACCACATGGCCTCATTTAGTGGGTCGTTGAATTATTCTATTTTTCCATTCCCCTGTCGGTGGTGGCGAATCGCGGCGCCGCCCCATCCCGCGGCGGAGCAAATGGCGGCACCACCCACAATTAAAAAGGTTGGTGGTGGGTGGTTAAGAGGAGGGAGAGTTTTAATGCCGGGGGAACCGAATTTTAATTTTCTTTTTTTTTTTTAATTCTTTCTTCTCTTTGGTGGGTATATAATGCGAGGAATAAAATAATTCAATGTGGCAGCATGCACCATATTTATGAAAAGATTTTAAGTGGGTAGGTGCGTGATTTTAAGTGCACAATGTCGGGCTTCCTCGCTTTTGTAGCCACATTGAAGAACCGGTCTTGACTTTGTCACAGGAAATTTGAGGACTGAATTGTAAATTGCACATTCCACAATAATTGAAGGATTTGCAGTGATTTCCTCCTATCCATCTAGGGATGATTCAATAATCATGTTGAATAATCAAAAGTTCAAAAATCGGAGTTTAGTGATTAAGGATAAATGTACTTGAAATCCTAAAATTTATTACAAAGGTACAACCGAATCATAAAATTTTCAAAAACATGTAATTAAGTCATAAAATTTGTTAAGTTAATACAATCAAATCATTCTATTAATTCCATCCAATTTGACAAACGGAAAATATCGACAAATTGACTTAATTGCACTTCACTGATTCTCATCAACTATTAGCATCATTTCCCCTTTTTTATATGATGTTGGTTCATCTCTAGACCATCTAATAGTCACCAAATTCGGGCAGGATGCCCACTTAATAAGATTTCATTTATTTCAATTTATAATTCTATTTCTGCGTGTGTGTGAACTTGGAAGGCGCAATGATTTTTTCTCTTCTTCTCTTTTTTAAATGGCTTTTTTGCTTTCCCTAATAAAGGGAATGACGAGGCACGCACCGTGCAAAGTGCAGCCCGCACTTGCCGAGCTACAAAAGCTACAACTCCCCCTTTTGGAAGGTGAACGGAAAAGCTTGACTTTCGTTTCCTGTCTTTTTCCCCTCCTTTTGTGGGGCCCCGAACCCCCCACATGTTTGGTCGAGAGAGGTTCACCCATCTTTTGATCTTTTTGATTTTTTTTTTTAATTATTTTTCACCCATCATCTTCTCATTTACCGCCCCACCTTTCATTTCGCTGCTTGACTCGTGATCACGCTCGCAATGATTTTAAAAGAGAAAAAAAGGGAAGTGGGGGATGAGATTGAGAGATTGAATGCTTGAATGCTTGAAACGGAAGTTAAAAAAAAAGAGGGGGGCGTGTCATGTCTTTTGATTTGGTCTTTTGGCCATGTGCTGGATGGGGCTTATGTTCGGGGATGGATGGATTGTTACCCGATTTTATGGCATGAGGAAGTAATGTCGGATGTCATGGGATTGATCATGGTGCGGTGTGGTATTGGTGTGTGACTTTAGTGGGACTCGATACGAATCTCGTCTTTTCTCGATGTTGGATCAACATGATCGATCGGATCGAAATTCTACTTGGCCATGAGTAGAGGCTTGCGAGAGTCGCAAGGGCTCGCAAGCCCTCCTCCGCGGCCAGTGAGGGCTTCATGGCCTGCAACTAGTAGCCAACGGCCTCACTGGCCATGTATAAAAAAGGGGGAAGAAAATAGAATAAGAAAATAAAAATAAAAAATCAATAAAAAATTCAGAATCTTTTTCTTAAAAAAAAAAAATCATGTCAACGTTTTTTGCATCAAGTAAGATAGCCGCATTAATGGGCCACTATGTTAGTAATATTCGGTTAAAATTAGCCGAAAGGACTAAATTGATAATTTGTTAATGTTTGATTAGTTTAACAAATATTTTAAAGTTTATGATTGAATTGACAAGTTATTAAAATGTTTAAGATTGAATTGGTAAAATTGAAATGTTTAGGATTGAATTGACAAAATTGAAATGTTTAGAACTGAATTGGACGTGGTATAATAAGTTTACAACTTTCAAACCTAATTCTGAAAGTCATGTCCTCCTTAAACCAAAAAGATGGACATCACATTTCCCATGAGCACTCATGGCTGAACAGATTAATAACAGCTGCAAAAGAGAATGAAAATCCCATCAAGCATATATCCTAGACTAGCAAGTTTATGCAGAAAGCAACAGCAGCTAATTGGTCTCTGGTGCTTGAACATTGGTCCCAAAAAACCATCTTGGTGACAACATTCACTAGCGAACCAAAAGTAGCCACTAACTCCTATCAATAATGATGACCACTCGAATCCTTTCGACCGAAAATCGAAGCAATCCGACGATTGACGTAATGACACCTGAATTACTTGTCGGAAAATTCCATGTTATTATTAGGCGGCATCAAGAGCTAGCTTTTCGAGTTTGGTTAAAGATAGGCCACACAAGTTAGTCCGAAGGAGTTACATTCTCATGCCAAAATGATGGTATCGGGTGTAAATCGAATCACGAGGTTGCTCAGAATTTCCATGCTCCTTATCGTCCCTTCATCAAATGATCTGTAGCTTTTCCAAGAGTCTTGGCTTCGTCCAACTTCCATTTGAGTATGGCATCATGTGCTTATCAATTCACTTTTGAACGGAGATGGATCTTGTTAAACTAAGGTGTTGGAGACTCCAAAATCACCTGTTTTAGTTTTCTTAAGACATGGGATGGAATTGAACAGCTAGAAAGCTTTTAGATACTCCTAAAGTGCCATGGGAACATTACTTCTACGTCAATGGAAAGCGATCGACTTCTATGCCATTTAGAGTTTAGTACTCTTGCGATCCGATTTTGAAATCTCTATTGTTGCGAGAATATTGCTGTGTGATACTTCAGAAGAGGTCGGCGATCATCCGATGCAGCTCTCTTGTATCTTGAATTGCCTCTACACATTCGCATACACAAACAGCGTGGTAATCAAATGATGAAATGACACAGAATCCACACCCTAAATTACGCTTTTTACAGCAAGAGCCCACATCAGAACTTCTGCAGAAGCAAAAACATAATGAAGTAAGAAAGGACCGTAGGCGATCTTGCGATAAGATCGTTCTTCAGTCCTCCAACCATCATTTTTGCTCGCAATTAGAGTAAAAAGAACCACATGAATATAAGGGGTCTTCCCTTGGAATGACCTGAACAGATACAGAGACTTAAAGCTTCAGAATGACAACCATCTCTTTTGCAACCTATATGAGCATATATACGCTTCTGCTTCCAAAAGAGACGTAAAACATTCCGACAGCCACTTCATTTCATAATAACTATCACGGTACACATTATAAAAGGCAGCAATTTCAACTAGATCCTCCACAACGAAAGGAGCCCTATGACTTGCTTCAACTAGATCCTCCACAACGAAAGGCAGTAATAAGGATCCATCCTAATACTTGAAGAGTTATTTACCAAATCAATCAACGGGAAAACAATCAGCAGACAGAATCATTACGAGTTTCATCCACAGCACCCTGCATTCTCCTTGCTTTGGAATCATCAAGATAGTTTTGATATATGTAGGATGCGAAACCCCAAAGAGCCAGAAGCATGGCAATCACCTTGACACCATTCATCTTGTCATGAAAAACTATCACTGAAGCAATCGGAGTAACGGCCAAACCAACAGTACTGATGACATTGGAAAACAGAGAAGATACAATGAATATCAATCCCACGACACCCACTGAACAGACCTGCCAACACACAGCTGTGAAAACCACAGTTAGCACATAAGATGCTCTTCCCTGTCCAAAACTCTCCATCTCTTCATGCAGGGTCTTCCATTCGCCACTTGCAAATAGACCCAAAACAGAAACACAAGTAGCAACAAGGGCTGTATATACTTGCATCTCCAAAACTACAGAGAACGATTCCTTCTTAAGGACCTTCTGGAAAGAGAGTTGCATGAGGGAAAGCAAAAGAGAGTAGATTGCAGAAGCTCCAAGGGTGAAAAAAAGCCAGGATGTACTTCCCCTTAGAAACTCCAGATAATCCTTCCGAATCACCATTGACAGCAATGAGGGCAGCAGATAAGGAAAGAACAACCACAGAGTTCAGAATGAGCGCAGTAAACCTCTGAGAGTTCAAATAAAATGAGAAAACTGCATTAAATGCCAACTGGGAAGCACAGATAAGGGAATACGTAGAGGCGGAGAGGTATAATAGGCCTGTGGAGTATAACCAGTTATCCCCAGCTATGAGCACTCCTAGGAATAAGTAGACCGAGGCAAGAATTTTGAAAGAAGGTGTACTAGAAGAAGCTGAAGCCTCCTGTGATGATGGTATAAGGAATAATGGAATGAATAAGATTGGAAAAGCAGCCGTCTGAACAAGTGTCGACAACCATTTACTATTTCCACCCTGGTCATAATAAAATCTTCCGAGAAGAACAGCAGAAGCTTGTCCTGCTACGAGGAAGAAAATATTAATGACGACTAAAAGCCACCACTGCCAGCGTTCAAGCTTCAATAAATGTAGGTCATTAGCGAGTGGTCCATCATCGCTCATGATCAGTTCCTCGTGATCTGACAACAAACAATCACATGCATTAGATACACTACTCAGGAAATGACACGAATGTCTTACTTGATGCAGTACTCATCGGGTAAAAATATTGTTTGCCTTCTCCAGATAAATAAAGATTGAACATACAGGAGATCAGATGTAGTCCTCATCACTACCATATCTCACTAGTTATCCAGAAAAACAAAATTTAGAATCACATAATCCCCCAGAAAAAAAAAAGATTTTGCACAAACAGAAATCTGTGATACTTGAATGATGCATTTGCATTTTTGCAGCAGCCTATGATAATGTACACTATATAGTTCATAAAATATTGAGTAAACTAAAATTGTAAAAGGAAGTCAATCAACGATAGTTGGGGACCGGCTTAATGGAAAACACCCAAAAGCCCATAGAACTTTCAAGAGGAAAATCCAAGCAACTAGATGAAACTGTATTCTTGAAATCGATTCATTCTCTGAAGGAAATGACTGCCCATAGTTCATGAATCTTGAATATAGAAGCTGATCCCACAATACCATTTCATGTATTTTGGATCACATTGACAAAATTTCCCCATAGTTTACAAGATCAGAGAGACTTGTTGATGGTAATTTTCAGGATTGGCATAGAAACTAAGATTATGGAGGCTTTTATATGGCAATCCAATTTTTGCAAACATGATATATGCCACAGGGGAAGGGATGAAAGATTCACCACAAAAATGTATAAATGACCTTAGGGAAATTGCTAATATCAAAAAGTGTGGTGAAGACTGTGAAGATGCCCACAGAAACGTCGGTAAAATATGAATAGTCAACATGCATTCAAGCCCAATAGATTTATCTCAAAGGAAAATTCAGTTTTAAAAAATATTTATGCACTCATACATATTCCCTTGATTTTTTTACAAAAATGAATTTTTGAAATCACAAGATTTATGAAGAGCACATAGAACACTAATTTCCAGTTCCCAAAATCAATTCTCTTTCATTTTTCAGAAACTGATAATTGACCATATATGAGCTAATTTTCATCTGCATGACAAAAAGAGATGCCATGCCCTCTGATTCTGTAATTCAAATGTACATCAACTTTATATATCTATTAGTAGAAATGAGAAGCTTAAAGAGACTCCGGGATAGTTAGTGACAGTATGCCTTTACACGATATTAGACTTCAGTGTATTTGCACTTGGTACCTCCAACTTTAAAATATTCTCCACCAGTTTCTTCCGCTGTTGAAAATGCTTTCTGCATACTTGCAGAAATTTCCACCAATTCTGTAAGGATAAAAAAGAAAAAGAAAAGAAAGGTCCATAATACTAAAAATTCACAGTTCAAACCGCTTTTAATGGGTGTAAATTTCTATTGTTCTCTCAATCTTTAGACTCAGGACCAATAGTCAAACAGAATCAAAATTGTTTTAAAAAGTTACATAATCACAAGCAAATACACTAAAGTAGAAAGCGGTGCACAATGAACTTGGGCTCAATAAATTTACACAAACTAGCTTCAACTAACACTTATAGTACTGTTTACAAAAATTATTTTGTTCTACAATCTGGTAACGTACTAGGAGACCATAACCTCTTGAGGACTATTAACAATATATTTCACTGCAAGAATCCTGATGAAAGGGCCTAGGACCAAATCCCACAAGACTTTATTTCCGGAAAGTGTATTCTCAGCACTGCCTTCTACAAAGTGCTAAACACATATTCTTTCATTATCATAATAAGCTTAACCTGTTCTCCCCTACTTTGAGACCATGATCTCCCAAAAAAACCCTACTCTGCCTCTCACATCAAACCTTAGCAGAGACCAAATTCCTGGTTTCAATGAGTTTTGACCGTCAAGAGTTTGTTGCAAGTTTCACCACGAGATAGCTCTCATGGTTAATTCCATTATTCATTCTTGCAGCAAGCCTATTGCCTGAATATGTATTCAGGAACATGCCCGATCGTGTTTGAAAGGCTTTATTAAAGCTTTAGGTTGAGACTTTTGCTCTGCATCACCCTCTTTTCTGTTTGGGGAGGTAGGAGGGCTCTACATTGTTTGAAAGAGAAAAGTGTGAGCTTCACAGAGAGAAGCAATAATAGATTTAAGCTAGTGCATGAAAATGTAGTCCTATCCTTCCTACCGCTACTTGTAAAGTCAATTAAAAAAGAAAGATCCCCCATGAATGGAAACTCCCAAATAACAACTTTCATGATTTCTAACTCCACAGACATGATCACAGCCCAAAGTTCCCTCAAACAATCTTACTCCAAAAATTCTCAAATTAAGATTGCACTTGCGATATCTCATGCATGTGATCATAATCCCATAAAGCTCAAAACCACATTGCTTTAATTCACTTCATTAGTCTCCCAACAGAGAATGGCTCTTTTCTGGCAAACTAGTAGGCAAACCAATAGTTTCCAAGACGAGCGCAATTTCCCTCAACAGTGATTTGGATCATATACTACACTTAAGCTCACTATTAAGGAAGCTATGCAGACACTTTTGGCTGCATGTGTGAGATTTGACAGAATAACCAAAAGCCTAGTTATCTGAACAAGACTATATTATGGATGAGCAGCAAGAAAGGGTCAACATATCGAATATAAAACCATGGTCTTCTGCTCATATGGTGTTTCAAAGATAAGCCAAAACAAGTATCAGCAACTGTTGACGAGGAGAGCAGATCTCCACATCATCAGCTTGAAAAAATGTCTTCTTTAACATGCGTTTTGGTCACTATCAGAAGACACAACGCCAAGTTCCTCGGAACAAACCCATTTGAAGGACAAATTCCCTCGAAAAAGTTCCTTGTACATGTAAAACTAGAAAAGAAAAACGGGGTAATCCTCCAAAACTCTTCCTTTCAACCACAACATCAACGTAACTAAGGTTCGTTCTCGCTCCGAAAAACGGTCCTGCGCACCTATTTCATCCACGGGACACCAAATCACATCGGACAAACGAAAACCCGGATCGAATTCGGCCAACCGGATTCCAAAAACCCAGTAAACGAACGGTGCGCTCTCATTGAAAGCGCTAAAGCAAACACCAGAAGCGCCGCGACCGTTGATTCCCTACGTTTCGGTCACCACCACCAGGCGGAAGCAAGAAGCAGAGAAACGCAAGAGGGAACGAAGACGACGCTCTTACCACCCGCAGGAGCAGCGGGGCTTGGCGACGAACACCGAGGCTGGCGGCTGGCGGCTGACGGCTGGCGGCGGCGGCGGCGGCGGGCGTTATAGCATCGGTCGACGACGACGGAATATCGAGGCCCGTGTCACGTCGTGGGAGGCTTATGATTTCCTTAAACGTGGCCTCGCCATTTTATTACCTTCTCATTGGTCGCAGGTTCTCTGGAAAATGGCAATCCACGCCTTCGACTTTGGGAGAATTGCGCTCGACGCCACCGAACTTTGGAAATCTTGCATTGCTGTTCGGTAATTTAAGAAGTTCGAAATTAGCTTGACGACAGCTGGAAGATTTCTCAGGATTTTACTCCAAATAATGAAAATCAAGGTTGAGAAATGTTAATTTTTTTCTTTTGGGGTCAAGATGTTTTATGATTATGTTTATCATGCGATATTCCACCTTTTTTTTTTGTACACATGATTGTCACATCACATATATAAATATTATATATATATATATGATGTTGATTTGACACAGAAGTCATAATTGATTTTCTCAGATTTTATTCGTTTGTCATTATACCTATCTCAATCAATAAGATGTCAACTAAGGTGTCAAAAAAGTTTGCTCCTATCTTCACAAAGATCGCCTCAAAAGGTGAATTAGTCGAGGGGTGTGGAGGCTGATTCGACACCACCTTACCATTTGAAATTATATTTTTAATACAACTAGTGATGATATCCATTTCAACGTAAGTAACATAATTATCACATTACAAAGATTATAGATCTTAAGTGATTACACTAATGATTTCATTTAATAAATTCAATAAATTTATCTATTATAAAGAGTTAAGAGACTGAGCTAAGAAAACATTTATGCATATGCTCACCATGTGTCACTTCCCTTTGCGATAATATCTTATTTTGATTTGAATAGTTACCGATATAGGCAGTTTGAATGACTTATGATAATAGAATTATCCCTTCAATAGATATATTTATCATGCTAATAATGCAAGTGTAAGTACACGTAAATTATTTGTAGTTTGAAATCTGTATAATTTAATTCGATGAAAAACATCCCTAAATAAATGATTTAATTTAATTAAAATAAAATCGGTTATAGAAAATATATAAAGACATATTTTATCAATATAAGGCCTAATATTTCAAAAATCTCAAACTTAACCCTCATATCACATAAAAACCCAAACTTCAGACCTGTATATTTAAATTAAGAGTTCATTTATTAATCGAATAAATCATAAACTAGATTACATATTGAGTCACGATTTAATGACCATTTTATATTATTTTCTCAAAGCAAAAAATTATCATAATGTTTGCATCATGCAATTCCCTCTAAAGAAAAGAAAGAATAAATCATTTTTCGATTTCAATTTTTTCATCTCCTCCAGCCGCTGCATCCACTTACAGTCTTTACACTTACCTCCTCCTCCTTCCGCTGCCGTCACAGTAGAGCGAGAGAGAGAGAGAGAGAGAGAGAGAGAGAAATGGCGATGAGAGCCGCGATCCTCCGCCACATCCGCCTCCCGGCGAGGGCCCAAACCCTAGCCGCCGCCGCCGCCCCGAGATCGTGGGAACGGGGCCCCCTCGGAGGCTCCCGGGCCATGTCCTCGCACGGCGACGACCACCTCGCCAAGGAGGAGGTCGCCGAGAGGGTCCTCTCCGTCGTCAAGTGCTTCCCCAAAGTCGATCCCGCCACGGTCAGCTCTCGCCTCTCGCTTTCTCTCCGAATCGGCTCGATTTCTCCCGTAGGTAGCGATTAGGTTGGGGTCGGCGTTCGATTGTTCCGTCGGCTCGCCTTCGCTCTTCGAGTCAATGGAGCTGTTTTGAGGTTTAGAGGTTGGCTGATTCGCGCTGCGTTTCTGATGCGTGAGATGCGGCGGGCGAATAATGCGGTGTGATTCGTTTTTGGTTCTCTCGGTCTCGATGAGGCTGAGGTTCCAATGCTGTGGCGGCGGGTAGTCACGTTTCCTTGGCTTGGAGGAGCTGCGATTTTCATTCTCGTTGCTGTCTCGGTAGATGACTAGAATGTATTGGCGAACATGGAAAATCTGCCGTGTTTTTGTTTTTGGTTTGCTTTTTGTGTGAAGTATAGATGAGGACGTCATTTCATTCACTTGAATTACTTTTTAGATATATTACTCAGGGAGAAAGAAAGTTTTCACCAGAAATCTCAAGGAAGTAATTTCCCATGTGAGCAATTTGGAGGAAAGAATAGGTTTTTATTGACAAGCTTTGCTCATGTGATGCTTCTTTGAAGAGCCTCTACAGGTAGCTTTCTAATGTGGGAACTGTTTCCACAAAATAGGTATCGTCCTCTGTCTCTTTGGAAAGTGTGGGGTAGCGTCTGGAATGAAAGTTCAGGACAATGGCATCATGCAGCGGAGAACTTCGAGAGGAATGGTCAATGCTCTTTAGCCCTAATATTTTCCTTCTCTTGGGTGTGTTTAGAAGGAGGGAGAATTGAGGGAGGGGTGGTATTGCGTGAACAAAGCCGCAGATTGTTGTGTGAGACATTAGCAGGGTATTGCGCTCTGTGAGAAGCTATGGCTAGTTGCACTGCATTAACATCTGTCTAATTTGTTGCTGTTTTGGAATGGATTGGCATTGTAGGTATTATAAGTTTAATAGAGAGGATACTCTTCATCTGGTATTTTGGTATGTGTTCACATTGCCGTAGAGTCTTTCTATGCTTTTTTTTTTGCTTTTGCAATGGTTGATATGCTATTTGTTCCTAGAGGATTACCTCCTATAATATGATATAGAGGCAATAGGCAATGATGAGTTCTTGGTATCTTTTGCATGTCGGGCAAACATTTGTTTTCAGACATACATCTTGAGTGTATTCTGTCATGAATGTCCTTAGGAGCTTTCCTCCCTCATTACTTGGGAAATTTCTAGCTCCAGTAAGAAGCTGACGAGAGAATCGTTGTTTTCAGTTTGACGCTTTCTCTGGTTCACTTTTTGAGGGAGAATGCTTGAGTTGAAATTCTACTTCTACCCAAAAGACATTACTTTGCAGTCACCTAAAATTGTTTGTAGTAACAGCCAAGCCTCTTCCCACATAGTGTGAGCTCTTGCAACTATGATATCTATGGCAACCCCAAAAATGTTGACCATTGGACCTGGTTTCTTGCATACAGTTATCTTGCTTCACTTCTTCAAAGACTCTCCTTGTCTCCAATGCAAACCCAACCAAACGATTCTTTTGGCCAATGATAAGCATTCTTGGCAATTGCCTGCAGTGCTGAACTTTATTGCAAATATGGTAGTGAAGTGCCCCTTATTAATACCCCATGTCTTAGGTAACCAAACAGAAATAGAAATATATGTGGTGATTATGTTTATAGCATCTTCAATCCAATTTTAAGCATACTTGGTGCTTTTGGCTAATATTTTGTGATCTGAAGTTAGCTTTTGTCTGTGTTTGTGCCTTCAAACTAAAGAGGGGCCAAGTCTTTCCCCTTCCAATACTTGTACAGCTATCCTCCTCTCTTATGGTGCTGTTTTTCTCATCCATGATAGCAGTGGATCTCTGCATTACAGACCAGCAGCATAAGATGCTTCTTCATTTTTTATGCTTTTATCATAGTCCCAGAGGTCCTTGTTGTGTTGGACATGAATAACTCAGCCTTAATTATATCGAGTGTCCAGCAATTGAAAAGATCACCTGTTTTTCCTGTTCCTTGGTGATGGCATTTTCTTAATAATTGCCCTGCTTTTTTATATAAGATCTGTTGGTAAAGTCAAGTATATTTTCATACTTGCACACGGTATACAAGAGAGACTACAGAAAGAAGTAAAATGAGGAAGAGGAAAGAACCTATATATCAAATGTATAACATTATTGGACTGGATGTCCTTCAAAATACACCAGTACAGATGGATGCTTTTGGGAATTTTTAAAAAGACCAGTTCTGATGGATAATCCTTTGTATTTCCAAGGACAATATGTGTATGTTGTACTTGAAAGATGTTGGAGTTCTACTGAAAATTGCAAAGATCAGCTTTTTGCCATCAGATTCTGAAGTATGTCTAGTTAATTTCTGAAAAGGGTTTACACATGGAATTTAAAGGGCCTTTGATTGATTCGGTTGCAATTGGCTTTCTAATTTCTTTTGTCATAACTCTATTTTTGGTGAATCTTAGCTGATTCTCATCTTTCAATTGTCACATACGGCTGCTGAGGATGTGTATTCATTATCTTTCTTTTCCCCTCCTTATTTCTTTATGTTCATGTTTTCTCATTTCCATGAGTGCTTGGTCAGTTTCTTTATTGTCACTATATTTGCTTCCTAATATATCTTACTAATTGATGGTGGAGTTTGAGCACACTATTAAGGTGAAGTTACTCATTTGTATCCTCTTATTAAAGAGGTCCTGTGCTTGATTGCTATCTTCCCCTTCTCCATACAAGACTGTTGTTTTGGGGCACCAAAAGGGTGCTGAAGCGTAAATGGAAAATCATGTACAAGAAAAGAAGTGTTGGCTGTATGTAGACCATCTAGTTCTTCCAATCTCGTGTGATCATTAATGAAAGAATGACATTGCAAATTGGCAAGGATTTCATAAGACGGGTTTCTCTCTGTTTTTGCAGGTGACTCCTGATGTTCATTTCCAAAATGATTTGGGCCTAGATAGCTTGGACAACGTAGAGATTGTAATGGCACTGGAAGAAGAATTTAAGCTTGAAATCCCAGATTTGGAAGCTGATAAAATTGATTCCTGTCGTCTTGCTATTGAGTACATCTACAACCATCCTATGGCTAGTTAATTCGAGCTCATGCATCTTTTGACTATCCTGTATTGTGTAGACAATGAGCTGCTCAGCTTCCTCTTTGGTTGCTTTGTTTTGAGCGTGAAGCAGAGGATGGAAAATAATCTCAACTTTGTGATAAAAGATTATCCACCAAGAAACTAAAATCCCTTCTTGCCTTTGTGCAAATTTTCAATCTTTCACTGGACATTGATGATGATGAATAACTTAATCATTTGTCTTCACTAGCAATTTTAGATTGGTTTTTATTTTCCTTTTAACCAATTGCATGCGAATGTCCTTGCATGATAAAAGCAAACGTTAGATTTTCTTTTTCTGTTATTTGCATAGGTTTACCATGAGCTGAGGGTAACTGCTGGATTGGTGTGGTTAACACCACCTATGGCAGAGCCCACTTTGCACTGCGTTCTTGTTTCTATGTCTATTCTTGGATTCTTTGACCTGGCTGTGAAACTAACTGACCAGAGTTGGAAGGATAGAAGCTAAAAAGATAAGATTTAAATGGCTTTGCATGTGTTTTATTGTTTGGGTTCTCTTTTCTGTTTGTTCATTTGTTTTATTAATGGTTTTTTCATTTTAGATTGTGCCCAAGTGCTGCATTGTCGTGTTTTTCATAAAGTAGGGTTGTGTGCTTATGAAGTTATGAGGAACCACCATCTAAAACCACTTAAAAAGATGTGGTAAGAGTGGATTCGGGACTCTTTTAAGTATGATGCTGCTTGAGGTTCAAGTATTGAAGCTGCTCATCATGTCTCATGAGATGAGCCGCATCAAGCCTTGGACCTTCGCATCTACTGTTACAATACCATCGAGTTGACATGATGCTTGCTATTGAGATGTTCACTCCTTTGTGTTGAAAAGTTTAGGATGACTGAATCCTCCTTGGGTTAGCTCTTTCATTATGGCCGGAATGAACCACTTTGAGAAGAATAAGGTTTTTCTGCCTTGGGATTTTGTATATGAAAACCAAGAATGCATTATGTACGCTTAGTGAACTCAACATGGTTTTATTATTAGCATTAGTGTTCCATTGTTATATCACTCTCGAGCAATAAAGGTCAAGGCGATACGCACACCATTATCTTCAGTTAGATATAAAGTTACACTCCAGGTTGGTTAAATCGTTGCAGAAAAATGCAAGTGGAACACATGTAGATAGAGGGTGGGGAATGATGCGACATGGACTGCTTTTGACCTTTTCACTTGGATCTCCATACTTAGAATTTCGTTGAGTTACTCTTAATTGTGCTGGTGTTTTATTATTATGTTCCACCTTGGCTACATTTTCGACTGTAACGAGAATGTGTATGCTCAAGTAGCCAAGTTTTCTCTTTTGATGGTTTTTACCTTTAGAGAGAGAGAGAGAGAGACGACTTTCGAGGACTGTTTGACTGTCATCGGTACACCGGTCATAGATGATCAAGGGTGGCTGTCTCCACGTTCATGGTTTATGTTCTGTCTGTTTGGGCTCTATTCCAACCGGGAACCACATTTTGCGGAAGAAATCTCAACCCACAAATCGAATGCACAAAGTAGCAAACCGAAACGATGGCCCTTGATGATGGCTTTAAATCGCCAATGTAGAAGCTCGACAAGACGGGAAGAGATGCTCTCTCTTCGGAATCTTTTTCCTTTGTTTCTTCACTAGGGATTCTCAACACCATGATTCTGAAATACTAATGTGAGTATAGATGCGTTTATTGTCCTATTTTCAGTGAGCATCGTTCCATGTTGAATTATACATATCCATTCAATCCACGGGCACCATATTGCTTCTCATTGTATCATATCAAATTTTATGCCTGCGAATGCATCACGTTAGACATATATTCCAGTAGTTCTAGCTTTTTAGCTCATTTCCATACGATGATTCTACAATTTTCAAATATTTTCCACCCAAATTTTCAGTAATCCCATCATCCCTAGTTTACCAAACAGAACCAAACTAATAATTTATAATATAACTGATATTGAAAGGACGAAAGAGCCGTCATAACTTGTTCCCGTAAGAAAAAAAACCCAAGTTTTTGTCTAAATTATCTTCATTGGCTATTCCTTTCCATTTAAGATGCCACCTTGACAATTCAACAATAGCTAATTACTACATAAGGCACCACGATGAAAAAAAGAAAAATCTTGATCACGAGTGCTCCAAGATTTGTTTGCAGCTACTATAGCTAATCAATTTCCTACTTTCATTCCGTTAATCTCTCTACACGCTTACTGACAAAAGAAAAAGTTTTCATTTTCAAAATATCGACCGTACGCTTCTCGGCGGATAAGGACGTGGCATCGCCCCTCCGACATCGGATTACTTCCGCAGTCAACAATGAATGTTTTCTTTCTGGCCTTGTCGTCGCGTGGGGCCCTCGACCCGACCACTTTCAAACCTCGGAATTCGCTCCAATTCCTCTCCATTCGGACAAAAGAAGAGAGATCGAAAAAGCGTCCCGCATTTTCTTCCCCTCCTCTTTAACGGCTAGCTGGGACCACCTTCCCCTCCACTTTTCGCGTACTCTGCAACCAAGAAAGAAGCCTCAATCATTCACCCATGTCCTGTAATGCAACGCCAGTCCAATGTACACGGAACCCTGATAAAGAATCCGAATTGGGATCGGACCCACTTTCTCATTTTCTCTCTCGAGCACTAGGGTTCCCTCTGCATCATGTTCACTTCACTTCACTCCCATCCCCTTTTCTTGAAGTGAAGGGGGCCGTTCTTGGCGTTTTTCCGGTTGGTCGGACGAGTTTTTTTGGGGGCGGAGGATGGCGATGAAGCCGGGTCGCCGTGCGGGGGTGTGGGTCGCGCTCTGTCATTCGCTACTCGCCGCGGCTCTGGTCTGCTCCAAGAATCAGGGTGAGGTTCTTCCCCTTTGTTGCTTTCCCGAGTTTTAACGGCTTCTGTCGTCGAGGCGTTGTTTCGACTTTGGTGCTCGATGAATTGCTTCCGTTGCTTTGGAGTGGTGTGATTGTGAAGAGGATGTGAGTGGTTGTGCGCGGTTTTGGGGAATAAGACAGTGGATAAATAGGCTTCAATGAACTAACGCTTTAATGAACTAACGCTCTTGGGAGGAAGTAAAAAGGGTAGTATCTCGATAGTGTTATCTGTGTGGCATAACCGAAGTAATTGGTTGTTCCACGATAAAAGTGGGGACCTGGTTTGTTGATTGCTGCGGAGACATTGATTCCTTCGTTTTTGCCATATGAGGAAATACAGCATTAGTATGTCCACTGTTGCACAATATGGAAATGGAGAGTGAAAATATGCTTTTTGTCGTGGAAAAAATGGTACTGCTTACAGCCGAAAATAAACAGTGAGGATGCTTCGACAAGTAGCCTTCTTTGGTGGCAGAGAACAGCTTCGCATTTGGGGAGTTGCTGGCTGCAAGTCAGGGCCTTTTCTAGGACTACAACTGACCTTTTGATGAGTTAATCTTATGGAAACTGGTGTAAAGAATGTAGCTTGAATGGGAAGAGTGAACATAATCGAGTAGAGTGTCCTTGATGTTTTGCCTTTGTGTAGATGAATGCGCCATCTCCAAAAAGATGGAGTTGTTTTAATTAGCTTACATGGTCCACTTCTCTTCACTGGTGGAGAGATTCATTCTCATAAACAATGACCGATGAAGTTTACCACCATGGATGGACAAGCTACTTCGTAACTCTATAGCAGATCTATATCCCAAGTTGCATCAGATGCAGCTTCTGAGATCAGTTGAAAGTGGCTTCAGGGGTCATCTGATCTCTATTCATCCCAAAAGCAAAAAAGCCGTGATTATTTAGCATGTCGATTAATTGTTCATCTTCTCTGCTTACAGATAAGAGAACATGATCCTTGGATGTTAGGCTACCCAAGTTGAGAAGGATTTTAGTTGTCCCCCGCAGGTGACCCTTGAGGCTTGCCTCCATTTTAAAGAAGTGAAGCCTCCTGTATCTCTTTTCCCCCCTAAGCACTTGGACATTGGAACCGTTTCCCATTTGCTTTCTGCTATTTTCTCGACATTGGCCATTTGGCAAAGAATTAAGTAGAGGAATGCGCTATTTGACCAGAAGCTGCTGAGGTTCATGAGCATGGCGAGTAGGTCAGGACATAAGTACCTGAATGAGGAGTGGGGATTGATGATAGGATACATAGTTGATGTCTGACCAGAGCATTGCTAAAACTGCATCTGTAGTGTTTCAGATGGACATAGTTAGATTAGATTGCATGCTCATTCTCAGATTAGTTGTAAGATAGAGTTAATCACAGGGATGGTTAAAATTGCTCATCTCTAACATGTCTAGCTTTGAGAAAAGTAAGAACAACATTTCATAACTCTGCAACGCTCGAAATGCATGACCCAGTTTGAAAGCATCTCTTCTTCTGTAAGTAGTCAAGACTTCCTTCTATCTGCTTCTTCACACGTTTGTAAGCTCGTGTAATTCCAATCATTTCCTGAAAATCTGCAAACCATTGGCATTTGTGAGTGACTTTATAGACACAACATGCAACTATTGATTGAATCAGACGATGTCATGTACTTTATAGTAGTCCAAAAGAAGGGAAAGAGCTATTCAGTTTCTTGATTTTGTTTGGGATTTTACCAAACGAAAAACAAAAGCTACATAAGGTTTGAAGTTGGGTGATTGTGCAGGTGATACCGAAAGTCCATATGTCACTCTAGCAAAATGAGCGACTGCACCGGAAGATAGACAGTGAACTTTTTATTATCGAGCCTGTGCAATTAAGGCCTACTTATACATCTTCCTCATTTATCTAACGATGGCAGGAAACCCGGCGAATGATCTCGTGGACATGATCAACAAGAACAGGACAGCCCTTAAGCTTCCAGCGCTGAACGACAGCCCTGGTATAGGGTGCATGGCCTTGCAATACATCGAGCTATGCAAGGGAAACTGCACTAACAACGTTCCACACTGCAATGTATCAGAAGACGACTTCACCGAGATTTTCGCTCCGAATTGCGGTGTCGAGCTACCGACTTTTGGTACCCTGACTGGCCAAATTGTGGGCTGTCATTCCAAATACCTCGAGCCATCGCTGGCCTTCTCACAGGTTCTTGTGAAAGACAATACGAGTCTCTTTCTCCTGAGAAACAAGTCGCACACCGAGGTTGGAGTTGGCTTAGTCAGGGCTCATAAGGGCCCCTCCTTCTGGTGCCTCTTGTTCAGCAGCGACCATGCGAATTCCACATTTGTTCTCGAAGATCGAGGCATCGGGATCCAACAAAAGAAGGGTTGCTTCAGCGGGAGTAGCAATCCCTGCAGCGGTGGTCCGAAGAGAACTGCAACCCTCATGAGCACTTTGGCGGTGGCGCTCTACTGTTTATGCATTCTTTTGTTTCATATGTGATGCTAATGCCCTGTATTCTCTACTTACAGACAGCAGTGTGGAATTACTTAAGAAGAGAATGCACGAATTTTGTTATCAAAGGGACAAAAATAGATCCTGTACTCCAATGTTGCTTGATGTAGAAATGTGGACAGAGAAAGGGACATGCGACAGACTCCAGATCTTGTCCTTGAGAATTTGCAGTTGTCTAGCCACATGCATTGTAGCCAACCATGACCATAATCTCGATACAGCATCTATGCTCTCGAATCGATTGCTTAAGAATTAGCTGCAGTGTCGCCCTTAACCAAAACTGATTTCATTCCTGAGTTCTCCGAGACTTTTTGTCTAGTTTTAGGGGCTTCATCTTCGTCCTGATCATTTCGAGGAACTCATCAAAGTCGAGAGCAAAAGCCGCGAATTCACATGGTCGCGAGCGGGCTTACAGGAGGCGCCTGCATTGGCGCCCCCATCACCATTCCGGGACGAACCGAGCATAAGGTCTCAAGCTCGTGCCATCGATTTTATTGAATTTGCGAGGAGGAAGCCTGTGAAATCTTGACCCTCCATGCGGATCTTTGTCCGCTCTTTCCGGTGTTTGACGTGCCACGGAAATGAAATTAGGAATGTTTTAAGTTGTGGAAATAGGGATTGTGTTGTTATTTGATATATTGTGGTTAGTAACATTGACAAATTGATTTAAGGTACGAGAAGAAAGGGATTCGAATCTTTGGTAAACAAAAGCCTACATAGCAGTTCTAATGCTATTCCTTGAACCACTCGGCCATCTCTCCTACATAATGCAATTCTTAGTGCTTATCCATGACCAGGATGAAGTTTGGATGAAATTAAGTGGAGGTCCAAATCGACTGATGTTAAAGAATCGGCAAATGAGTTTGTGGTTAAAGGTGAAATGCCATTGGAGCCGGTCGGTTTTTCATGAAATATGTTGAGGTGCAGCAGTTAACTGAACATCTAGGGGCCAAGCACCGTTTCGGCGTGGGTCGCGAGAGCAGTACCAAATCGAGACAAACTCGAAATAGTAGATATAATCTCTAAATAACAGGAGTCAAGGTCGGTTAGTGAGACAATAAGGAGGGTCAAACCGGGCGTGTGCAGAGATGGAGGGACGGGCACCCGCGTTCGAACTCCTGTGCCAACAACCAAGGACCGAATCCATTAAACTGGGAAGACATGCGCCGTACGCACCGGGGCACTTCGAATGACGATAAAACAAGTACCTTTTCGATCCGGTCTGCGACTAAATTAAACTGTCCGTTCCGCACGTTTTGGGACGTCCTATTTGGGATTACTCTTCGACCTCGGGTTCAAGCTCTGAAACCAATAGCACGACGAGATCTCGGTTCTTTTTTTAACATTCGTTCCTTCTTTCTTTCGGATATTAAAAGCAAAAGAAGGAGAGAAAGAAAGGACCCGAAGCAAACAAAATCACGGGGGATCAACCCCGTGACTTCTGCTCTCTTTAGTTCGACTGTACAGTGAAAAACCTTAACCCCACCCCAGCCCCCCTGCAACAAAGTCGAAAACTTACCCAACAAGGCACACGGTATCCTTCGTCCCTCGACTCGAGCAGATCGAACCCATTGGGACGGTGCGACCCGACACGGGTGGCGAACATCTGCCGGCATGGCACGAACATTTCGGGACCCGGGTTTCACGCTGACATCCCGTCGATTAAGACGGGAGATTAGATTAAATTCATTTAATTAGACTTGCAGTTTGAGAGGATAAGGTTTTCGCTCAACTAGATCAAAAGGGCCGTGGGTCGTCACCATTTTTTTGGTGGGCGCACTACTCGATTCAGTAGTTTATCAAATATCTAACGAAAGCATTCTGGGCAAGCGAGGTACAGGTGTCCCGTACGCCCCTCCCTAGCCAATTCGGTTCCGTTTCGTTCAACAAATCGAACAAAAAAAAAAAAAAAAAAAAAAATACTTAAACTAAACGAAATCTCCCCCTGCCCCCAATGAGCACGGCAATCAATTCCAATTCCTTATATATTCGCCATGTAATGTCGCGCAATATAGAGAAACCCACCGCCAGATTCGCCTAAAAATAGAATTTATGAAAGAGGGCAGGGACCAAATTGCAGAACATGTTAATGAATCCGGACGAAATCGTAATTACGGAATTAAATGTCGGGGGTCGTGGGGGTTTTAAGTGGTTGGTGACCTATATTTAATGGCCACCCCCCTGCCGTTCCCATTAAACACGACATGACCCGTCCCCGAGGGTATTCTGGTAATTCCACGTGACAGTAAAATGGCGCCACGTCATGTAATAATTCCCAATCCGATCTCAGCCGTCCAAGCTCTACAACAAAAGTGGGATCTCAGCCCTTCGTGGGGAAAATTTTTTATAGCGTGGGGGGGAAAAAACAGAGGGATTATATTGACAAGAAAAAGAAAAAGAAAAATTGAAAAAAAAAAAAAAAAGAATTTCGGGGGGAGCTCGTGAGTCACGAGGCCCGCCCCCGCCTGGCTCAGTTTCTGCTATCGCCGCTCCCGGGTTTTGCTATGCGCGCTCCCAGTGAAGCGGGAATAGTGAGTAGTGGAGATAGCAATTGTTTTTCGTGTTGCTTCTTGTGTCTTACCGATTATACCCCTGAGGCCCACCGGAAGAGCTCGCTGATTTCTTCTCCGACGCGGCTGGCCTCCAGGTCCCAGTCGCTGACGACGCCGGCGGCGGAGGCTTCGCTCCGGCGGCTGCTGCCGCTGAAGAACCTCCTCGAGCTCCGGAAGGACGCGGTCCGCGACGAGAGCGTGGCCGAGAGCCGATCCATGTAGTCCCCGAGCCAGCTCCTCCCCGAGGCGACGTCCGCGGCGAGGCTCGCGTCCATCGCGATCGCCGCCGCCAGATGAGCCGCGCCGTCGTCCTTGTCCGATACGCTCCTCCGGTGCCGATCCCCGGCGACCGCGACCTCCGAGTCCGCGTCCACGACGTAGTCGAAGGAGCCGATGGAGTAGGACCGCCGCGCCTCGGCCACGTCTCCGTCGACGGAGGACCGGCGCCGGCTCACGGAGCCGATCTCGAGCCTGAAGCTCCCTCCTCCTCCTCCTCCGCCGCCGACGTCGCCGCCCGCGTGGATCCTCGCCGACGATTGGAGCAGGGCCTCGAGGTCGGCCTCGCAGGCGTGGACGTTGGATCGGCAGAGCGGGCACGTCCGGTTCGCCTGGAGCCACGTGTCGATGCACTCGGCGTGGAAGGCGTGGCAGCACAGGGGGAGCAGCCGGAGCAGGTCGTGGGGCTTGAACTTGCAGAGGCAGACGGCGCAGTCCCCGTCGGCCGCCGATGAGGAGCGGCGGGTGACGGACGAGAAGGAGAAGAGAGGAAGGGAGTCGATGAACGACTCATCATGGACGACGGCGGCGCCGTCTTGAGGAGGAGGCGCGGAGGCCCGGAGAGGAGGCGAGGAGGAGGAAGAGGTGGAGAGGCGGCGGTGGAGGAGGCAGCGAGGGAGGGGGAGGCGGTGGAGGTGTCGGAAGAGGAGGCAGAGGCAGGTGGTGACGATGATGGCGACGGAGAGCACCATGAGGGTGATGATGATGCTGGGGCTGAGGTTGGACAGCGACGACGACGACGAGGACGACGAGGACGGCGGCGGCAAGCGCGTCTCCGCGCTGGGGAAGAACGGCGGCGCGTCGGACATCTTTTAGAGATAGAAAGAGAGAGAGGAGGTCAGTTCAGTCGGTTATGCGCAAAGATAGAATGCGGAAACAATGACCGAACGAACGTCCAGGCGAGGGCGAGAGGGATATATCTACGTACATCGGACGACGGCACGGCCGACGGATCACGGCGGCGACGGGATGCCGGCGAGGGAATTCCGAGGGAGTTTGCAATGAATGGCGCCGGGGTAGAGAGAGAGAGAGAGAGAGAGAGAGAGAGAGAGAGAGTAAATGCAGCTAAGCGAACTCGAAGCGTGTCTGAGCCGCGCAGAGAGAGAGAGAGAGAGAGAGAGACATGAAAAACGAAGCGGGGGAGGATGACCTGGCCGACGCTAACGTGCGCGCGGGGAGGGTGGAAGCAGGCTAACGTGCGCCGGGGGGCGCACGTGGCAACGCCCCCCTCGCTCTCCTCCTCGTTCTCGCCAAGACGAGAGAGAGAGAGAGAGAGGAAATCATCGTCGTCGTCCGATGTTGTTGTGTTCTTTTACTTACTTTCTTCGTGACTTGAGAGGCAAGTTGTTCTCGCTGTCGAGCCCCAAAAAGGAGGAGGATGGCGCAAAACAGCACGCACGAAAACGGACAAAAAGGAAAATTCCGTATGCCCCGAGCTCGTCCGTTCGTCGCCGTCTTTCGCTTTTTCCTCTCGTTTTTCGATCCTCGAAACTCTCCGACCAAAATCCGCACAACACTCCCGAACGGTATGCCCACTTTCCACTTGAAAATGTTATGAATCACTATGAGGTGCACAACTCTTATCTACTAGTGGAACGAATACAGTTGCCGAAACTGAAACTGCGTATGTGTGTCGGCACCCCGAACCCGTTTGTGCAATGTGTTTTTTTTTTTTTTTTTTTTTTGGGGAGTGGCGAGTACGGTATGAGTGTCCTGAATTTACATACGCGTGTCGATCCGAAACGTGTCTTTTAATGTTTCTGTTAAATTCCCTTTTATGATGGTGTCGAGCTAGATCGGGCACCGATATTGGCTCGGAATGTGTAAGGAAGGAATAGGGAAAAGGGAGGAAAAGAAGAAGAAAGGAAAAAAAGAACAAAAAGAAAAAGATAATGCCTCCCAAGCTGGCCCGCGAAGATCCTAGCCCTGCCGACGACTTAGGAATGCCTTATTAGAAACAATTTCCACTCCGAAAGCTCTTTAAAAAAAAAAAAAAAAAACGAGGAATACTGCTTTGGGACCCTATTCGAAACCTTATTCGATCCGGGTGACATCTCCATCACTCTCCGGATACCAGTTCGTCAGCCTAGGAAGCTTGAGGTTTGGGGGGCTTTTCCTAGGTTCGTTGCAAGAAATTATTTGCCAAGTCCAATGTGACATGTCTCCACGTTGTGTTGTGTGCTGGGATGGTGAAACTTCAGCTGCTCACTTTTCGATCTTAGGACATCGATTCAACCGCGCATAATGATGTTCCGGAGAAAAAGACATTGGCCCCCAGCCTCGAAGCGTATACCCTACATCATTAGTCCTATGAGGCGGCAATAAAGCAGGTTTGTATTATTTCGTACCGTCCTACAAAGGCCAATGAAAGATCGGTAGCGAGGTACCCATGGCTTGAACCCTTTTTAAGACCGTGAATGAATAATTTCTATCTTTTCTTTTCTTTCTTTCTTCGATTTACTCATTTCGGTGTTGAATTTTCTTTTTCCGGGGTCCATCGGGGTCCTTGGAGGAATCCCCCTTTTTCATTTTTTTTTTTTTTTAATGTTCATATTAGTCCTTGGACGAATATGAGGACAAAAGAATCGATGCAATGGATCATGTGATTAGAATTTGGAGAGGGATTGAGGAGATGGTTGGATGGTAAGGAGAGGTAGAGGCTAGGTGACGCGGTGTTGTGGTCACCCAACCACTAGGTAAGGGTCCCGTTGGTGTCCAAAGATCCGATCTTTGGACGCAATCTCTCTCTCTCCACAGCACTGAAGTGAAGGCAGTGCCTAACTTTTAAGATAAGAACCTATGACTTGAACAAATATATCGCTTGGGACCCAATTGGATGAAAAAAAAAGTTCAACGCTTAAACCAAATAATTCGACAAAGTCGAGGAATATTGGTGTCCCTTTTCAACCATAAAACTCTTCAAAATGTAAAAAATAATCGATCTAAATTATATTTGTGAATTGTCACCGTGCCATTCCGTGATGAATTTCTTAATTTATATACAGCAAGAGCAAAGTGGCAATGAAAGATTTGTGCAAGAATGAGCCGTGTAAAATGATATATTATTGAAGAGATTATGGCACGTAGGGTGATATATTGTACTCGACTATAACTTTATCTTACATCGTCATTTTGCCAAATATCAAAGTTTTCATTCATTAGATATCCAACCTTGGACCATCTCATCGTACTACAATAACTCGAGCTCTTTCAATTATTGATTGCATATTCAATCTCGAAAAGGGGCTATACTTTGATTTCCCTTTCATTCCTTAATTGTAGGAACTTCTTATGAATGGGTTACAAATTTCGACATTATCCATATGTAATCATAAAGTCCATGTTTGTAGTTCGCTAATCAAACAATCAAGGAAGTTTTACTAAGGAATAGCAGAAAATATGACTCATAAGGAAAAACCATTATGAGTTGTTTACTCTTAATTATGACGCTTTATGCATTTTTTTTAAATTTGTTATTATTATTTTTTTTCAGAAAATAACTACACATCTTTTTTCACAACCACTATTACATAATGCTGACCCAAAAAAACCAAAAATCCAGTTCAGTCGCGCCAATACCTCGTAGTCGTCGCCGCCACTCGCCGCCGTAGCCTCCGAGCCTCTCGCTGTCATCGAGGTCCCGCAGCCTCTCCCGCCCTTTGTCAAAGGCAATGATGGTGAAAAATTGGATGGTGATGGGGAACTTTAAATGAAAGGTACGTTTTAACCGTTCCACGAAAAAATCAATATTAAAAATGATTGCTTACACGGATGAACTAATGAATATTATTTTCATCACCAATGAAAATGTTTATACGTATATTGTTATGGTAATATTTTCTATCGACTAATTTTTCTAAGCGACATAAATTTTTTTAGAATGACGTGCTCTATATCATCAACTTTTCCTAGAACAAACATGTCCTAACTTGTAACTTTGTAGGCATATAGGTCTGCAGATTAGAATTGAAGTGTCCTGTAAATTTAATATACGAATTAAGAACTCATTGATTCTGATAAAGAAGGGTTCTCATATACCACGCCAATAATAATAATAATAATAATAATAATAATAATAATAATTGATTTTCTAACAAATGAATTTTTTTTTTTGAGTAATCGATCGCATATATATAGTAACATGAAATTGAAGTCAGAAGATACAAGTCCTATGGTATACTCTTCTTTCCTACATATGACCAAACATGTATTGGATTCAACATATTCCAAGCTTTTATCATTAAAATTATTATTTTTCACCTTAAACTTGAAGATTTTGAAACAATCATATGGACACTCCTATCAAGATTGAAACTAAAAAGAAATGTGTGTGTTTGTGTATGTGTGTGTATACACACTTGGTGAAAAGAAAGTGCCCAAGAATGTAATATGAAAAATTGGATGATCATGTAATTATGCCCCGAATAATTGAATCAGGATTGGGAAATAATGCAATAGTTTTATAATGCTAGGCCTCTTAGACTTAGAGACATGTGAATAAACAAAAAATTTGTGGAAATAACACGGTCAAAGCCACCTCCCTAAAGCTTCTGAAAGTCAAACTTTTTCAAAAAGAGACATGATATGCATAGCTGATAGCTGTACTTGCTGTATCATGAGGATAATGTTATTATTTTATGGTCAGAGAGAATGATTTCCTGTTCCATGTAAATACCATAATGTTTTTTTAATTTTCCATCTGTAAGTAATTACTAAAATGACCGGCATAGTGCAAAGCAAGGAAAAGCCACATCATTAATTGAAATTTTAAATAGAGACAGAGGATGCATGACAACCTCATTATCTTTACTTTAGAAATCTGAAACATGCGTTATCGTCGCATGATCACATGATTTCCAGCACTCGGGGTTGCACATATGATACATTATTACACGTTGACCTCAACCCTCTTTTAATTTTTGGCATCTTAGGGTTTATATTTGTTATCAAAGAGATTACGACACAAAAAGAGATATACTCCGACAAGATGTATCAAATTTCAATATGTTGTCTTCGTGCGATTGGATCAAGGTAAATAAGATTTTTGGGATTCTACTGATGAGTATTTTAAGAGTGTTTGATGAGAATATGGCAATGTGGAAATAATTGGTTATGATGTACATTGACAAAGAGATTATAAAAGAAGAAGAATAAAAACATACTTTTGGAAAGATACATTGAATTTTGATGCGGTATCTTCACATGATTGGATAAAAGGTAAAAAAGATTTTCGGCGTTATATTCTTGAAGCGGTTGTTAAGAAATCAAAGGAAGGAAAATTCCATTTTCCGAATACTAGCTTTTTCTATTGATGCGTGTAATCATTGCCTTAAGATTTCAAGTATTATCCTTATTAAACATACATAACAAGTGTATCTAGACGACCCTTTACATGGTGATCATCGAGAAGGAAAATCATGTTCAAACCAAAATCGTTTGTGGTATTAGGGTTTCGGCGGTCCTCAAAAGTTTTGTGCCCATAAGACATTGGATCATCCAAGAGGCTCTAGCAAATTGATATTGGAAAGGTTATCTAGATTTTTGGGGTAGACTATATGTAAGGTATTGCACATTTTATGCTATTAGTTTAGAATATAGTCTAAAGGGCCAGGCCATGTTACCAAAATGGTCATTGAAATTGAACAAAAATTTGATGATTCGAGGACCATATATAAAATAAATGAAGCTCATGTTGAAAAATAAGATAAAAAGGGATTTTTTTTTTTTTTACAAGAAAGGACAGCGTAAGAATATACTGACTGTAAATCTTTTGAAGGGAGTCAGAGAGAGGGCTTTTGGGGATTAAATGCATGGTACAAAGGAACAGGTGAAGGTATAATTGCTTCCTCTGTCCAAGGAAGACAACATTTGCAGACACTGAGACACTGTCTTTGCACAAAATGTCATGAATGAGAGAGAGAGAGAGAGAGAGAGAGAGAGAGATGATATCAGGTGAATTGCAAGTTGGAAATGGCGCAGGCTCTGTTCTCTCACGGCAGAGTCCTCTTTTGCTTCCCTTTTACTCCTGGCGTGCTCCTGCAATGCGCAACCTGCGTGCGCGCATCCTTCGTTGGTGAACGTGTCTGTTCATGTCCCTTGATAAAGAATGCGTTCTTGGGTTTGAGTGTGCACCAGCTTTTTGACATATCTTCCTTTGTTTTTCTGTTCCATCATGTCTTCTCTCTTTCGGTTTGAAGCATGAGAAGTAGAAGGAACAGAAGCAGGCCATGTCCCATGTTTCAGAAATCCCGTGTCAGAAACTTTCACAGATTCCTATAGTTTAAAATTAGGTTGATCCAGTCATTGGGGTTTTCCTTTACACGGACCCAAAAGAGGAGGTTTACATCGCACTCCTATGCTTAGCTAGCATTTGGTCTCATCATGCTTTGCTCCTAATTAAGTTCTTCTTTGGGAAGGAAGCAATCTGCGAAGAGATAATCCAGCTCTTTTGCACGAGTTGAATGGATAATATGCACTCTAAAATTAGAGAATTCAAGCTAATTGCACGAGTCATGCTCTTCGAGACTGCGATGTTTTTCCGAAGCCTGTCCTTGGGACTGGATTTACCAATTTTTCAACTGCACACTCAGGCATAGTGATGTCTTGCTTGCTAACTTGCTCGATTTATCTCATATTCATTGTCGAACATACAGCTGATTGGTATCTCCTCAACTGAATTTAAAAAAAACAAGACAAATGAAAAAATTAGGCACTCTTTAGATTAGCCAATTCTCGAATAATTTTCTTAGAACAAAATAACATCCTGTCATGTTCACTAACAAGCAAGTTCATAGAGAAGTCACTGAACTTCTAAGTTCTAACAGATAAGGAAACCACAAACCAAAGCCGTGGTTGGCAGATTCATCCCTTGCAGGAGTAGCAAGCTTCTAATGCAGTCCAATGCATTAAGGATGTGGCAAAACGACTTTTCCATGCTCATTCAATTGGGAGTTGCACGATAAGATCAATACAACAAAGAGTTCCTCAAGATAAGAGAAACACAAAATTTTGGAGAATTTATGCTATCAACTAGAACCTCTAACAATCGATCTCAGTTGCCAAATCCATGAGTACATGATGCCGAATGCACAATATATGGATATCATCATCAGGGGCACAAAAGGAAGCTTATTGCCAAGAATGTAAGGATGCAAGAACTGACCCCATAACTCGACAAGTAAAATACCAAACAAATAACACTTTGTGATCCAACCAATAGTAAACCCTCCTTTCTTGGCCAGACCCAAGCTCCTCTTCTCTCCAGATTCATCTCCTGTTCTTGACTCAGAAGCAGTTGCTTTCGCTCTTGCACTCCCATCGAACAGCGCAGAGAAGCTTAGGAACATTGCCATGCAATGCAATAGCAGCAGCAACACTTTTATGGGATACTCTTGGGCTTCGTAGAGAAGTGGGAAGAGTGAATAGCAACATACTGCACGGCAAAGACACAAGAATGTTAGAACAAGGCATTTGAGAGGTTTGGCTAATTAATAAAAGACATTAGATATGTCTATCCTTTGTCGACATCAAGAAGTATTTAGTTATTTCGCAAGTGAGGCAGAATCGGGAATTTGGACATGGAAGGGCTTGCAAACTCGAAGACGGTAGAACATCTCAACCGGATAGTACATGTCATGACTAATGGAAATTATTCAGTGGAACACTTGAATAACACTGCACAAGCATGATTAATGTGAAATTGACATAATAACAGTATTGACCAATTTAGGTTAACTATCCACATTGTCTAAGCTTCTAGCTACCAAAATTTGAGGGAAATAAGTAGAAATATCTATCAGTACATGGATTTACTGTCCAACAGTCTGATTCATGTTCTAACAAATTTGCTTCGGATGATACAGATAATATTTAGCTTTGAATCCTCAAAATACGCACATTAAAAAGTATGTATATGTATGTATAAATGTACTATCAAGTATTAAGCACAATCTAAGGATACTAAAGAGACGATTGTGGACAATAGCCAGGAACTTATCTCAATGCTCCTCAATTTCAAATGTTCTTTTATTCTTCTATTAACTTTCCTCTCCTTCAAGAGAATAAGAAACTAAATGGCCAGATTGTGGAATAGCACACCAGACATACTTGGCTCCATAATCTATAGTTGATTGAATTTGCACCATGCATTTGGGCAATAAGACAGCCAAAGGGAAGATCTTGACAAAATCTTGAATCTTTTTCCCTCACACACACAAACACAAACACAGAGATTGAAATCTGAAATTTAACTCATCAAACCAAATAAGTCTATAATAGCAACGACAACAAGCAAACTAGGCAATGAGTGTAGTACCAAAAGAGAACATACAAGATTGGATGTAAGCTGAATAACTTGATTAGGCAATGCCAAAAATATCCTGAAGAGCATACCTATTGATAACCAGAAATAATGCTTTGCATCTCCCAGACTTTGTACTGCAGTGAGTGCTAGAGGGATGACAAAATGGAGAGATGCTTTTTCATGAACATGCCACCCAAACAGGAATCCGCTTGTGTAGGCATATGCTATCCATCTTGCAGCGTCCTTTGGTTGGGGATTTCTCCAGGCCTTGATAAGACAAGGAGATAAGGCCAGCAGGACCATGATTAAGGTTATCAAGGGGGTGACCTGTAGTCAACACATTTATGCAACATCAGATCGCAATGCTACAGAAAAATTACAGGACATCCAAAAACTTAAAAGATCAATGACTCCAGTCCCCAGAATGTGTGCTAAATGCATCATAATTTTGTCGAAATTGCATTTCCCAAGCATAAAATTGTGCGAGACATGGAATAAAGAACATGACATTTGGTCAACTCACTGCCAGAATATGTTTTTACAGAGAAATTAATAAATCAGTTGAACTGCTTAACACATCAGTGGGAAATTACAAATTAACAAAGCGACTCAACGAACTACTCATTTAACATACATGAGGTTTTGGATTAGCAGAGCTTATAAGTACCAGATCAAATGCAACGTTAAAGAAATTACCTGTGGAAGTACTGCAAAAGGCGATGAATTTCCCACGAGCCCACCAGTAAATGACGCGGCAGGTGTTTGAATGTCAAAGCCCAATCTTCTTAGCACAAAAGACAGCATCTTGTCCAATACAATGTAGAAAACCCAAAAATTTGGCGCCCAGTAAGCATGACAAAGCCCCCTGCCAAATGGAAACATACGGCGAATGACTTGTTGCATCTGCACAGATAGAGTCCAATACTTATGCACTAATCAACTGCATTAACAAACACAAGCACGACATCAATTGTCAAATACATAAGACACCCATAAAGACAGCAGGTCGAAAGCCCATCTATTAGGTAAAAGCTTTCTAGAGTCTCCAAGAAGGGTCGAATTTGGAAAGCTTTAGGAAGACATGACAGAACCTGTCTTAATCAGTTTCAAAAATCAGGAAATGCAGGCCACACAAACGTAGCATCTGCTCAAGAGATCATTGCGGAGTTAAAGTTGATACAGAAGAGGAGGCTCCTTCATTGACTAGATGAACAACTCTATCCTGACTGTTCTAAGAACATTTTTAACAGACATAAAAGTAAGCTTTAAGTCTGCATAAGCAAGCTTCGGTTACCACAGAGTCCACAATGTAATTTAGCATAATCTAAACCATAAGCAAGTTTTGCATGAGTAAGCTTTCAAGCTTTCCATATGGATTTTGGAGCAACTACACTTGTAACATCAGGGACTGGGAAATGCAGCTGGATCGACAACCAGACATAGCTGTACCCACAGATGGAAGAGGAAACAAATAGCTCCGTTTTACCAAGTATTACTAATCCCAACACAACTAGATCTTGTCACCTTAACTTCTAGGAAGTATAGTTGAAAGGGCACAATAAGTACCAAACTCAAGCCCCCATAGACATGTTAAAAGTCTAAAAAGAAAGATAGGTACCCTGCAATCAGGGCTCAATTGACCCTCAGAACCAAAGATTGCCACGTTCCTGTGTTGCTATCGAGTTTTCTAAATATAACTGCAGTTGCTGCTAGAATAGTGACGAGTTTGTGGATAAGTTTCTCCATTTCCTTATATCAATATGCACACTCGTAGTCAAGAAAAATTCACTTTCCACCATCAAAAAGGGTAAAGGTGTGCACTTTCATGACCAGAACACCAATTGAAAGCCAATGAACACTCGAAACAGGGAAAAAAAAGAAGAAAAAAAAGAGGCCTTTCATCCAAAAATTCCTCAAAGAACCTGTCCTTCCCACTAAATGAATAGCCCACAGATGCAACATCACCCAGAACCCATCACCTCTTATTAATAATGTTGCACCAATTTTACCATTCTAATAAACGAAGAAAGCATCTAAAAATTCTGATAATTAGCTAGTGATCTCTGTGATTCCACATTGCACGAGCAGTTGCCCCAAATAAACAACAGAAATGCAAGAGAAATTGCACAACGACAACTTCAGCACTTTGGAAAACAGAGCAGGCACTAACCTGGCCGTGATAAACGAACGGACCATACGCCGCCGCAAAGGTCGCCACGACCACCGCCCCCAGGGCCGAAACCCGACCGATACCTCTCGCGAAGCCGCCTCGGAAGCAACGCCTAAGCAGGTACACAAAGTAGACCGGCGCAGCCACGGCGAACAAATGCTTAAAGCACAACAAGATGGCGAACAAACACCCGCCCGCCAAGTCCTTCCCTTCGCTCAAGCACGAAATCGACAGCAGCAAGATCCCCAGCAAGAACCCATTATACTGAAAATGCACGTGGTCCACGATCAGCAGCATCGGCGACCAGATCACCAGGACCCAGATCAGCCGCCCCTTACCCGGCTCGCAATTCCTGGTCAGGCGGCGCGCCGCGTAGACGAGGCAGCAGTCGGCGGCGACCACGGTGAGCCTCTGGAAGAGGACGGCGGAGGCGGCGCCGTAGCCGAGGCCGCGGTGGAGGTGGACGATGACGGGGTCGACGGCGCGGGCGGGGAAGGAGAGGAGGAGCTCGAGGAAGGCGAAGAAGGGAGGGTAGTCGAGGGTCCAGGGGCTGGTCTCGTCGGAGTACCAGCGGGCGACGGGGAGGGAGTGGGTCAGGGCGAGCCAGTGGCGGTGGACCTCGAAGTCGGTGCTCCGGTAGGAGGGCACCAGGAGGAGCTTGACGCAGGCGGCGGCGGCCGCGTGCCACAGGAGCTCGGAGGCCGGCGGCGGCGGCGGCATGGGGGCGGTGAGGTTGGGGATCGCCGGCGAGGGTCTAGGTCGAGTGTTGTGTTCAGGAGGAGCTGCGCATCGTACGGTAGTTGGGAAAATGGACCAAAGATAGCTTAGATTTTTATTTGTATTTTATTAAAAAGAGTTTAAACTTGGATTTTATTTTGGCTTATAAGTTGTAAACTCTTTTGATGTGAATTTAACTAAAATTTAAAGTAAGACAATGTCTGTATTTGTAACCCACTAGCAAGAGATATTAAAAAATATTGCCATGATCATTTAAGAAAATATTGTAATCCTAACTATACTCATTATATGTATAATTAATAATTTGAAAAATTATTAAAAATGTTAAATATGTGTTCTGAGAGCATTCGTTAATAATCATTTTAATTTAACGAGTGAAAGAAGGATACATTCCCAAGGCATGCTTAGGAATTGAGTGAAGTTACTTAAGAATTCATACTTCACTTGATGATCGCTCAAGTTAATGGCGATTCACTCAATTTTTTTATCCATATTAAGTTTGAGTTATTCAAATATCTTATCAAATCAAGTTCAAGCTCGCTAATCTACACAATTAACTTACATAACATGTTTGACTATGTTACATGATTAATTATAAATTTCAAATTCGATTTGTTTTGATCGGTTTCTCTACAAATTGTCACAAATCTAAGAAAAATGATGCACGAAGGTATATTTTGCCCAAAAAATGGACATTATTCCAATACACACTGTTAATTTTCAACTCTTCCGAAGTTTTTAATTATCTTATAAGAAAATATATATTAAAAGATCTTCTTTAGAAATAAAAGAAAAAAGGATAACAATATTATTACCACTTGCTTATCAAAGGGATCTTGCTCGAGAGATGTCAGAATTGTATGTGTCCAAAATAAGCAAACGCTAAAACATTTCCAGACAAATAGAATATACGGCACATGAAAATAAGCTTTATTTATCTACTATCTTATTTTCTTTCTCGGACTTTCACTAAAAGATTATTTCAATAAAAAAAGTATAATTGCACAAGTGATCTTTGAACTTTAACTTAACATACAACATTTATTCAATGTGGTTTTTAAATTTTAATTTAATATGCATATGATTCTCGAACTTTTTCTCGAACTTTTAATCTGTTTAATGCGATATTTAATTTAGTCTCTAAATTATATGAAAATATGAAATGTCATTATTTTGTTAGTTCAAATTTAAAGATAATATTAAACATAGTTGTATAAATGAGGAATTAAATTGAATATTTAATAAAAATTTAGGGATGATATTCAATAAATTAAAAGTTTAGAGGTAGATGTTGAGTAAAATTTAGGTTGCCATTTAAAGAAGAAAAAATACCGAGTCGAAAGACGGTCAACCTCCAGTAAGAACACCCAGAAATCACTGCAACCTCAGTCTCTCTCTCTCATCGCATTTTCTTCATCTCCTCCGACCTCGCGAGCGCCGAGCGAAACCCCCCAACCTCGATCTGCCATGTTCCGCCACGCCGCCAAGAATCTGCTCCTCGCCGCCCCGCCCCGACCACCTCCTCCGCCGCGGCGGCGGCGAAGGCCCCGTCCCGCACCTTCTCCGCCGACGCCCCGGCGGCGCAGACGGCCGACGCGGGGTTCGTGGAGGCGTGGAAGAAGGTGGTCCCCAACATCGACCCTCCCAAGACCCCTCTCTCCTTCATGGAGCCGAGGCCCGCCACGCCGGCGTCGATCCCCTCCAAGCTCACCGTCAATTTCGTCCTCCCCTACGCCTCGGAGCTCTCCAAGAAAGAGGTCCGTCTCCCCCGATCGTTTCTTTCTCGAGCTCGATTGGCTGAATCTGTCGTGATTTCCAGTTTCGAGCGCCTCGTGTGTTCGTTGATTGTGGGATAGAGGATGAATCGAGCTTCTGGAGTTCGTTCTAGGGTGGAGTTCGTTATGTAGTGTTTCCGATGCCCACAGTCATGCCTTTTGCAATGCGTTCTAAGGGTTTAGTTGCATCCGTGTTTGGCGTATCCGTAGCTGTTCCTTGTCGATCGCGTAAATTAAGAAATCTCAAAAGCTGCCCCAGCGAGGGCTGCGACCAATTTCTATGAGATCAATTATTCGGTTCTTTGTGCGTTTGAGATGGTTCTCTTGTGTTGGAGGGGTATAGTTTGATAGTGTGTGAAGTAGAAGTACAAGCATTGACACTCATGCAAATTGCAACATTCCGAGAGTTTGCAGAGTGATTTAATATAAGTAGACGAGTCGAATTTATTTTTCCCAGGCTCAAGAACTAGCTATTCTGGTGTAGGATAAGCAGTTTACTACTGGAGAGGAGTGCTACATTTAAGTTTCAATTCCAGATTGAACGCCTATTGCTTGACTGTAGACTTGACTACCACTGGTGCATTTTGTAGTTTTGGTTTCTTTTTCTATGCTTGCTTTTGTGCCATCTCTTCAACGTGCTGATCCTCTGTTTTTCGTTCCTTAAGAGCTAAGTGGAAAAAAACTTCACTATGAAAGTGCCAAGGAAAGCAAACCCACATATAAGTAGAGATCAGGCCCTCGAAAGAGATGATTAACTAGGAGAGGATCTGTAATGCCATCAAAGCATTGATAGCCATAAAATTTTTCAAGTGTGCTGAACTTAATGAAGTTTTAAATTATTCATCTCCGAAAATATAATAAGAAGTGCTGTTCCTGTCAAGAGCCCTTCTATTATTTTCTTTGAAAGCTAGCATTATACCAACAGAATTCCAGCAAAGACAGACTTGCTTGAAACCGAAGGTCACACTGATTTAACTATCTCATACTCTACCAACATTCCATTATCCAGTCGATCATCATAGAACCTTAAAAAGCTGTAGAATCAGCACGTCCAAGGGTTGTTTAAAACTAGATAAAAGCAGTTTCCTCTTAATGCACAAAAAAAGGTCCTCTTTCTGGGACTCTACTCCTTTTCTGAAGGAGTAGGGGGTGAAAATGTGTCCTGCACTTTTCTAAACAGCGAAAGAAAAATATGCTGGAAACTTCCTTTCCCGAGTTGCCTTGTAGGGAAAATATGAGTGGCATCTCTTCTTTGCCCCAAACCAAGGAATCCATTTGATATCATATTTAATAGTTAGGGTCCAACTTGTCCTAGACTTCGGTTCTTTTGACACATTTGGTTTTTATGTTTTCAAAAGTAGTCCATGGACAAGTTAGTGAGAATCGTGATTTCACGATAGTATCAAGGTTCTAAAGAGTTATTTCACTGTGAACACCCTTGATTTGCAACATTTCCATATATGGCATCATATTCTTATCCAATTGAAAGATTCTGATATAGCTTATAAAAAGGTTTAGTAAAAGTCAATGGTTCTAATTCCCAAGCATGGTTTATCTTGGAAAAACTAATGGGCCAGAATATTATTCTGGCTACTTGAAAAGCTTCTTGTAATTTGGTATTAATTCATAAATCATGTAATTGCTTTCTCAGAAGTGTAATGCCACACCCATCTTGGAATATAATTATATTCCACTTTCCGTCATTTCTGCCCATCTCAAGTGCCTTATTGAATTGTGGAAGCCCTTCCAGCCTTCTCTTTCCATCTCTAAGCCCCTGGTCATGTGATGTCTTTCCATTTTTGGGATGCATCCAACTCCTGAGCTGAATTTAGCTGCCACCACCTTCAACCAAAGTGATTTGCCTGAATTTCATTGGAAGCCTTTAATTTTTCAAAGCAGAAAAAGTTGCCTGTGTCAAGTGCTTTGCAAGCTGGAAAAAAAGTCAATTTTAGTGTCGTGTAGATCTTGGACTATAATTTGCATTGTTTAATATGATCCAGTCACTCTTGAAAAATTCCCTTTTCATTTGGGTTCTATTAATTGCTGGTATTGGTGATATGAGCATGTTTGTGTAAGAGATGCAAATTCAGGAAACTGCTGCTTTAAAGGTGCAGATATAAGTGATGAAAAAGGTGAAAGAGAGATAAGCTTTTGGACAGAAATATCTATACAAAAGAAACCATTGCTGCGATTGGCTATCAAAAGAAATTTCAATGATAGTCCATGTCTTGGTGATATGAGCATGTTTGTATAAGAGATGCAAATTCAGGAACCTGCTGCTTTGAAGGTGCAAATATAAGTGGTGAAAAAGGTGAAAGGGAGATTAGCTTTTGGGCAAAAATATCTGTACAGAAGAAATCATTGCTGCTATCGGTGATCAAAAGAAAATACAATGCTGTTATAGGTTATTAGGCTTTAGTCTTTTATGGATTAAAACTGGCTAAAGTGAATTTTTGGTATTCTGATGTTATTCTCTAATATTTTTGACCTCAGGCAATTCTAATGAGCCAATAAATAATAGTGCCCAAGTTACTATTCTACTCCTACTCTGTTTGAATGAAATAGCTATACAATTCCTCCCTTATTCCATTAGAATATTGAACTTAGTATGACTTGGTCGGCTGAGAGCTATAAAAAAAAAAATAATTCTCTCTCCTCTCTGTACGATCTGTTTACCTAGCATAGAATAATCCCTGAAGTTATATGGCAAGTCTACGGGCTATTACAAGTTCCGCTGTCTGGATTTCTTGTGACCTCATGGGTTTCTTACTGTCGTGACAGACTTGGTAGTTGATTCCAGATTTGTTCTGGTCAGGTAGAATCCTTTAGAAGATTTTTTTTTTTTTTTTTTTTCCGTGATATCGGTATTTTTCTCCTGATTGATTGTAGTTACTACTTTAAACCCAATAGTGTTCATGCTCTGCAAAGATAGACCTTATATGCTCTCCTGTCTCATTCTTTAACTGTACATGCTCATTTAATCTGCTTTCGATCCCACAACATGTTAATGCTACTGAGGAGAATGGAGATTGGAAGCTTGGAGTGGGCAATACAAGTAGGGATTATCAAAAGAGTGTGATAGCTACTATTATTGTGAAGTACGAGGAGGGACAAATTCGACTTTCAATGCTACATGTATCATATTATCTTGCTGCAAGATTGTAATGCGTTTTTTGTGCATGAAATTAAAGCACAACTTGGATCAATAAAGCTTCTGTTGCTGCCATGGGCATGAACATGCTATCCTTACATTTGCTGTTGTGGATAATCTTTCTTTCCTCTCTTTCAGGTGGACATGGTCATAGTACCAGCGACAACTGGAGAACTTGGTGTTCTTCCTGGACATGTGGCCACTATTGCAGAACTAAAACCTGGAGTTATGTCAGTGCACGATGGAAATGAAGTGACAAAGTACTTTGTCAGCAGTGGCTTTGCATTCGTCCATGCAAACTCATTTGCAGATATTATTGCTGTTGAGGCTGTGCCGCTTGATCGAATTGATGCAAGCCTGGTCCAGAAGGGGCTTGCTGAATTCACCCAGAAAGTGAACTCGGCCTCCACGGACTTGGAAAAAGCTGAAGCACAAATCGGAGTGGATGTGCATAGTGCTCTCAACTCGGCTCTAACTGGCTAAGCCTTCAAACCGTGGGGGCTGTTCTTGGTTGGTCATTTTCAGCATCACCTGTTTTCTTTTCTTTGATTTGCTTGATTGATATCTAGAACCAACGTGAGAAGAGATGTCTCCGACCTTCTGTGCTGGTTGATCTTGCACGGTAATTTCTTCAATAAAATAATCCTCAAGTAAAATTCTTCGGCTTTCTGAATGGAAAAAATGGACACCTTTGAAGCTCTCTCTCTGTCTCTCTCTCCGTCTCTCTCTCCGTCTCTCTCTTTCTCTCTCACGGGCAAGTGTAAGTGTACTTCATGTTGAATGATGTAAAACAGTAGCAAGGGAGATGCTAGTTTTCTTATGATTGAAGGTTGTCGACTAGGAAATGGGACAGGACCTCTTTATCCCATTGGTAATCAAATTCTAATAAGAGGATAGTCCTGTTTCATCGTCAGAACAAAGAACAGTAAGTGAATGAGAGTTGGTAGTGATCTTTATTTAAAGTGTGTGTATGTATGTATGTATGTATGTGTGTGTGTGTGTGTGTGTGTGTGTGTGTGTGTGTGTGTGTGTGTATTTTCCTGGATCACATGAGATGTAATCTCGATCTTTTTACTTAATTGACAGATTAAAGGAACGAAAATTCGCGATCTTTGTTTGACCTTTTCCTGAATCATTTGGTTTTTGCCTAAATGGTGGAGAAAGACACGTTCCAGGAATAAAAGCTACGGAAACTAAATGATATGCTTCGAAAACCTATTCGGATTTGTCTGTGTCAGAATTCGAATTACACGTGAGTGCTAATGCGTTGAAGAGTTGAAGTCCTAAACCGTATGCATATGCATCACTATGTATTGAACATCTTCTTTACGTATCTTGTCTCTTGTCATCTGCAACATTGCTTTGTTGTTTTGCGACCTTTCTTTCTCGATTGATTGTCGCCTCTCGCTATGTTTTTCGTATGGCGGCCCTCGCGGTGCACTTTCTTACCATCTGCTCGATAGGAAAGCGAGCGGTAAGAGACGGTCGAACAAATTGCAATGCTGACCTGGCGCGATTATTGGCGAAAGAGGACTATAGAACTCTCTAATCGACTAAAGTCCGCAGCTTCAACGCAGAGGAAATCAACCTTTTCTGCCTATCGAATAGGGTGAGGAATAAGAGAATAAGTGAATTCGGAGATGATGAATGGATGAGTTTCTTTCTGTATTTTTCAACACATTTTTTTTTTTCGCATGAAACGTTGGATCCCTCCTTCACAATGGTGAAGTTTGTAACAGCTTTCCCGTCACTAGGGGTGTCAACGGTTTGGTTTGATTCAGTTCGGTTTTATAACAGCTTTCCCGTCTCTAGGGGTGTCAACGGTTCGGTTCGATTTTTTTGAAAAACCGAACTAAATCGAATTGTTAGGAAAAACTTCCGAACCGAACCGAACCGAATGAGACCCGAACCGGATACGAATAGAACCGAAATTTCGGTTCGGTTCGGTTCGGTTTTTCGGTTTTTGATTTTCAACTTTTAGTTTTTGGTTTTTGCATTTGTTTTTTTTTTTTTTTTATTTTCAAGAAATAAGCTTTTATCGGTTCGTTGGTTTGGTTTGGTTCGGTTAACCGATAAAAATGAATGAGAAACGAACCGAAAAAACCGAACTTTTCGGTTCGGTTCGGTTCGGCTTTCGGTTTGGTTTTTGACATCCCTACCTGTCTCATGCTGAGTGGCTGGTGTTGATTGAATTTTGCAGCAGAAATAATAAGCTCTTTTTTTCTTTTTGCTCTTTGTTCTTATTTTGGGTTTTATATATTTGCTGATGAGAATGTAAATATAATAGCTAAAAAAGAAGCATGGCGCATAAAAAGATGAAAGAGTGTGTATGAATGGGCAATAGGTTGGCCATACTCATTATCACTGTGGATGCACTTGCATATCTACATTAATTACACATTTCCATGCTAACAGATATCATAAATGGCAGGTCCGGTCAGAATTGTTCAATCCTAAAACAAGGTTGCACATTATTCATAGAAAATTATTCAAGATTTTAAGGAAATTTGACTACCAGCTTAAAGACTGAGAAATCACTATCGACTTGGGAATTCGGTAGTATTCAACATGGTTTATTAGGTGTACCAAAATCATGCTTAAAAGCGCATGCTTCACCTGGGAGTGCTATATGCAGCTAAAAGTTATAAATGGTTAGTTTTTGTTAAACTCAACATTTCTTTTCAACTATATACATGAGTACCAATTTATTAAATTGGACGCTTTTACAACGCCGATTAAATTCATTGATTTGGCATTAATATTATAACTTGATGTTACGAGTCTAACCATGTAGACATTCATGTTAGACAGAATATCACAACCTAGTTCCGAGATGAGTAGCGAGTTGCATGAACTTTTTCGAGATGGGTAGCGAATTGCATGAACTTCACATAAGGATAATAATTAAAGTCGTCTCCATTCTACTTCTTATATATTTTCTTCTATCTACCGGATGTACTTAGAGCAACTCCATATCGATGCATGAATTGTATTTACCCCTTTTGATGATTTCGCAATTGAGTGTTTGATATGTTAATCCCACAACATTTTGAGATTAGAAAAAATAAGAACCCGCCGAAAATTTTTGTCTTCAAATTTAAAAGGAATAGCAAACCTGATTTATAATAAATTTTGAGACGCATTTTCTAGCAAAGGCTCTAACCATGGCTGCTGAAACTACAGGATGGCAAACATCCGCTTGTTTTTCTTATATAAGGTTCAAATTTGGAGAACCAAAATAACTACTGTGAAGCCAAATGTTTAAAATCAAAATGAAACATACACAAAGAATCTCTGACGTTTATCCAATTTTCAAACTCAATACTAAGTGATCAGAAGTCCACATTTAAACAACTGAAGTATGCTGTACATTATGATAACATTGATTATTGCAAAACTTTAATTAGTCATCGAATTAAGAGAAAATGTACCATCGTTTGAACTTGGGTTCTTCGGTTGAAATAATATATGTAACTGCATCATCGTGTCATGAATTTTTGTGAGTTACTTCATTAGAGTTGAAAATAGAGTCGCATATCATTAAATGTGCTCTAATTGGAATTACCATTGCTTATCTTTTTTAAGATCCGCCATTTGCATAATATCAAGGAAAGTCTCTCTCTCTCATACACATAATATTCAAAATGCCTAGCTCTTTTACAATTTTACATAAGATACATGGAACCCGAACGCATCGATCATTTAACTTGTTCCCAACTTCTCTTCCTTAGTGATTTTATGGGGAGGGAGAACGGTGGCTTACCACCATGAGGCAAGGTCTCCAATGCAGCCAACAGCATGGCAGCCTTGGTTAGGCCTCATGACATCTCCCTCATTTTTGGCTTTATGTGCTTGGACATTGAGGATGGCGTGTATTGCGACTGCTTTGGATCGGATCGTACTCTCCTGCATCTTCCGACAGTAAAGCAGCGTTCCCTAATGTTGGAGACATTGCTTTGGCAAGAATTCTCTGCAATCCCCTTGCTATCTCAGTGCCTCACCCTGTCATTCAGAAAAAAGGGATCTAGGATAATAAAATCGTCATTTGAGAGAGAGAGAGAGAGAGAGAGATCTTACCAAGTATGAAGCATTCCTTTTGGTAAATCACTGATCTGAAACTTATTTACATACAAAGTCGGAATATGTGAGGCATGATATTGGATGTATGTCGAAAGAGTTTTTTTGAAGATGTGAGTGAGATATGATGCTTGATGTGATGTTTTGTAGGCATCACTACGATCTAACGTTGAAGCATAAGAAGGACTCCTTAGAAAAAAAGAGAAATTTTGTTGGCTAAGGCTGAGAAGCACCAAAGATGAAGGGCTATATAAATAGGTAAATGCTTAGGCATGTTCATTATTGTTGTGGATAGACTCGAACAATTTGCATTTAACACATTCCCATACAAATAAATATTATCCATGGCAAGTTCTGATAGAATTGGTTTTCTCTAGAACATTGACCATGTGCATCCCCTTTGATTACTTAACTGCTTGAGAAAACTCAAATGTAGACCGTTAGGTTGTTGATGGTCATGATGGATTGGAGCAACGGTAGCAATTTCATGATATCGAAAGTACTTATTATATAAAATCTTATATTACATGAATAGTCCGCTATTTATTGCTAAAAATTATGGTTTCTTGATATCGTAGCTGCATTTATATTGCTTGGAAAAATCTCCAACAACAGTTAAACTCATTATGCACATGAAAATTACGTTTTGCAAATATAACAGCCGGCTTTTAAATAAAATATGTGACTCTTAAAGGAGTGGCAGGTTTGGTCAGAATTGTTCAATCCTAAAACGAGATTACACATTAATTCATAGATAATTATTCAAGATTCAAGGAAATTTGACTACCAACTTAAAGACTTTGAGAAATCACTATTAACTTGGGAATTCAGTGATATTCAACATGGTTTATTAGATATACCGCGATCATGCTTAAAAGCGCATGCTTCACTTGGGGGTGCTATATCCAGCTAAAAGTTATAAAGGGTTAATCTTTATTAAACTCAACATTTCTTTTCAATTATATACATGAGTATCGACTTATTAAATTGGATGCTTTTACAATGCAGATCAAATTCATTGATCTGGCATCAATATTATAACTTGACATTACAAGTCTAACCATGTAGACATTCATGTTAGACAAAATATCACAACCTAATTCCGAGATGAGCAGCGAATTGCATGAACTTCATGTAAGAATAATAATTTATTTCTCCATTCTACTTCTTATATATTTTCTTCCATCTACTAGAATCGTATGTTCGAAGAGTAACTCCATATTGATGCATGAATTGTATTTACCCCTTTTGATGATTTCACAATTGAGTGTTTGATATGTTAATCCCAAAAATTTTGAGATTAGAAAAAATAAGAACCCGCGGAAAATTTTTGTCTTCAAATTTAAAAGGAATATCAAACCTCATTTATAATAAGTATGGAGACGCATTTTCTACCAAAGGCTCTGACCGTGGCTGTTGAAACTACAAGGATGGCAAGCATCTACTTGTGTTTTCTTATATGAGGTTCAAATTTGGAGGACCAAAATAACCACCGTGAAGCCGAATGTTTGAAATCGAAATGAAAACATACACAAATAGTCTCTGACATTTATCCAATTTTCAAACTCAATACTAAACGATCAAAAGTCCACATTTAAGCAACTGGAGTATATTGTACATTATGATTACACCGATTATTGCAAAACTTTGATTAGTCATCGAATTAAGATAAAATGTACCATTGTTTAAGCTTGGGTGTTCTTCGGTTGAAATAATATATGTAATTGCATCACCGTGTCATGAATTTTTGTGAGTTACTTCATTAGAGTCGAAAATAGAGTTACATATCATTAAAGGTGTTCTAATTGGAATTACCATTGCTAATCTTTTTTAAGATCCACCATTTGCATAATATCAAGGAAAGCTATCTCTCTCACACACATAATATTCAAAATGCCTAGCTCTTGTACAATTTTACATAAGATACATGGAACACAAACGCATCGATCATTTAACTTGTTCCCATCTTCTCTTCCTTAGTGATTGTATGGGGAGGGAGACCTGTAGCTTGCCACCATGAGGCAAGTCTCCAATGCAACCAACATCATGGCAGCCTTGGTTAGGCCTCATGACATCTCCCTCATTTTTGGCTTCTTATGCGATTGGCCATTGAGGATGGCGTGTATGAGACTGCTTGAGATTGGATTGTACTCTCCTGCATCTTCCGACAGCAAAGCAGCGCTCCCTAATGCTAGAGACATTGCTTTGGCAAGAATTCTCTGCAGTCCCTTTGCTATCTCAATGCCTCACGCTGTCATTCAGAAAAAGGGATTTAGGATAATAGAATCATCATTTGAGAGAGAGAGAGAGAGAGAGAGAGAGAGAGAGAGAGAGAGAGAGAGAGAGAGAGGGGGGGGGGGAAGTGATCTTACCGAGTATTAATCATTCTTTTTGGTAAATCATTGATCCAAAACTTATTTACATACAAGGTCGAAGTATATGAGGCATGATCATTGGGTGTATGTCAAAAGAGTTTTTTGAAGATGTGAGTAAGATATGATGTGTGATGTGATGTTTCGTAGGCATCACTACGATCTTACTTTGAAGCACAAGAAGGACTACTTAGAAAGAAGAAGAAATTTTGTTGGCTAAGGGTAAGGAGCACCAAAGATGAAGGGCTCTATAAATAGGTAAATACTTAGGCATCTTCATTATTGTTGTGGATAGACTCGAACAATGTACATTTAACACATTCCCATACAAATAAATATCATCCATGGCAAGTTTTGATAGAATTGGTTTTCTCTAGAACCATGACCATGTACATCCCCTCCTGATTACTTAACTTAACTATTTGAGAAAACTCAAATCTGGACTTTAGGTTGTTGATGGTCATGATGGATGGGAACAACGGTAACAATCTCATGATAACGAAAAGTATTTATTATATGAAATCTTATATTACATGAATAATCCGCTATTTTTTGCTAAAAATTATAGTTTCTTGATATTGTAGCTGCTTTTATTGTTGCTCGAAAAATATCCGACAACAGTCAAACTCATTATTGCACGTGAAAATTATGTTTTGCAAAAATAACGGCCGACCTTTTAATAAAATATATGACTCTTATAGGAATGGATATACCGTTTCACTATTAAATATTATCCTTAATAAGAAGACACAGTTATATTAATTAACTTTGAAACACATTAGTTTATAATAGCAACAGATGCAAAGATATAAATCCGTCTTTATAGTTAATTAATAAATAATCACGTTGTACAATCTTCATTTGAGCAATGTCAAAATTTTAAAAAAATCAATGCAAAATCTACGTTGTACTTGCTCGGTACAGTTTTATTCCATTTATATTATAGAGTGATGAAATGTTTATGATTTGTTTTTATTTGTAAGGTAAAATATTATATCATTGAAGCACATGATGTTGTAATAGTATTCCTCCAATTAGATTTATCATGCTAGTACAATATTGAATACAACACTCTGTTTTTTTATCCTACACACATAATTTCAATTTTAAGCTCCCTTTGTTTCATTAAAAATGAATGATTTGAAAAATATTTTCTTAAAAATAATTGCTTGTATCACTTCAAATAATTAGTCCATAGAAAATATTTTCATTATCGATAACAATTTTGTTAAAACATTTTTGGATCATAAAAATATTTGTCATTAATTCATTTTTTTTAAATTATTAATATTTCATTAAACAAACTCGGCCTCAATGTGAAAAGTAAACTAGTTTTTTTGTACAATAAGAAGAGAGCTTCCTACTAATATATTTATTTGAGATTTTTCTTAATACATCTATAGGCAAAAACAAACTTTTTTTGAACAAAATTAAACAAGACTAATAAGGTCATTTATATTTTTTTAATAGGACACTCTGTTGTTTTCTTCATACATATGTGTACAGATTCATAACAATATATTAGTTTTAGAAATTAATTTTTTAATATGAAATGCAAGTAAATTGATATTACCTTAATAAGAATTATAGCTTATATTTGACATATCCAACAAAAATCTTTTAAAATCCTTTAAGTGATAAATTGTTCAACAACATACATTAGTTTTCCCTTATGACAGTAATTTTGATCTCAATAGTGTCAATAATTTTTTTTTTTCCTTTCATGTTAAAGCATGTCTTTTTCAAAATTTGCCTGTTATATACCTATGCTGATATTTCTTTTCTCATCAAAATTAATTTGTTCGTAGAGTATATCGTGCTTGCTCTGGCAAAGCTGCTTCTACTTTGCTTGCTTTATAGAATATATTCTATTTGCAAATTAGATTTCAAATTTCAGTTTTTTGTCAGAGTAATCAAAATAATCAATGAGTTGTACTTTATTGACCACAATATTTATTCATTGTAACATGTTGCTCATTGGAGTCCCCATATAACACTATATTTAATTTTCTGATCATATCAATTATAATTAACATTGCCTTGGAACTAATCCAAATAGTCTTTGGACCGCAATAAAAAAAATTCGAAGGCAACAATTTTTTTTTTATCTATCTTGCAAATATAAGCTCCTTCTAATTATAAAAAATGATTAAATTATACAAAATAGAAGAGAGCTTTCTATTTTTACAGGTCCAGTTCGCTTAAAAGACATCAATTTTAGGTCAAGTCCAAATTCCGGCCCGTGTTCTTTTTATACCCTATAAAAGCATTAATTTTTACCAAAGTTTTTGAGTGTCAAACAATAGCACGGATGGAAGCATCATTCCCTTGAAATCCCTTTCAGTTTTTTCTATTGAAACTGGCAATAATACTGAAAGTTTCAGCAACTACAGACCTTTAAACTGAAGGGGACACTGCTACGACTCTCTTACTCTACCTAAGCTTTTATGCCCCAATTGATCCGCATAGAATCTTAAAATTTTGTAGAATTAGCACATCCTACCCCAAGTCGGCTTCCTTGTGAAGTGGATCAGGAGATATTGTTGAGTTGGGTCGCCAAAACTTTACCTTCCCCATTTTACTCGCCCTTCTTCTAATGAGAAATGAAAGTTAACTCTTATCAGAATTTTCATTTGGATTCCATCAATTGCTGGTGCTGCTGACATTAGCATTCTTGTGGAAGAGATGTTGAGAAAGCTGCAACTTGGAAGGTGCTTAGACAAGTGATGGAAAAGGTGAGTGAGAGATTAGTTTTTGAACAGAAGTTAAGAGTCAACTAGCTGTGGGGTGAGGAAAATAGCTCCAATTTAGTTTTCTGTTTTTCTAAAGGGATGCAACGCATGTATTTGTTGCATATGTATAATCTTTGTTGGTTTTTAACTTAGACTTATAATTCAGCAACGGTTTGCAGGTCACACGTTCAAATGTTTGTAACAGGGTATATTGCGGTTGGTTAGTTTATGGATGGCTGCCACCTTGTCTAGAAGCTGAAATCTGCTTCCACTGTATTTTCGCCATAACAGTTTACTGCATCTCTTTTAAAAATAAAATGGCTCTTTCTTCACTCAGTAGCTGGAACACCATGCAACTCGATCCACTGAGAGTTATGAAAGAAATGTGATTGTATCTCCTCTTCATACTATTTGTTCATCTTATGTGGAATGATGCCCAAACTTATAGTCGTAGGACAAGCCATTAGCAGTTCTACTTTTTCGAGTTCTTGATAATTTGTGGGTTTCTCTCATGGTTGTGACAAACTTGATAGCTGGTTCTGTATGTGTTTTGGTCAGCCGGGATCCTCTAGAAGAATGTGTTTTCTGTGTATATCAATTTGCTTTTGCCCATTGTTTATATTGACTCCTTTAAACCTGCTAGTAATCATGATCTGCAAAGATAAAGCTCATATTCTCTACTGTCCACATCTAATCTGCTTCGAATCCCATGACATCATAATGAGGAAAATAAAGATGCGAAGCTTGGAGTGGCAATACAAGGAGAGGGTACTGTCAAAAAGGTATGATAGCTCCTTTTATTTCGGGGTTGTAGGATGAAGATTTAGACCAATCTCGAATGCTGTACGCTTCATAACGTTCACTGAAAGCTGTTGTTGCATCATTGAAACACAAAATCGCAGAAATGCTGCTCTGAAAGCTTTTGTTGCCGCCGCATGTACGAAGGCCCTAATGTTTCATTAGCTGTTCTATTAATCTCCCCTACCCTTTTTCTTCAGGTGGACATGGTCATTGTACTGGCAACGACAGGACAACTCGGTGTTCTTCCTGGACATGTGGGCGACTATTACAGAACTAAAAACCTGGAGTTCCCTCGGTTCATGAGGGAAACGATGTGACGATATACTTTGTTAGCTGTGGCTTTGCATTCGTTCATGCGAACTCATATGCAGATATTATAGCCATCGAGGCTGTAACACTCGATCAAATTGATGTAAGCCTGGTCCAGAAGGGGCTCACCAAGTTCACCCAGAAGCTGAGCTCAGCCGCCACCGACTTGTTAAAAACGGAAGCACAGATTGGAGTGCATGCGCATAGTGCTCTCAACTCAGCTAGGTTCTTAATATATTAGCTTGATTGGCATCTTGATCCGACTTGAAAGTGAGATGTCTGTGACATTTTTGCACTGATTAATCTTAAACTTCTTCTATAGAATAATCCTCAAGTAAAATTCTTTTGGCTTTCATATTTGGAACAAGGGCATCTTGCATCTTGAGATTGTATACCTGAAAGAAATCCTTAACGTTTGTGGCATACGTGGTGTAATCTGAGTGCAAAGTGATAACATGAAATCCTTCACCACGGAGCATTTTCGATGGCCTCCACCGTCATTTGGCTTGCCATTTGCCACCTTAACTACTGAACGTTCACCGTGTCGGCAACAACTCCAAGAGCAATTGCCGCCCCAGGGCTGATCAAAGGATGCCAACTCAATATTCCCCCAAATACGTCATGTATTGGCACGACCATCGCTCTAGATCAACCGGCAACTACCGTGCCAATAAAAATAAAGCCTTCGCCATGGAATCGCCGCTACTTAGAAAATGGGGATAGCCAGGTACCATTATCATCGTTGCCGGTTAGCCTTCTGTCACCTCATTCCGTGAAGACTAGTGTAACGCAAGATGACCCTTTCCTTGGCAGCGATTGCTGACTTGGCGTCATAAACCCAATTGACTAATGAGAAATGGGGCAGCATGTCGGCGGTGTCGGCCACATCAGCGTGAGATCTCCACCGCCATGATGAGATCGACAGGAAGGACCAAATCCAAAAGCTAATCTCTCTTTTACCTTTTTCATCACTTATATTTGCACCTTCAAAGCAGCAGTTTCCTGAATTTGCATCTCTTACACAAACAAGCTCATGTGACCAATACCAGCAATTTATAGAACCCAAATGAAGAGGGAATTTCTCAAGAGTGACTGGATCAAATCAAACAATGCAAATTATAGTCCAAGATCTACATGACACTAAAATTGACTTATTTTACCGCTTGCAATGCACTTGACACGGACAGAAATATCTATACAAATGAAACCATTGCTGCCATTGGTGATCAAAAGAAATTGCAACAGTAGTCTATGTCTTGGTGATATGAGCATGTTTATATAAAAGATGCAAATTCAGGAACCTGCTGCGTTGAAGGTGCAAATATAAGTGATGAAAAAGGTTAAAGGGAAATTAGCTTTTGGACAAAAATATCTATATAAAAGAAATGATTGCTGCTATCGGTGATCGAAGGAAATTGCAACGGTGGTATAGGTTATTGGCCTTTAATTTTTTATGGATTAAAACTGGCTAAAATGAATTTTTGGTATTCTGATGTTATTCTCTAATATTTTCAACCTCGGGCATTTCTGATGAACCAAAGAAGTAGTAGACCTGGGGTAACTATTGTACTCCTACTCTATTCGAATGAAATAGCTATGCAATTCCTCCCTTATTCCACTAGTATATTGAACTTAGTACAACTTGGTCGGCTGAGAGTATAAAAAAAAATAATTCTATCTCCTCTCTATACGATCTGTTTATCTAGCATAGAATAATCCCTGAAGTTATAGTGCAAGTCTACGGGCTGTTAGCAGTTCTGTTGTCTAAATTTCTTGTGATCTCATGTGACAGACTTGGTAGTTGATTCCAGATTTGTTTTGGTCAGGTAGAATCCTTTAGAAGAATTTTTTTCTGTGATGTCGGTATTTTTCTCCTGATTGATTGTAGTTACTACTTTATCCTGATGCTGTTCATGCTCTGTAAAGATAGACCTTATATTCTCTCCTGTCTCATTCTTTAATTTGTCATGCTCATTTAATCTGCTTTCGAATTTTCGATCCCACAACAAGTTAATGCTACCGAGGAGAATGGAGATTGGATGCTTGGAGTGGCAATGCAAGTAGGGACTATTGAAGGAGTGTGATAGCTACAATTATCGTGGAGTACCAGGAGGAACAAGTTCAACTTTCAATGCTACATATATCATATTATCTTGCTGCAAGCTTATAATGCATTTTTCGCAAACGAAATTAAAGCACAACTTGGCTCAATAAGGCTTCTGTAGCTGCAGCGGACGTGAACATGCTATCCTTGCATTTGCTGTTGTGGATAATCTCCCTTTCCTCTCCTTCAGGTGGACGTGGTCATAGTACCAGCAACAAGAGGACAGCTTGGTGTTCTTCCTGGGCATGTGGCCACTATTGCTGAACTAAAACCTGGAATTATGTCTGGTACACGATGGGAATGGAGTGACAAAGTACTTCGTCAGCAGTGGCTTTGCATTCGTCCACGCAAACTCATTTGCTGATCTTATTGCTGTTGAGGCTGTACCGCTTGATTGAATCGATGCATGCCTGGTCCGGAAGGGGCTCCCAGAATTCACCCAGAAACTGAAGTCGGCCTCCACGGACTTGGAAAAAGACGAAGTACAAATCGGAGTGGATGTGCATAGTGCTCTCAACTCGCCCTAACTGGCTAAGCCTTCAAACCCTGGGAGCTGTTCTTGGTGGTCATTTTCAACATCTCCCATTTTCTCTTCTTTTTTTGATGTGCTTGATTGATATCTAGAACCAACGTGAGAAGAGATGTCTCCCACATTCTGTGCTGGTCGATCTTGCACGGTAATTTCTTCGACAAAATAATCCTCAAGTAAAATTCTTCGGCTCATCCACTTTTTAACAATTAGACTAAATGAGTTATGTGACTTGTTTTAATAACGTGGAGCATCTTCAAGGCCTCGACAAGCGCTAGCAATCCCTTCTAGGTACTACCATAAACGTTCCACATTTGTCATTATTATTCCGCATCACTTTCGACTCGAAGACTTGAGATTGCCGGAGGTTGCAATTAGCCAATGCAACATGAACCATTTAAAAGTTTGCTCACTAAGGTGAATCAAAATTATGATCTCATGAATAATAGAATACCCTTATCACTAAGCGATTCATTTTGGTGCTTTCACCCGAGTATTTTATGCCATCGAATTTGACTTTATAATAGACCGTTGGTGTTAAGGCTTCTTCAAACACAATGCCCATATGTTATCCTGCACATATCTACTATGACTCAGTTCCCTGATACAACTTCAGACAGGCCCAAAGACAAAATTCCTGCTTGCCATCTCCTGTACAACTTCCTTTGGAGCGGTATACCCTAACTGCTCCTGAATTTCTTAGCAATACGTTCCAAATATTTGAACTCTTTTGGTTTGCCGGATCTCTCCTAGCGGATTCCGTAATCCTGGGTGCTCGTGCTACCTTTTCTTGCTTCCGCTTGATGCGCCCCGACACCCTCTTCGCTCGTCTTAGTCAAGATTTCGCACTCTCTGCTTTCCTTTTCTCTCTTCCTTCGCGGTACTTTCACCGGTGCACTGTTTCTCCCTCTCAGCATTTTCCTTCTCTCTATCTTCTTGAAGAAGATCGTCCTCACCCCATAGGAAATCCGCGAGTCTGAAGAACTTATTCAACCATGGTTTCTAGCTCTCTCCCACTTGGCCCCACGATCATTCTTGGCATTTTCATTCGCAGACGCTTCCTTGCTGCTGCAATCCTCATGCTTCCTCTTCTTTTGCGGTTGTCGGCTGCTGCAGGACATGCCCAAATCCCTTGCCTTTCGACCTCTTACTTTCAACGAAGTCGTAGCTCTAACGACAGGATCGGAATCCGACTGTACATGCTTTCCATATCTTTTCTCCTCCATTCTTCTGTCAACTCCAGAGACCTTGCTCCAGGAAGTTGACTTCCCCTGGCTCTGATTTGGTCGGTCCTCCTCGGGCGCTCTCAAATTTCTTGTTTCTTCCATCTGCCCCATCTTTCCCTTCTCATTGATGAGAGAGACATCTGTTTCAGCATTCACTCCATCGAATTCAATCGCTGCTTTGCCTTTCTTCTGCATCCGTTCAACATCATCTTCACCCCCGCGTCCTGTTTCTTCCATTTCCCTCGATCCTCTGCACTCCGATGCGCTAGAGTTTCCTCCTTCCTCCTTCTGCCCACTGTTTCCACTGTCGGCATTGGAAGGACAGTTGATTTCTCCATTTAATGGATTCATATCAATCACTTCTTCCTCTTTTTCCTCCACATCATCCAGCAACCATTCATTGACCCGCGAAACATTCTCTTTCCTTCCCAAATCGTCAATCATCGGATAATCTAAGCAGTCAATAGCAAGCTTCTTATTGTTCTTCGTTGCACTGTGTAAACTGCTCGATTCGCCTCTGTCCTCGCTTTTGTCCAGATTTTCGTCACGCTCGCTCCCTGACACATACTCTTCTGTGCTCAAGCTTTCTGACATGTACGCAACAAAATCTTCATCACTGCTGTCATCAGCCTCAGATGAGCTCTCGGTCGAAGAGGACAAATAATCTGAGCTAAGATCAACCTCAGAATCTTTGGTCACTAATGGAGTCTTCTTGCGGGACACATTCTGCACATAATCGTCATCCTCGGATCCGAAACTTCTGCCATTTCCTTCGCCAAAACCTCTTTCTTCATCACAGCCTATCAAGTCATCATCAGACAGAAAGTCTTCGCTCTCCTCTTTATCATCATCAACGACAACTACACTCTTACCTTTACAAGAAACCCGGCTAGGCTCGTCTTCATTGTCGGAAATTATGATGACCTCATGGTCGTCATCACTGGCCGCTCCTCTGGCTCCCAAACCACCCGAAACAGAGGAGGCTCTTTGTCGCACTCCGCTGCCACCAATCTCTGCTCCTGAACGGCCTTTCCTTCTATTATGCTCCGCCTTGGAAGAACATGTGGCGAAGGGATCTTTTTTCTTCGTCTGAACTCGGATTCTTGATGATACAGGAAACCGAGGAGCCATGATAAAAAGCAAGAACCTTGAAGATTGTGGGAAAAGCAGAGAGAAGAATTTTCCTTCTCTCTCTGGGAATGGAGGACTCTCCTCAGGCCAGAGGGGAAGAAGACAGAGACTCTAAAGAGTAGCCTAAGCACCTAAGCTTCTCTGCATTTCTTTTCCTTCTTCTTCTTGTACCGAAGAGGAGAGAGAGGAAAACGAGAGAGAATCGGCTGAGTGAGATGAGAGGGAATGTGTAGCGATGAAGTTTCTTCTTCTTTTACACCCCCAGCTGTCTTCCAATTGTTTTAGCATGTGTTAGACGACTATAAGTAGAGCCAGAGGACAAGTTCATTTCCTTATATCGACTTAAAAGACTTTGTCCGATGAAGTCTTGCCTACCGTTTGCTTGGTTGGAAAGCGAGCGGTGAGAGACGGTCGAACAAATTGCAATGCCGACCCGACATTATGATTCGCGAAAGCAGCCTACAAACACTCTCTAATCGACTAAGGTTGCAACTTCAGTGAAGAAAATATCGACCTTTTCCGCTTCGCGAATTCGGAGACTATGAGTGGCTGACCACATTTTTTGCATCAAACGTTGGATCCTCCTTCACAATGGTGAAGTTTGTAAAGGCTTTCCCATCTCATGCTGAGTGGCTGACGTCATTTTCGCGTTGATTGAATCTTACAGCAGAAATAATGAGCTCTTTTCTTTTTGCTCTTTGTTCTTATTTTGGGTTTTCCGAATTTGCTGATGAAAATGTAAATACAATAACTAAGAGAGAAGCATGGTGCATAAAAGATGAAAGAATGTGTATAAGTAGGCAATGTGCTGGCCATAATCATTGTAACCGTGGACGCACTTGCATATCTACATTCAATACACATTTCCATACAAGCAGATATCGTAAAAAGCAGGTCTGGTCAGAATTGTTTAATCCTAAAACAGGGTTGCAAATCGATTCATAGATAATTATTCGAGATTTTAAGGAAATTTGGTGGCCAACCTAAACATTCCGAGAAATCACTATTGACGTGGGAATTCGACGATATTTGACATGGTTTATTAGATATACCGAAATCATGCTTAAAAGCACAAGTTTCACCTAGGGGGTGCTATATGCAGCTAAAAGTCACAAAAGGTTAGTCTTTGTTAAACTCGGCATGTCTTTTCAATTATACACATGAGTACCAACTTATTAAATTAGACGCATCTACAATGTTGATCAAATTCATTGATCTGGCATCTATCTTATAACTCAGCTTTACAAGTCTAATCATGTAGACATTCATGTTAGACCAAATAATCATAACCTAATTCTGAGATAAGTAGCGAATCGCATGAACTTCACATAAGAATAATAGTTTATGTCGTGTTTGTTCTGCTTCTTATATATTCTTCCATCTACCAGAATCGTATGTACTAAGACTAACTCAATATCTGTGCATGAATTGTATTTACCCATTTCGATGATTTCACAATTGAGTGTTTGATATATTAATCCCACAAAATTTTGAGATTAAAAAAAATAAGAACCCACAGAAATTTTTTGTCTTCAAATATAAAAGGAATATCAACACTGATTTATAACAAATATTGAGAAGCATTTTCTACCTAAGGCTCTAAATGTGGCTATTGGAACTACAAGGATGGCAAGCAGCTGCTTGTCTTTTCTTATACGAGGTTCAAATTTGGAGGACCAAAATAACCACTGTGGAGCCAAAGGTTTGAAATCGAAATGAAAACATACACAAATAGCCTTTGACATTTATTCAGTTTTCAAATTTGATACTAAACATTTAAAAGTCCACATTCAAGTGACCGAAGTATATTGCACATTATGATTCCCTCAATCATTGCAAAACTTTTATTAGTCGTCAAATTAAGAGAAAATTTAACATTGTTTGAATTTGGGTGTCTCTGGTTGAAATAATTTATGTAACAAGCATCATCTTGTTATGAATTTTTGTGAATTACTTTATTAGAGTTGAAAATAGAGTTGCATACCATTGGAGGCACTCTAATTGGAATTACCATTGCTTATCTTTTTTAAGATCCACCATTTGCATAATATCATGGAAAGCTCTCTCTCTCGTACATAATATTCAAAATGCCCGACTCTTGTACAATTTTACATAAGATACATGGAACGCCAAACCTAGCATAATATCAAGGAAAGCTCTCTCTCTCTCTCTCACACACACACAAACACAATATTCAAAATGTCCGGCTCTCGTATAATTTTACATAAGATACATGGAACGCCAAACCTAGCGATCATTTAAACTTGTTCCCATCTTCTCTTCCTCCGTGATTTTATGAGGAGGGAGAACGGTAGCTTGCTACCATGAGACAAGGTCTCCCATGCAGACAATAGCATGGCAACCTTGGTTAGGCTTCAAGACCTCTCCCTATTTCTTGGCTTCAAATGCGATGATGGCGGGTATTGTGACCGCTTGTGATCAAATTGGACTCTCCTGCATCTACCAACAGCAAAGCAGCGCTTCCTAATGCTGGAGACATTGCTTTTGCAAGAATTCTCAGTACTCCCCTCGCTATCTCTGTGCCTAACGCTGTCATTCAGAAAAAGGAATCTAGGATATTAGAATCATCATTTGAGAGAGAGAGAGAGAGAGAGAGAGAGAGAGAGAGAGAGAGAGAGAGAGAGAGAGAGAGAGAGATCTTACCACGTATGAATTATTCTTTTTGGTAAATCATTGATCCGAAACTTTACATACAAGGTTGGAGTATGTGAGATGTGAGCATTGGATGCATGTCAAAAGAGTTTTTTAAAGATGCAAGGGAGATATGATGCTTGATGCCATGTTTTGTAGGCATCACTAGGATCTTGCTATGAAGCACAAGAAGGACCGGTAAGAAAGAAGAAGAAATTTTGTTGGTAAAGGCTGAGAAACACCAAAGATGAAAGGCTCTATAAATAGGTAAATACTTAGGCATGCTCATTATTGTTGTGGATATACTTACTCGGTTTGCATTTAACACATTCCCATACAAAGAAATATTATCCATGGCAGGTTATGTTAGAATTGGTTTTCACTAGAATCATGACCATATATACATCCCCTCCTGATTACTTAACTAATTGAGAAAACTCAAATCTAGACCATCAGATTGATGATTGTTGAGATGGATGGGAATATCAATGGCAATTCACAATATCAAAGTTCCTACTACATGTGTGTGATAAGGCTCTAAATTATGTAGATAGTACCTACTAGAAGTTATAGTTTGTTGATATCGTAGCTGCATTTACCATTGATCAGAAATATCTTCAACAACGGTTAAACTCATTATGCACGTGAAAATTTTGTTCTACATATTTAATGACTAACTTCTAAAGAAAATATGCTACTCTTATATGAATGGATATACCGTTTCACTATTAAATATTATCCTTAACAAGAAGACGCAGTTATATTAATTAACTTTGAAACACATAAGTTTGTAAATAGCAAAAGATGCAAAGACATAAATCCGTCTTTATAGTTAATTAATAGGTAATCATGAGCAATGTCAAAATTTTAAGAAAATCAATACAAAATCTACGACGTATGTGCATGGTACAGTTTTATTCTATTTATGTTATAGATTGATGAAATATTTATGAGTTCTTTTTATTTATACGGAAAAAATTAAATTATTGAAGCACATGATGATCTAATGGTATTCCTCAAACTAGGTTTATGATGCTAGTGAAATATTGAATGTAATGCTCTTTTTTCTGTCTTGCGAAGATAACTTCAATCTCAGGCTTCGTTTATTTCACCAAAAATGAATTATTTCAAAAATATTGTCGTAAAAACAATTACTTGTATCAATTCAAATAATTAGTTAATAGAAAATGTTTTCATTAACATTTTCATGGACAATAAAAATATTTTCTATTCATTAATTTTTGTTAGCGATAAGAGTGATCTTCATTAGAAAAATGTTTTTAAATAATTCATTTTCTAGGAAACAATAGTGACCTAATTGTGAAAAATAAAGTATTCTTCTGTACAATAAGAAGAGAGCTTCCTACTAAAATCTTTATTTGAGATTTTTGTCGATGCATAAATAGGCAAAAATAAACTTCTTTTTGAATAAAATTAAACAAGACGAATAAGTCAATAATATATTTTAATATTACACTCTCTTGTTTTCTTCATAGATATGTGTACACATTCATAACAACATATTAGTTTTAGAACTTAATTTTTTAATATGAAATGCAAGTACATTGATATTACCTTAATAAGAATTATAGCTAATATTTGACATATCCAACAAAGCTTTTTAAAACCCTTATGGCAATAGTTTTTATCTCAATAGTGTCAAGATATGTCATATTTCATTTAAAAGCATGTCTTTTTCAAAATTTTCTTTATATATACTTGTCACGACCTCTCTTTTTCTGTCTAGGGGAAAAGGAAGATGTTTAGGAGTATTCACCTAAAGAGACGGGCCAACGGCCCTAGATTAGGCATGGACCCTCCCAAACCCATATCTCGCACGACATTAGATTTTGTATCTTTGTTCTTAACAACCCATGTATTCTAGGAGTCATCACTAGTCTATTGGGTCGGCTAAAAACCAATCAAGACATGGGAGTGTTGCCTTGATTCTTATGCAACAAGAGATTTCCACGAACGGGTACTTGTTTACGCCAATGTTTCTATTAGCGCCCTTGCAATACCGCTAACTTGGAAGGGTGTTTATTTAGATGGCCACACAATCTTAATTATCAATTATAATCCTTATGAAACCACTAAGCGTCCATGCAAATATTTTTATAGGTTTTTTTCCTTAATGTCTAGACTAATCATAACCTAATTTAGAAGAAAAATTTACACTAAAATTAATGAGAAGCGGTGCAGTACGTAAACATGCAAGAAATTGAAATGACCTGAAAATAAATACGGAAAAGGAAAACCCGATACAAGTCAAGCAAATAATATTATATGGCCTTGTTATCACACCCTAGGATAGGACCCCCATGAGCGAAATGGAAATTTAAATGTGCATGAAATTACTCTAAATGCATGAAACTACTTTAAATAATTTTAATCTATGTAAAATGGATTATTTACAAAAAGGATCATACAATACCAAAATAGCATTAAATTAGGAAAATGACCTTATAAAATTAGGAAAATCTCATAAATGTCAGTTTTGCCTTAATTGGATACCATCCATCATTTAATCTCGATCTATAAGCAATCTCATGTGGAACTAAAGTATCAAGGTTATACTATCACATGTAAAGAGTAATATTCAATAGAAATCATAGCCTAAAACATACAAAAACCAAGTTGAAATCGTTCTCAAATATGCGGGTTTGAGCTGCTTTGGCAAATTTAAGTTTGAACTCAAGTCAAGCAAACATGTTGCATGCCCATATTCAAGCCCCGACACTCATCACATGCAAAATCTATGAAAAAGATCGCTAGATCAAAATGAAAGTAGGTAACATGGACTATCAAACGCAACAAACATCACAGAGAATGATCAATCAAACACATCGAAACGACCTCTTCAAGAAGCATACACGTATGGTCCACACTAACCAGCCATGAATCAATGTGAATGGGCTTGGTTTTGGCTCAAGTTGTAAACAATCTCATAGTGTACCTAAAGATTTAAAGACCAAACCAAGCTAACCTCAGCATCATTTGTACTCCCGTATGACATTCATCAAGCTCGTGAAGATAGAAAACACATGCAAAGAGGAGTAACAAGTCAAAAATATATGACTCTTGAAGACGCTTCAAACACCTAGAAAAAATTTTAGCCTCAAAAATCAGTTTTCCGGGCTGGTTTTCCTCTTGGTTTTCATGTTTTAAACATGTTCAAACTTAACCAAAAATACATATAAGACTGTCACATTGCTTCCTAGTTTCTTTTGCAAGTGGCTCTTGGTTGAGAAAACCAAGAAATTATTCTTGGGGGGCAAGTGTAAGTTGGCTCATTCAAACTGGAAAATGAGATTTGCAGAGAAAAAACTGACAAATGGGCAAAATACTTAGAAAAATTCATTTTTTTTGCCTTGCCAAAAGGGTACTGTTTTGAGGGGCTTTAGGAGGTCTTGCCGATCTCTACTTTGGGATGTGCCACTTATGGTTGGAAAGATCTTTGAGTGAAGTTTCAATCTCTAGTTGAAGGTTTTGCCTAATTTTGGTTACAAGTTTGTGAAAATTTTACTTTTCTCTACAAGGGTTGGTCTAGAATTTCTGGATTTGGCTTTTCTTGAGTTGCTTATGGGGGTCTCTTTGGGGAACGATTGTGAGCTCTCTCTTCTCCTTCTTATCTCCTACCTTTCAGGCCCCAAAAGAGCTTGCTTCAGAGATCTTATCCCCTAAATTAAGCCATCTTTTGGTCGATCTTTGCCCTACCTACCAAGCCTACCGACCGAGCTAGTTCACCAACTTTCTGACTTGGCCAAAATTTTCAACTTGTGCAGCTATTGAGTGTGTGGATTTTGTTGAGATTTTCGCATGCTTTCAACAGCTTATCCTTAGCCAATTTTTGTCCACTTGCACTACTGATTATGGTCTTCCATCAGGTGCACAAATCAAGCTGATTGGACGGCTGAGTGGGATATGGTGGGGCCACCAAGTTACTTACTCAGTAGCTCCGAATTGAGACTTAACTGTGGGCTGAGTTTTGGTAGCTGGTTTAAGTGTTTTAATCCATCAATTTGGCTGTGGTTTTTAATCAATTAGCAAGCTAATGCATGGTAATTTAAGATCTTGACCATTTTTTGCAATTGCCCCCACCCAATTTTTGCTAGAGAGTCCCTCAAAGTTAGTCATCTTCTTGTCGAGAATGTCCGATTCAATGCAATTTGGTCCTTTTTGGCCGATTCGATTAATTAGACCTGACCCAAGTTCAATTTTAACTCAATTGGGGGCCAAGATGATGATTTAAGAGTTCGAGCAAAATTTTGCAAAATTCACGAATTGGTCCCTCAACTTTTGAAAATTGCATTTTGGCCCCAACTTGCCATTTTAACTCCAATCTAACCTCCTGGGCTTGGCTAGTCACATTTAGATCATTGGCCCCAACTTGCTTTTTCTTTTCTTTTTTTATTTTTAATTTTATTTTTTTTTTTCTTCTTCTTCTTCTTCTTCTTCTTCTTCTTTTTTTTTAAAAGGAAAAATATCTTCCATTTAAAAAATTATACCGAACACCTAGATAATCAACATACAAGAATTTGACGTGAAATATTTTTGTGGAAAAACAAGTTTCCATTTTTCGGAAATTATCTTTGGGCAAAAATTTAGATGTCAACAATACTTATGCTAATTCATGATAATAATTGTTTATAGAGTATATCGTGCTTGCTCTGGAAAAGCTTCTTCTACTTTGTTGCTTCATTCAATATATTCTATTTGCAAATCAAATTTTGATTTAGTTTTATGTTAAAGTAATCAAAATAATCAATGAGTTGTAATTTATTGCCCACGATGTTTTTTTCATGGTAACATGTTACTCGTTTGAGTCCCCATATAACATTATATTTGATTTTCTGATCATTTCCATTATAATTAACAATGCTTTGGAACTAATTGAAATAGTCTTCGTACTGCATTAAAAAAAAATTGAATGCAACAAATTTTTTTGTCCACCTTGCAAATTTAAGCTCCATCTAATTATAAACAACTATTTACTTATACAAAAGAGAAGAGAGCTATCCATTTTTACAGGTCGAATTTCCTTAAAAGGCATCAATTTAAGGATGAGTCTAAATTCTAGCCCGAATTATTTTTATCTCCTGAAAAAGCATTAATTTTCAACTGCTATTCAAAACTGATCCCATCAATTTTTTTTGTCCAATGACTCTGTTAAAGGTTCAACATGTGTACATCTCTCTCCCTCAGCGTTTCATTCTTTGTAGTCTTTAGATTTTGCTCCATTTTCCAATTTTTCTTTTCTTTTTTCGCCTTTCATCATCCCTACACTTGTCTTTTCATATCTTTCAAGCTCTCTCCCATTATTTGTACAAGTCATGAAATTATACTTCTCAAATTACTTGAGCAAATCGGGATGAACTAAGCGTGGTGGCTGATTTAATTGATCACGAGTCACATGAATGGGATACTCAACGAGTGAATAACTTGCTCGAGGAAGATGTAGCAAAAGAGATTTTAGCCTTTCCCATTAGCTTAACACCCCATCCAGATAAGCTAGTGTGGACAGGAAACAGATCGGGCTCCTATACTGTGAAAAGCAGCTACAACAGACTACATAACAAGGTTGAAATCCCAATTACAAATATCCCGTCTTCATCTTACCAAATGCCTACGTCGCTATGGAATGAAATCTAGAAGATTCATACATTTCCTAAAATTTGGTTCTTCCTATGGCATATTTGCAGCAACACACTCCCCACGAAGTAAAACTTGTATAAAAGGAAAATGATACCCGATCCTACCCGTCAGATATGTGGACAAGCCCCAGAATCAGTAGAGCACTTCTTCATTCTCTGTGATTGGACCAAAAATATATGGTCAGGCCCTATTTATGCCGATACAGCTCTAGAAAGAACTACCCGCATAGATAAGTGGATCTTTGAGAATCTCACCTCATGAGCGGATCCAAACTCGAAAGCTATTTTTGCTGGTGCATTGTGGCAAATCTGGAAGTGTCGGAATGCTTTGGTCTTCCAAGGGTGAAAGCCTGACCTAACCGTAGCTCAAGAAGAAACGAGCATCACAGCAACACTTTTCAAGAAATGGAACCTGCGGGGGGAAGAAAGGCAAAAGAGAATCACTAGAAGTTCCATGATATGAGCTAAAATGGAACCCACCTTCAGCAAATGAGATGAAAATAAATGTCGATTGTTCTTGGTGCAAATCATCCAAGGTCGGATCGATTGCTAGAGTATGCAGAAACGAAGCCGGCATCCTCCTTCATGGTTTCGTGAGGCCGATTTCTGCTCCATCCGTGTGGGTCGCTGAAGCCCTAGCTTTGAGAGAAGCGGCACGCTGGGTACAGAACAGAAGCCTCGCACAAACCGGAGAAGACATGGAACTAAAAGAAGCTGATCTGCAAGTGCTCATCTCATCTGATAACCTATCACTCGTAAATAGCTTATCAAGCCTAAAGGAACCACCTTGGCCGGCCCAGCCCATAGTCACAGATTGCAGAGAAATTTTGGGCCAGGTCAGTGGAGTGTCAATCATCTACGAGCCACGAGAAACTAACAAGGCCGCGGATTAGGTCGCCAAAGCCCATCGAACCAACTCACTTCCTAGTAATTGGATTGCTAATCCTCCTCGCTCTCTATGTTTAATTTTATGTTTAGACTTGCCAACCAATGGTGCCCCTTTAGTGGGTTAGCAATGAAATTTTTATCTTTCGACCAAAAAAAAAAAAAAAAAATTACTCGAGCAGCAACTTTTCTTAATTTGGATTCCTCGTATCATAATTTTCGTTTGGATTCCCATCATCTGTTGGTGTTGTTGATACGAGCATGCTTGTGTAAGAGATGTTCAGAAAACGGCAACTTGGAAAGCGCTTATAAAAGTGATGGAAAAGGTGAGTGAGAGGTTAGTTTTTGAACAAAATTTTAAAGTCAGCTAGTAGTAGGGTGGAAAATAGCTCCAATTTAGTTTTTGTTTTTTCTAAAGGGATGCATGTAATTTTTGCATAATATATATATATAATCTTTATTGGTTTTTAATTAAGACTTACAAATCAGCAGTGGTTTGCAAGTCACACTTTCAAATGTTTGCAACAGGGTGTATTGCGGTTGGTCATTTTGTGGATGGATGCTACCTTCACAACGACGAAGTTTGTAAAGGCATTCCCATCTCATGCTAAGTGTCTGACATTATTTTTGTGTTGATTGAATTTTACAGCAGAAACTATAAGCTCTTTGTTCTTATTTTGGGTTTCTCAAATTTGCTTATGAGAATGTAAACATAATAGCTAAAAAAGAAGCATGGTGCAAAAAAAGATGAAAGATTGTATAAATAGGCAATGTGTTGGCCATACTCATTATTACTGTGGATGCACTTGCATATCTACACTTAATAAATATTTCCATACTAGCAGATATCATAAATGGCAAGTCTGATCAGAATTGTTCAATCCTAAAATTGGGTTGCACATTAATTCATAGACAATTATTTGAGATTATAAGGAAATTTGGCTACCAACCTAAAGAGAAATCACTATCGACAAAGGAATTCGGCGATATTCGACATGCCAAATCATGCTTAAAAGCATATGCTTCAACTAGGGGGTGCTACATGTTGTTAAAAGTCATAAAGGGTTAATCATTGTTAAATTAACATTTCTTTCGATTATACATGAGTACCAACTTATTAAATTAGACACGTTGGTTGAACTCATTGATCTCACACCAATATAATAACTTGGTGTTACGAGTCTAACCATTTAGAGATTCATGTTAAACTAAAGAAGCACAACCTAATTCCGAGATTTTTGGCGAATTGCACCAACTTTGCGTAGGAATAATAATTTATGTTGTTGCTGTTCTACTTCTTATATATTTTCTTCTATCTACCATAATCATATGCACTAAGAGTAACTCCATGTTGGTGCATGAATTGTATTTACCCCCTTTTGATGATTTCACAACTGAGTGTTTGATATGTTAATCTCACAAAATTTTGAGAATAGAAAAAATAAGAACCTAGAAATTTTTGTCTTCAAATTTATAATGAATATCAACATTGATTTATAATAAATATTGAGACGCATTTTCTCCGTGAGGCTTTAACTGTGGCTATTGAAACTACAAGGATGGCAAGCATTTGCTTGTATTTTCTTATATGAGGTTCAAATTTAGAGGACAAAATAACTACTATAAAGCCAAAAGTTTGAAATCGAAATGAAAAAATACACGAATAGTCTCTAACATTTGTCCAATTTTCAAACTCGATACTAAATGTTTAAAAGTCCACATTTAAGCAACCAAAGCATATTGTACATTATGATTACACCGGTCATTGCAAAACTTTGACTGGTCATCAAATTAAGAAAAAATTTACCATCATTTGAATTTGGTTGTTCTTTGGTTGAAATAATTTATGTAACAGCATCATGGTGTCATGAATTTTTGTGAATTACTTCATTAGAGTTGAAAATGGAGTTGCATATCATTGAAGGTGCTCTAATTGGAATTATCATTGCTTTATCTTTTTGAAGATCAACTAATTGCATAATATTGAGGAAAGCTCTCTCTCTCACACACACATAATATTCAAAATGATTGGCTATCATACAATTTAACATAACATACATGGAATGCCAAACCAAACATAATATCGAGGAAAGCTCTCTCACACACATAGTATTCAAAATGCTCGACTCTTGTACAATTTTAATAAGATACATGGAACGTCAAATCTATCAACCATTTAACCCATTCCCATCTTCTTTTCCTATGTGATTTAATGAAGAGGGGGAACGGTAGCTTGCCACCATGAGGCAAGGTCTCCCATGCAGACAATAGCATGGCGACCTTGGTTAGGCCTCATGACTTCTCTCTTGTTCTTGGCTTCACATGCGTTTGGCCACTGAGGATGGTGGGTCTTGTGACTGCTTAGCATTGACCAACAACGAAGCGGTGCTTCCAAATGCTAGAGACATTCCCTAGAGACATTCCCTCTGCAAGAATTCTCTGCCCTCCCCTCCCTATCTTAATGCCTCAAGCTGTCATTCAAAAAAAGGGATCCGAGATGTTAGAATCATCATTTGAGAGGGAGGGAGGGAGGGAGGGAGGGAGGGAGAGATCTTACCAAGCATGAAGCATTCTTTTTGGTAAATCATTGATCCGAAACTTATTTACATACAAGATGGGAGTATGTGAGACATGATCATTGGATGTATGTCAAAAGAGTCTTTCGAAGATGCGAGCAAGATATAATGCTTGATGTTGTGTTTCGTAGGGATCATTATGATCTTGTTTTGAAGCACAAGAAGGACTAGTTGGAAAGAAGAAGAAATTTCGTTGGCTAAGGTTGAGGAGCACCAAAGATGAAGGGCTCTATAAATAGGTAAATACTTAGGCATGTTGTGGATAGACTCAAACAATTTGCATTTAGCACATTCCCAATAAAGAAATATTATCCATGGCAAGTTCTATTAGAACTGGTTTTCTCTAGAACCATGACCATGTACATTGCCTCCTGATTACTTAACTATTTGAGAAATTTTTCAAATCTAGACTGTTAGATATTTGATCATTGCGATAGATGGGAACATTGATAGCAATTTCATGATATCGAAAGTACTTATTATATGTGTGTGATAAAATCTTAAATTATGTAAATAATCTGTTAGTTATTGCTAAACAATTATAGTTTGTTGATATCGTAGCTGCATTTATCATTGATTGGAATAATGTCCCCTCATTATGCACGTGAAAGTTACGTTTTGCAAATTTAACAACCGATTTTAAAGAAAATATGCGACTCTTATACCAATGGATATACCGTCTCACTATTAAATATTATCCTTAACAAGAAGACACAGTTGTATTAATTAACTATGAAACACATTAATTTATGATGGCGAAAGATGCAAAAATGTAAATCCGTCTCTATAGTTAACTAATAGATAATCACGTTGTACAATCTTCATTTGAACAATGTGAAAATTTTAAGAGAATCAATACAAAATTTACGTTGTACGTACATGGTACAATTTTATTCTATTTATATTATAGAGTGATGAAATATTTAAGAGTTGTTTTTATTTGTAAGTGAAATATTATATTATTGAAGCACATGGTGATGTGATAGCATTCCTCAAATTAGAATAATCATGCTAGTAAAATATTGAATGCAACGCTCTTTCTTCTATCTTGCACACATAACTTCAATCTTGAGCTCTATTTATTTCTTTCAAAATGAATGATTTTGAAAATATTTTCTGAAAAATAATTGCTATTGTTGCTTCAAGTAATTAGTCTATATAAAATATTTTAATTATTGATAACAATTTATGTTGAAACATTTTTGTGGATAATAAATTTTTTTTTTCATTTACTTTTATATGTGATACGAGCTGTCGTTATTAGGAAAATATTTTCTAAATTGTTAAATTCCCATTAAGCACATGCGACTTGATTGTGAAAAATAAACTAATCTTTTGTATAATAAGAAGAGAGCTTCCTACTAAGATATTTATTTGAGATTATTGTCAATAATTTTTTTAATACAATTAAACAAGACAAATAAGGTCAATAATATTTTTTTAACAGTAGACTCTCTCGTTTTCTTCGTAGATATGTGTACAGATTCATAAAAATATATTACCTTTAGAAATTAATTTTTTAATATGAAATGCAAGTAAATTGATATTACCTTAATAAGAATTATAGCTAATATTTGACATATCCAACAAAACTCTTTTAAAACACTTTAAGTGATAAATTGTTCAAAACATACATTAGTTTTCCCTTATGACAATAATTTTGATCTCAATAGTGTCAAGATTTGTCTTCTTTCATGTTAAAGCATGTCTTTTTCAAAATTTTCTTGTTATATACCTATGCTGATATATCTTTTTTCATGAACATAATTGTTTGTAGAGTATAACGTGCTTGCTCTGGCAAAGCTGCTTCTACTTTGCTTGCTTTATAGAATATATTCTATTTACAAGTTAATTTTCAAATTTCAGTTTTATGTTAGAGTAATCAAAATAATCAATGAGTTGTACTTTATCGCCCACAATATTTATTCACGGTAACATGTTGCTCATTGGAGTCCCTACATAACACTATATCTAATTTTCTGATCATATCAATTATAACTAAAAAATTCTTTGGAACAAATTGAAGTAGTCTTTGGACTGCAATTAAAAAATTCAAAGGCAACGATTTTTTTTTTTTTTATCTCACAAATATAAGCTCCATCTATTTTAAAATAACAATTTCATTCATACAAAATAGAAGAGAGCTTTCTATTTTGCGGGTCCAATTCCCTTAAAAGGCATCAATTTTATGCTTGGTCCAAATTCCAGTTCGAGTTCTTTTTATCTCCTATAAAACCATTAATTGTTACTCACTATTCAATCTCTTCAATCTCTTTTATGGTCTTTAGATTTTCTCCGTTTTCCATTTTTTCTCTTCTTTTTTTCCCCTATTATCATCTTGACACTTGTCTCTCCCTTCATTTGTACAAGCCATGAGATAATACTACTTGAATCACTCGAATCACTCAAGCAACGGCTTTTCTTAATCCATATAGTCTAACCACATAGAGATTAAGCATAAACCTTTCTTTATCTTTTCTTTTTTTTTTTTTTTTTGGCTAGAAAAGTAAACACGACCTCATTTCGAGACGATTGGTGAACCGCACGTACTTTTTTCGGCTAAAGACTGGAATCTTGGAGTTCCACTTCCAAATTGAAATTCTATCGTTTGGATGGAGACTCGACTACAAGGGACGCTTTTACTGTAGTTCTAGTTTTCCCTTTCATGTTTGAGTTTGTGCTGTCTCCACATGCCGGTCCTTGTTCTCTCGGTTGTTCACCAAGAGCAAAGTGAAAGGGAACTTCTCTACAAAGGTGCTAGGGAACGCAGACATACATCCAAGTAGCAAAAAAGCCCAGAGAATAGCCCATTTCTGGATATATCAACAGAAGCACTTTTCATCAAAAAAATAAAATAAAAAAAAAAAATTCCGGGTATACTAGTTTTCAAATTTCAAACGATAGCACTGATAGAAGCATCTTTCCCATGGAAAGCTCTTTCAATCTCTTCTTTTGAACCTAGCAATAATACAGAGAGAGATCCAGCAACTACAGACCTTTAAATTGAAGGGGACACTGTTACAACTCTCTTACTCTTTCCCCATTTTTTCAGGTGGTCATGATCATAGTACCGGCAAACAACTCGGTGTTCTTACTGGACATGCGGTGAATATTGCAGAACTGAAAACCTGAGATTTCTGACAGTTCACGAGGGAAACGGAGTGACGAAATACTTTGTTAGAGCAGTGGCTTTGCATTTGTTTATGCGAACTCATATGCAGATATTTTCACCGAGGCGGTACCACTCGATTGAATTGATGCAAACCTGGTCAAGAAGGGGCATGCCGAGTTCACCCAGAAGCTGAAGCGCAGATTGGAGTGGATGTGCATAGTGCTCTCAACTCAGCTAGGTTCTTGATACATTAGCATGAATGGCATCTTGATCCAACTTGAAGGTGAGATGTCCGTGACATTTTTGTACTGTTTAATCTTGAACTTCTTCCATAGAATAGTCCTCAAGTAAAATTCTTTTGGCTTTCCATAGTTGAAATAAGGGCATCTTGCATCTTAACGTTTGTGGCATACTTGGTGTAATCTGTGTGCAATGTGATAACAAGAAATCCTTCTTCATGGAACATTTTGGCCGCCGCAGCGTATCAGCACAACCATCGCTATAGATCGACCGACATCTATTGTCATCGTTGCCGTTGCCCTTTTATCACCTCAATAATCCTTGAAGACTAGTGTAATGCAAGACGGCCCTTTTTTATTCATTTCTTTATTTATTGGATTTTGTCATCATACTCATACAGCAAGTGCGATCCGAGCTTTCCATCATACTTCCTGACGGCAATTACCGACGTGGCGGCATAAACCCAATCGACTAATGAGAAATGGGACGACACCTCGGTGGTATCATCGTAACACTAGTCAGCTGGATGGCCACATCGAATCAACGGAAAGGACCAAATCTCATATATTTTAAAAAGAGTCCGATGATGAAATTGAACAAAAATGAAAAACTAGTGGTATCATCGCAACATGAGTCAGTCGGACGGCTACATCATATCGACAGAAAGGATCAAATCGCAAATATTTAAAAAAGAGTCTGAGGATGAAATTGAACAAAATGAAAAACCGATGGTATCATCGCAACATGAGTCAGCCGGACGGCCACATCAAATCGACAGAAAGGACCAAATTGCAAATATTTAAAAAAGAGTCCGAGGATGAAATTGAACAAAAATGAAAAATCGATGGTATCATCCCAACGTGAGTCAGCCGGACGGTCACATCAGATCGACAGAAAGGACCAAATCGCAAATATTTAAAAAAGAGTCCGAGGATGAAATTGAACAAAAATGAAAAACTTCAGGGCGTAATCGAATATTCCCCAAGAGTACGAGGACCATTTCTATGCCGTAAACCCAAAAGAAAATCACAGTGACCTTGCAAGTCTCTCAAATCGCCCCTTTTCTCCTTCTTCCGCCGCGCCTTCCGCTTCTCCGACCCTGCGAGAGCCGAGCGAACTCCGACCTCCCGCCGCCATGTTCCGGCACGCCGCGAAGCTCCTCCGCCGGCCCGTCCCGACGACCTCCCCCGCCGCCGCCACCGCCTCCCGCCGCCCCTTCTCGTCGGATCTCCCGGCGGCGGAGACGGCGGACCCCGCGTTCGTGGAGGCGTGGAAGAAGCTGATCCCCAACATCGACCCGCCCAAGACTCCTCTCTCCTTCATGCAGCCGCGGCCCGCCACCCCGGCCTCCATCCCGACCAAGCTCACCGTCAACTTCGTCCTCCCGTACGCCTCGGAGCTGTCCGCGAAGGAGGTCCGTCTCCGTCTCCGTCTCTCCCCGTCCCCGATCGATTCCCGAGCTCGATTTTGAGCTGAATCCGTCGCCGTTTCTGTTTTCGCGGTTTCTTTCTCTGTTGATTGCGGATTAGTTGGGTGCGCGCGGATGATTGCGGCGGGATTGTAGATGGGTAGAGTTTCCGGTGTCAGTTCTGCGGCGGCGGCGGCGGCGGCGGCGGCGTTTGTTATGCAGTGATTTCCGATGCCCATGGTCATGCTTTTACAATGCGTTCTTTGTGTTGATTGTAGGACATTGAGGTGGTTTGAGGGTTAGTTCGCGTTCGTGTTTGGCCGATTGAGTTGCCGCTGCGATTTACATGTGCTTTAGGAACGTTTTTATATCTTTCAATTTGCTTTCGGAGCATTGTGATTGGATGGTCTGTGAATTAGAAGCGCACGATTTGGCGCCCATGGAATTACACGTTGAGAGCTTGCGTTACAGAGTGATTTAGTGTAAGTAGTCAAGTCAAAAAATTTTCCCCTGCTGAGGAACTTCCCATTGTGGTCTAGGGTAAACGTACTTGAGATATGGTGTTAGGATGCGTTTGTTTTATGGAGAATTCCAGATTTGGAGAGGAAAATGTTTAGTTATATCGCTCGCAAAAATGAACAAATGAAAATTTTGCATCATCTCCGAAAATAGTTAGGTATAAATTGTTGTTGATAATGAAAATATTTGTCATTGACTAATTTTTCTAGGCGATGTAACTCGATGTTTTTCGGAAATTGTTTTCCAATTCTTGAGTTTTCTGTGAAACTAATGTATTAAATTGAAGTTATACTTCGAGATTGAACATCTATTGTTTGGCTGAACACTTGATTATAAATGGTGCTTTCTCTTGTTGTAGTTCTGATTTCTTCTTCTATGGTTGTTGTCATGCATCTCGTCGCCATGTTGATCCTTGTTCCATTCTGTTTCTTGTTCACTATGAGCAAAGTGAAAGGATACTTGACTATGGAGGTGATAAAGAATGTGACTGGTATAAAAGTAGAGATCAAGCCCAGAAAGAAAGCCTATTTACTAGAGAGAGAATCTCCTATGTCTTCTGTCAAAGCATTCCTTTGACAGACGTAGGAGAAGCACTTTTTCAAGTGATGATAGTGGTATAATACCAAAAGCATTATTTTGTCAAAGCATTCATTTGACAAAAAAAGCTCATTTACTTGATCATCCCTGGAAATTTTTCAAGCATACTGAAAGCATTAAAGTTTTAAACCATTCGTCTCTGACAATGTTTGTAGAAGCATTTCCCCATTCAAAAGCCGATGTATTTGTTTCTTCTGAACATGGTGATAATACTGGGAAATCCAGCAAGACAGACTTTCTCTATGGCGGAGGGGACACTGATTTAACTCTCTTGCTTTACCTAACCTTCTGCAACCCATGTGTAGTTGTAGAATCAGCACATCCAAGGGCAACGTTGAAGGAGATTAGCAGCAGTGTGCTCTTCATTCACGATGAACTCTACTTTCCCAAAATCTAGGGGAAGTAACTTATTGGAGGAGCTCAGAGTGAGAATGTGTCCCCACACAGTTTGGAACAATGAGAGTAACTTATTCTGGAAAATTTCTTTCCCGAGTTGCCTTCTAGGGAAAATATGAGTGACGTTGTTTCTTTGGCCCAAACCAAGGATTCATTGAGATGTCACATTTATTAGTTATGGTCCAATTTGTCCTAAGTTTGGGCTTTTGTGACTGGTAAGCTGCATTTTGTTTTTCGATTTTGTAATATAAGTAGCTCATGGGCGAAGTGAGTGAGTGTCATGATTAGACACCAACATTGAGCTACTGCAGAAGTATTTCACTGTGAAAACCCTTAATTTACTCCGTTTCATAGAAGTATGTCATCTCTTTTTCCAATCAATTGATTCTTATATAGCTTATCAAGATCCAATGAAAATAAATGATGAAAACTGTGAGTAAGAGATAAGGTTTGAACAGAAATATGAATACACAAACACAACTAGTTGTGTGGTGGTAAGGAAATAACCCTTTTTCCCCTAATTTTTTTTTTTTAATAATCTAAAAGCATGCATGTGCCGTTGCTTGTTTGGTGGTTTCTAACTCAGCCTTATCATTCAGGAGTTGTTTGCATGTCACTCTTTCCTTTGTTTCTGAGTGGGTACATTGTGGTAGGTCAGTTTAAAGATGCCTGCTTCCTTACCTAGAAGCGTAGAAACTGCTTCTACCGTTTTATTGCCGTTACTGTATCACTTATCTCTGAACAGTCAACGAATTATTTCTTCTCCTTGTTTATGGTAGAGGTGATGAGAAATATTTCTAGAGAAAAATACAGAAGGGAGATGGAGGGATTTAAGTATCAATTTGTTTGTAGGCTAGTAAGAAGAAAAGTTTTGTTTATCCACTACATCTATCCCTATCCTTCATAGATGGATGGAGTTGTAGGGATTTAAGAAACTACACGAGAATATGTATTTTTCCTATGGATTCAATTTGCTCATCTTAAATAGAATAGTCCCCAGACTTATAGTATGAGGACAAGCGATTAACACTTAACTTTTCAGTTTCAGAGTTCTAGGGACTTCATGGGTTTCTCATGATTGTGACAGACTTGATAGTTGATTCCATTTTTATTTTGGTTAGTCTGGACCCTTGGAACAACTTATTTTCTGTGATATTGGTATTTTTTCCCATTGTTTTACTTGTAGTGACTACATTAAACCTGCTATTAAACATGATCTGCAAAGATGGACCACCTTATCTTCTCTGATGCCCATTCTTTGAGAGGTCATGGTCATGGTCATTGTATCTGCTTGATCCCATGAAATTGTACTGAGGAAAATAAAGATGTGAAGCTTGTAGTGGCAATCCAAGTAGGGACAGTCAAAGGAGGTTCTAGAATGACAAATTTAACTAACTTTGAAGGCTGTGCACATCATATGCATCGTTGTAAGCTGTTAATGCATTTTTGAAGTGTGAAACAAAGCACTAGTTGAATCAACAAAGTTTCTGTTGCATGCGCATAAATGCTCCTAAAATGGACGTGGTTGTGAATAAGCTCATTTTCCCCCTTTTTTAGGTGGACATGGTCATAGTGCCAGCAACAACAGGACAACTCGGTGTTCTTCCTGGACATGTGCCAACTATTGCAGAACTAAGACCCGGACTAATGTCGGTTCATGATGGAAATGACGTGACAAAGTACTTTGTCAGCAGTGGCTTTGCATTCATCCATGCAAACTCATTTGCAGATATTATTGCTGTTGAGGCTGTGCCGATTGATCGAATTGATGCAAACCTGGTCCAGAAGGGGCTTGCCGAATTCACCCAGAAAGTGAACTCAGCCTCCACTGACTTGGAAAAGGCCGAAGCACAGATTGGAGTGGATGTGCATAGTGCTCTCAACTCGGCTCTAACCGGTTAGGGCGTCAAACTTTTAGGGCTGCTCTCGTTTGGTCATTTGCAGCAATACCCTTACTTTTGTTTGATGTGCTCGATTGACACCTAGATCTGGCTTGAGGAGGGATTTTTCTGACATTTTGTACTGGTTAATCCTGCGTGAAAATTTCTTTGATGAAATAATCCTCAAGTAAATTGTTTTTATGGCTTTCAGAGTTTAAAAAATGGCTTTGCTGAATCTCTCTCCCTCTCTCTCACATATCACAAACTCACGCTTGTTCTTATGGACGGGTGTGTATGCCCATTCGCGCAAATGTATCCATGCTCAGGAGTTAAAGTCGTACTGATATAGCTGTGTTCTTAGGTTGATTGATGTAGATTATTGATCGAAATGGAGCTTATAGTCACTAAGAGGTGAAGTTATTATGCGTTTCTGATGGTTGAAGCATGTCGACTGGGAAATGATGAATATAAAGACAAGCTCTTTACACCACTCTTTGCCATTTTAGCAGGAATTCCCGTACAATTCCCGTTGTTTTTGTAATCATCGTTTTATGTAGGGGTGTGCAAAATACCCGGGAACCGCCCGGAACCGGACTGGAACCGCTCGGAACCGGCGGTTCTTGAGGGAACCGGTCCGGTTCCCGGTTCCAATTTATGGGAACCGGTGGGTACCGGTTCGGTTCCCGGTTCCATGGACGGATCCGCCCACCTGCCCACCCGGACCGGACCGGAACCTTTTTAATATTTTAAAAAAAAAATTACTAAAAGAAACCCTAGATCTTATCTCACTCCCTTCGTCTTCGGCTCCTAATCCTATCACCATTTCGCTACATTTACTTCTCCCGCCGTCCGTATCTCCACGTACTTAAATTTGGTTATTCTTTCTTTGGCTTGCTTTGATGTCATGTAGTCGTTCTATGTTGAAAACCAAAATTATTTTACGTTAAAATCGGTTCCATGGATCCACCCGGGAACCGGACCAGACCGACGGTCAGGTTCCCGGGTGGATTCATGCAACAAACGGGTGGATCTCAGTTCCAATTTTTCGGAACTGGTCCTTAGCGGGCGGTTCTTGGTTCTAGGTCGGGAACCGCCCGCCCGGACCATGCGCACCCCTAGTTTTATGTTACCCCCTACTCATTTGCGATAGCACAACTTTTTTTTCGCTTTTGCAACTGGCTCTACGGTCGGAATTCACCATGTAAATCGTGAGTCCGCCCAGTTGATTATCCTAAGTTCTTCAAGTGGACTTCTTGTTGGGGTATGACTAGGCCTGTCAGATGGGGTGGGCCGAGTCGAAACGGGTCTGATCCAAAGTGACTTAATTATATGTAACATAATTTGAGTGATTCATATTCGACTCGACTCAATACCAAAACATACCTGGCCCAATCAGAAATCCAATTCCTTGGTAATTCTTCTCCCTTAAATATGGAAAATAGCATACTGAACTAACCAATGCCATTGCGGAAATAATCATAGAACAGACCATCACCGTTACAGAATATGTAAATGCATATCTTTACATTCAGTTGGTCTCAAATCCAAAGGTCTCACGCTTGGCTTTTCATACTCTCTAATATGTCATAATTAGTTTTCAATGATTTTTTTGATTTCACTCCTCGAGTTTGCGCAATTTAAAATGCCGTGTTTGTAGGAACTTCGATTGAGGGAGAGAGTCTCTAAATAAGCAATTATACGTACTCAATTCTAACACGCATCAATCAATACTGCTGAGAAGCGCCCACCATTTTGCCACCTCTAGTGATGAAAGTTCAAATCGAAGTCTATGGTAATTCTCTGACCACGAAAAGAAACCCAATTGGCAGTAGATGGCTACGAATTAGTGCACAAACTTAAATCAACAGATAGAGTCTACCTAACCTAATGTCCCTTGTGAAGAAAAGCCATGAAAATCTACCATGGCTAGACGTAAATGGTTCGCTCCATACTTTCAATCCCAGTGCACCATAAGATCCAAACATGTAATCTTTGCAAACTTCGAACATAAGATAATTTTTTTTTTTTTGACTTTATGTCCTCGTATAATGACTCTCCTAACCTAAGAGAGAGGGATCATTCTAAGCAATACAACGAAAGGAGACGTGATCAGATTCTCTAATAGATTGTATATCTGCATAACCTCGAGAGGTTCTAATTGTTCGATCTATTACTTGCCTTTGCCTGGAGTATAATCACCATCTTTATGGACTATGGATTTTTGGTAGAGATTGGGACTTCTTCCTTCTGCGATGAAGTAAGGTAAGCAATTTTATTCGCGGTGTTGGGTCGATGGCTTGTTCATATTTATGCCTCAATCTCATGCCAAGTTAACTTTTTGGTGCAATTGAGAAATCAAAATAGGTAGTCTTGCTTGTAATTAACCCTTCTTTTATTAGGAGACTTGGTGCTTTTGCGTGTAATGGTTAGCAAGATATAGATATTCCTTTTCTGTCAATATGATTGATTGAAACATTAATGTTCCCACTTCAAATTATGTTTAATGAGATTATCGGGTTTTCAAAACTTTCGATTAGCCAATTATGCTTTGAAATGATTTAAATGAAGTGATGTCGTCAATTAGTTAAGAGGTCAATAAAATGTAGATGGAGGCATGGTATGCCCTTCGTGGATAAGCTCCCACGTCGACTTCCACCATCGCTATACAAATTCCGTGGATGATTCAAAAAGCGACATGATTGGTAATTACGAAAGTTGAATCACTCGATTGAAAAGTTTTGAAAGTTTTCACTTTATCGAAATTAGTCCTAAAAGTGAATGATGGATCATGTAATTTACTAAAAAGTAGGCAAGTAAACTGCGATTTGTTTCAGCCTTGTCAAAATCAACCAAATTATTTAACTAATTTAGATCATTATCATCATTATTAATTGTTCAAAATTGAACTTTCTTCTTTTTTGTGGTATTAAATAAGACTGGTGGGCCACCCACCCAATTGGTGGTCGCGTGGTTTGCGCTCAATTCCTCTTTTGGAATGGAGCGAGTTCGAATCCCAGCGGTCGCTTGTGCGACTCACCTGCAGTCTGAGAGAGGTGGGTCCCCTCGGGATGCCCCGGGTTTATGCCGCCGGCTGCCGGCTGTACGGCGGTTCCCGGATCAAAAAAGAAAAAAAAAAAAGAAAAAGAGACTGGTGGGCCCATTATGATTTCTTGCTTCTGAACCATGCTCCTGGAATTCATAGGAAAACGAGGTTCGACGTATTCATAATACAGGTTGCATTAATTCTTGACAATTTACCTTCAATCTTTTTCTGATTTTTTTATGGGCATGTTTGTTTACCCTTTAGATTAAGCAAAGAAATGTCTTCTTATTTTCCCCGTCAAAGACTTAAAATACTGTTCGAATTTCTGAGAATTAAGAAAAGATTACATTTGGATATGCATATTGATACTTAGGTACTATGGAAATTTTAAGAGACATTGTAGACTATGGAAGTTTTAAGAGACATTGTAGACTTCTTCTATATTCGTTTTTTCTATTTGAATAACAACAAATTCGTCCAAAAGGCCAAAGTGCAGATAAGTGATCAAATTTCAAGAAAGTGTAAATTTGGACCTACTGTCAATTCTTTCATAAATGGCTTGATCGAACCTAACAGCATATTGAAATAATAATATCAAGAAAGTGCACCACATACCGGATTTATAAGTGATCTCATCATATTCAATTAAGTGGAACTGAGTTTGCAAAGATTTCTAAGACAAATTTTACTTGGTGCTCTCAAACTTGATGGGCATCCTCTGTGTACGAAGAGTGAATAATTAGTGGGTCATATGAAAAAGTAAAAAAATTGAGAGGTAGGCCGTTTCCTTTGAAAAGGTCAAGTCAGGAAATTAGTAATCAAATGGGCATCCTCTGTGTACAAAGAGTGAATAATTAGTGGGTCATATGAAAAAGTAAAAAATTGAGAGGTAGGCCGTTTCCTTTGAAAAGGTCAAGTCAGGAAATTAGTAATCAAAGGGGTGAGAGAGAGAGAGAGAGAGAGAGTAAATGATAGGGAAATGGAAAGACTGGTGATCATTGACTCAGCCTTGTTGATTTTAAGGTTTGGCTTTCTGATTTTCTTGAGCTCACATAAAAAGATATGAAAAATATAAGTATCTAGAATTACAACGTTACCTGATTTTTATGTACTTTTTATATTTATGAATGATTCAAATGTAACATAAATTTGGAAGCCTATGTCCCTTCAACTCATGGCTTCTCTCCAAACCAAGTGTTTGGTGAAAGAAGTCATGCAAAAGCATTGCCGAAAAAGGTACATAAAGAATTATGAATTATGACTTGAATTTTTATTAAAAATTTTCAATAGCTTGAAATCATGAAAATTACAACTCAGTTTATACGTAAAGATATGTATGCTTTAAAAATTTGAGTCGTTCCCAATGGTCACTTATTTTAACAAAAAATAAAAGGCATAATTAAGATTCTGACAAAAAATCACAAATATCTAAATCCCAACATTCACGCAAAGGAGTTAGACCCTTTTTCAATAATGAGGTGTTTAGAGCTCTCTAAGCACCGAACAAGTCACTAAGCGTGATATATCCCATTCCTGCATGGAGGAGCTAGATTCCAATCACACGCGCAACAATAGTCAATGCATTGCTTCTTTTCCACCTTTCCATTGTTTTGTTTTCTTGAATTATTGATTGAAAAATCATATACAGATGCGTGGATGTACTCTACTTGCCCGGTATATGTAAGGAATTGTGTAAATTCACCCACCAGAGATGAGAGATTGCAACGCCTTTTCATCAATTTTTTCTTTTTTTCGTTGGGGGGAGAGGGGGGTCTAGAAAACGGAAATTTTCTTTATTTGGAAATGTAAGAAAAGTATAGGAGTAATGTGCCAAAACTCATTAGCCAACTCCTAAAGACAGTAGACTGTTAGAATTTTGCTAGTAATTCACTAAACAGTTCGGTGGCCGGACACAAAGTAAACAGTTTGGTGGCCGGACGCATAGTTTCTCTCGCATGCGATGTTGACCACAATCACGTTGTAACGCTATATTTATATGAGAGAAGAAATTATTAGGCACATGGTTTCTCTCGCATGCGATGTCAACCACTATCACGTCGTAGTGTGGGAAGAATTATATCTCAAAATGCGTACCGACTTCTCTATTAATATATAGTCTTGTTTATGTTTACAATATGGAATTATCTTATTCATGAAAATAAAACCTTTTACTTTCTACATACGTAGGGATGAGGAAAAAAAGGGAAAACTAAATAAAATTTTCGAATCTCATGGTGACATAATTTAGAAATTTTCACAGCCTTTCCTCTTTTTTAGACTAACCTCCTAATTTGCATCTCTCCTAATCTCGGCCCACCCAACCTGCTTCCATTTATTTTTCCCCTTTACCGCCCCTCCTTACGATCACACTCACTGTGTTCCAACCTATCTCTTCTTCTAACCAAATGCCTCCCACAATAGATCTGCAAATCCTCTCTACATCTATTTTCAGCTCCTCCACTTCGGTTTCTTCTTCTCACTCATCCAACGCAGACTCGCGTTAAATTTAAAATTTCTAAAACCCCCCAAAAAAATTTAATTTCTCTCACTCTTTTCATAAAGAGACACCGACTTATTACTCTAAGACCATTCTTGACCCACGTTAGAAAGAGGCCATGGCATGCGAATGTAATGCCTTGGTTATCAATCAAAGGCAAGATCTTGCACCTCTTGATCTTTGTAAGAATTTAGCAGGTTACACATAGCTTTTTAGGGTCAACGAAAAATTTGATGGCGCTGTCAAACGCTTCAAAGGTCATCTTGTTGCACGGGGATTTAAGTAGTAGGTCGAATTGGACCATTACGAGACTTTTAGCCTGCTTGTTAAACTTGCTACAATTTTGGTTGTTCTCTTTATGGCAATTTCTTTAGGATGCACCATCTCAACTTGATGTCAAGAAAGCCTTCTTGCATGACATCCTTTTAGGAAGTTTACACTCGCCAATACATCCTTCATTTGGAAGTTTATTTGCACCAATCTCCTGGTTTCTCCCATATTCAATTCCCGAATCACGTATGCTATCTTCGGAAAGTCATCTATGTTAAAAACAAGCTCCATGTGCATGTTTTATTGTTTTAGTGGCTTTTTTCGTCTTTAGGTTCATGGCAAGTAAAGTCGATTCTTCATTATTTCTCTATACTTCTTCTCAAGGTCGTTTGTATCTTTTCATGTATGTTAATAATAGCATTATCACTTGTGAAACTCCTCATTTATTAAGGTCTTTGGTTACTCGACTCTCATAGATATTTGCAATAAAGGATTTAGGACCATTCACTATTTCCTCAGCATTAATTCTCATCATTGCTCTCACGGTACACTTTTATCTCAAGCCAAGTAGGTTGAGGGCCTTTTGTGCAAGTTTGACCCGTTTAGGTCAAACCTATGTCTACTCTCTTAGCCTCAAAGACTCTATTCTCCCTTAACAATGGTGAACTTCTTTATTCTCTGACGTTCTATTGACACATGGTTAACGCAATGCGGTATGAATCCACAACTAGATCTAATATTAGTTTTGCTATGAATTTGATTAATCAATTCATGCATTTATTCAAATTACCTCATCTCTAGGCTGTCACACGTATATACTAGTATTTAGCTAGCATGTTCACCCACAGATTGCTTCTCAAACAATATTCTCTCACTCCATTGATGGCTTATGCAGATACAAACAGAGTTAGGTCTTTTGATACTTAACCGTTCACCTCAAATTTTTGTATTTTTTAAAGCACCAATCTTTTTACATGGAGTCCCATGAGGTCCCAAGAAGCGATCCGCTATAGCTTATTCTAGCATAGAGGCCAATTATCATGTTGTGGCTCACCGTGTTATTGAGACAATATGAATTTGTTAGTTACTTCATATATATGTACCATGAGATTTTTCTGTAATTATGATTATATCTATACCCTGCACACAACCAATCAATCTTCTAAATACATGTAATCTAACTCTAATTGAGGTCGGCCCCCTCTTTTCTTTACTGAAAAATCAGCTCGAACTTGTATAATTGTCAAACAGCTGGCTGACGAAGTCCCACTTGCCTTCCTCCCTGCCGTCCCACATGTCTAAATCACAAAAGTTAGAAAGGAAAGAGGTTCTTCAATCGAGAGAACATCGACCAAATAAACCAATGGGCCCGCGCATTTTAATCGGGCATAGCGTGCCAATGATAGAACATATATGATGCTTTGTCGAGTCACTGACACGTTCCCCGGCTCGCACGAGCGGGTCCGCTCGTGCTTCAATGTGGGGCTCGCTGGCCCGCAGTTGGTGGGGGGCGAAAATAGATATATTTTAAAGGACGTGTGCTGGAAATTGAAATATGAAATTGAACATAATACGTGATTTGGTTGAACTTTTTTAGTAGATTTTAAGTACGACCCACTTGTTAAAACATGTAGTCTTTTTTTTGCCTCGTCCTTCTATAGATTAATCCTATGAACGAATCTTGATAGATCTAGTATTGTCAAAAAATTTATAATGTAATGGCCGATTTGATTGTTCTAAGTTAATTAAAAATCTCGTTGATAACATGACAAAGCACAATTGCACAAGCTCATGAAATAAGAACCATCGATAAATTTTACAATATTTTTGTTGGTATTTTACGCGACATAAATCTCTATTCATTCTCTCATATTAGGTTTCCTCACTAATTGAAATTCACATTTCCTCACTAATTGAAATTCACATTCTCATCCTACTCATTTTTCTCAGCAAAAAATCAGTCTTTTTATGCAATTACTAGCATGTGTCTTTCCTTTCATTGAAGATTCATTACATGACGACTCTCCCTAATCAAAGAAAGAGGGAATAACGATGAAACGAGACATGATCATATTCTCTAATAGATTGCACATGCACATAATATCGAGAGGTTCTAGAATGATTCGATCCATTACTCGCCTTTGCCTGCAGTACAGTTGCCATCTTCATCGACTCTAAAATGTAGGTAGAGATCAGGACTTCTTCCTTCCACAAAGAAGTTAGATGTTAGGTTAGTCTTTTATAAGGAGACTTGGTGCATTAGCACGTAATGGCTAGTAAGATGTAGATATTTCTTTTCCGTCCACTCGATGGATTAAAAGGTTAGCCTTTCCACTTCAGATTATGTTTAATGAGATCTTTAGGCTTTCACAACTTTCGATTTGATAATTATGCTTTGAAATGAATTGAATCAAGTCATGCTGTCGACTAGTTAAAAGGTTAGTGAAATGTAGATCAAGACAAGGTATGCCACATTGCACGTAGATAAATTATCACGTCAACTCCCGTCGCGTGTTATCTAAATTCCCATGAATGATTTATAAAGTGGTGTGATTGGAATTACAAAACTTGAATCACCCAACCAAAAAAGTTTTGAAAACTCAGTTTATTGAAAGTACGGAATTTGAACGATGGATGTAATTTACTAAAAAAATAAGCAAATAAAACCGGGATTAACTTGTAAACTTGTTAAAATTGACCAGTTTATTTATATGGTGGTGGTTACGTTGTCATTTTCATTATAATAATTGCTAGAACTATAATCATTATCACTATTGGTATTGTCTATAATTGAACTTTCTCCCTTCTTGTGGTATTAAATAAGACTGGTGGGCCTATTTATCATTGCCCTTCTGCTGATCCATTCTTCTATAATTCTTAAGAGAAAAAGGTTCGACGTATTCGTGACAATTATCTTCGATCTATTTCCGTATTCTTTATCGGCATGTTTGTTTGCACTTTAATATAAAAACAAAAGTATATATTTTATTTTCTTTGCAACAAAAATTAAAAAATTATTTAAATTTCAGAAAATTATAAAAGTATTACTTATAAATTTACAAATCGGTAATTAGAGATTGTGAAAGTTTCAAGAGACATTGCGGCCTTAATGCACATTCATTTTCTGCATTTATATAACTCTAAGTCCATTTAAAAGGTGAAAAAATGAAGACAAGTGATCGAATATTATGAAAGTGTAAATTTGGACCCACTCGTAATTCTTTCATGAACAGCTTCATCGAATTAAACAGGAATTTGGAAAAAAAAAACTGTTTTCATTTACTTCTCTTGTATTTTTTTTTTTTTTTTGGGAATTGAATAAACTAGCCATGCTCATAAAATGCTCCTTAAATAATTATTTTGCCGTTGATTTAAACGTTGACTTGACTTCTAAAGGGTATAAGTGATCTCATTAGATTCTACTTAGTGGAACTGATTTTGCAAAGCATAGTAGAATAATTTTATTTATTGCATTCAAATTTGGCGGGCATCATTTGTGTACGAAAGAATCAGTGGGTAATATTAAAAAAAAAATGATTTTGAATAAATTGAGAGGTAGACAGTTTACTTTGAAATGGTCAAGTTAGGGAATTAGTAAAGAAATAGATGAGAGAGAGAGAGAGAGAGAGAGAGAGTCAATGATAGGGAGATGAAATGACTGGTGATCATTGACTCAACCTTGTTGATTTTAAGGGTTTGCCTTCATGATTTTCTTGAGCTCACATTAAAAAGAAAGACATGAAAAATATAAATATCTAGAACACAATGTTGCCTAATTCTTCTATACTTATTTTTTCTTTTTTGTATTGATGAATCATTCAAATGTAACATAAATTTCGGAGCCTATGTCCCTTTAACTTATGGCTTCTCGCCAAAGAAAATGTTTGGTGAGAGAAGTCATGCAAAAGCATTGACTCAAAAAGTTCATAAACTTGTAAATTTTGACTTGAATTTCATTAAAAAAAAAAATTTCATACTTGAAATCATGAATAATAAGGGTTCATTTGTTTGAAGGAAAACTGTTTTGTGACTTTTCGGTATTTGGATAACAAAAAACTAATTGATTTATGGAATATTTTTTCATGGACTAAAAAGAAAAAATGTCAGCCTAGATTAAGGGAAAACGATTTTTCATTTTGGCAAAAAGGAAATCACTTTCCATAAATCTCCAAACAAATGAAGAATAATTGTTTTCCTTGAAAATGATTTCCATGGACAATATTTCCCCTTCTTGTGAAGTTTTCTGTTAAATAAATGCACCCGGGACATCACTTTAGGCATGAATACAAGCATGGTCTAAATATTTGAGTTGTTCCTAGTACTCACTTATCTTAACGAAAGACAAAAGGCAATAATTAAGGATCCAATACAAAAACTCATATACTCGAATCTCGTACATTTACAGAAATAAGGTAGATCCATCGTTTCAATAATAGAGTGTTTAGAGCTTTTTAAGCATCCGACAAGTTTTTGCTAGGTGTGAAAATCTCCGCCCTCGTCAAGCACCTCAAATCCTATGACATATGAAACATTAATAAATCCATTACTTCTTTTCCGCTTTTCCATTGTCCTGTCCTCTTGAATCATTGATTCAAAAATCTTCTATAAGCACATCAATGTGCTCAAACTTGCTCTGTATAAACAGTACATGCAAGGTATTGTGTAAAAATTCATCAAGGAGAAGGGAACTATTATGACATCTTTTCATCATATATATATATATATATATATATATATATATATTTTTTTTTTTTTTTTCTGTTAGAAAACGAAAATCTTCCTTTCATTATTTGGAAACGAAATAAAATATAGGAGAATGTACCAAACGCTTCAAAAGGCTGGGTAGACTATTAGAAATTCGCCAATAATGCACAAAATAACTTATTTTCTGTCACATGTGATGTGGACCCCTCTCGTGTAGTAGCTCTATCATGTGAGAGAAAAAAAATTATATCTCCAAATATGTACCGATTTCTGTAATAATAGGTAGCTTCGTCAGAGTGTATATTCCAGCATTATTTGAATTTTGACTAGTGAAAATAAAACTATGTATTTTCTACATCTACATATATAGAGAGGGAAGAAAAGGAAAATTAATTCAAAATTTACCCAGTTCATGCTAAAATATTCCGTATTTTTTCATAAAAATAATAGTTGATATGATGATTTATTTCATGATGATGTGTCGCGATTATATTATCACGACTATCTAGTTAAATTTCCTTCCTGAGTTGGGAGCATCTACATCATAATATATATAATTATTTTTTTTCAATCAATCTTATTGACATTTGAGTTTATCCTTATTATTGACCTCGATCAATATCACCCATTTAACTATTTCATTTTTTTCGGTGTACTTTCGATTTCTTATCTTCAGTATGTAATTATTCTGATTTCAGTGAGACTTTTCAATTAGGCTGATGGTAAAGTTCCACTTTAAAAAAAAAAAAATGAATAATATAATTGCATCTTACTATTAACCTCAGTGAATTTGTTTTGTAATTTGCCCTATCATCTATGCATATTGACACATGACAAATGATGAACTGGTGAGTTGTGGGGAAAATTGTCCAAAAAGTCCTAGACCTATTATACTTTTCCAATTCAGTCATAAACCTTTCAATTTTACCAATTGAATCTTAAACATTTTTACTTTTTGCCAATTGAGTTAATCTAGCCAAATTTGGCTGGAATTTGCTAACTTCGACGCCGGTGTTAACGTGAACAAAATTTTTAAATTTTTTAATATTTTTTTGAATTTTATAATCATTTTTTATGTTTTAATTTCTTTTTTCTCTCTTTATTTATTTATTTATTTCTTTCATTTTTATTTTCCCCTTTGGTTGGTCGCCCAACCTCCGACAACCGGCCAGAGGCCATGACCGGCGAGGGTCGGCCTCACCAAGATCTAGCGAGGGGTGACCCAGCTGGCTGCGTGGTCACCAAATCCAGGGAGGGCGAGCTTGCCCAAGGCCGGCAAGGTCGCCCCTCGCCAAATCCTGGGGAGGACAACCTCACCTAAGGTCCACGAGGTCGACCCTCATTGACCTCTAGCGAGGGTGAGCCCTGCCCAAGGACGGCGAGGTCGCTCCTCGCCAGGATCTGGCGAGGTCGACCTCGCCTGAGGCCAGGGAGGCCGACCCTTGCCGGTCGTGGCCTCTGGCCAATTGCCGAAGACTGGGTGACTGGCTAAAGAAGAAAAGGAAAAAAAAAAACAAAACAAAACAAAAAGGAGAAAAAAAGAAATTTAAAATACAAAAAAATCGAAAAAATATTAAAAAATAATAAATTTTGTCCACGTTAGTGTCGGCAGTGTGTTATGTAGGATGGTCGACGTCCACGTCAGCAAATTCCAACCAAAATTGGTCAGATGGACTCAATTGGTAAAATATTAAAAGGTTTATGATTCAACTGGTAAAGTTAAAATGTTTATGACTGAATTGGCAAAAATGTAATAGATTTAATACTTTTTGGACAATTTTGCTGTGAGTTGTGATGTCTTAAAATCCTTAAAATTGCTGTATTTAAAATAAATTCAGCAAGATGTTCAAATATGTAATACAAATTCAACGATTGATGTCACAAAATTAATATAGAAGAGTATCTTTTAAAACTAAAGTTCGTTATCCCGAAGAACTCAACAATGATGATAATAAAAAAGCAGCAGGAAAGAAGTACTTCTATAGCTTGGACTGCGAATTATGGCTATTAGTGAAAGTCTGAGCCTATGATTAACAATTTCAGACCTATAAACTTCACTCTTCTAGACTGATCGTGCGAATACGACATATTCTTAACAACGTAATCCTTCGAATGAATTTAATTTCAGAAATAGGTGGAATTGTAAGTTGAGATAGTGCTATCAACAAGAGTACTATTTATAGTCAATTTTGTTCGTGGTACTCTTAGTTGCAATTCTATTTATACAAGGTTCTCACATTTCACGTAGTCATGACCACCACCACCCCACAATTCTTTTCTCTAGTTATATAATCATTCATCAACATTATATGTAAATCAGAAGTGACTGGTGATATTTGACCAAACCATGTAAAGTACGAGGTTTGCTTTAATTATTTTCTTAAGCTAACATAAAATAAACGTGAAACTACAAATTTTAGAATTACGAAGTTACCTAATTTTTCTTTTGTACTTTTTTGTGCTGATGAATGATTCAAATGTGACTTATTTTGGGAGCCGATGTCCCTTCAACTCAAGGGTTCTTTTCAAATCAAATGTTTGGGGACACAAGTTGTGCAAAAGCATTGATTCAAAAAGTTCATTAACTTATACAATTTCGACTTGAATTTTTACTATTTGGAAACGAGAGAAAAAAAAGAGGAAAATATACCAAACTCAATAGAATGGCAGAAGAATTTTGCAAGTGATACACAAAATAATTAGGTGGGAGAAGAAAGTATACCTTGAATATGTACTAATTTCTCTAATAACACGTAGCCTCGTGTGTGTTTCCAGTCCAAAATCTTCTGATTCATGAAGTAAAACTATGTATTTTCTACAATATAGAGATGAAAAAAAAAAGGGAAACTAGTTCATAATTTTACCTAAATCACGATGATATATTTCATAAATTTTCATAGAAAAGACACTTGACATAATAATGTCCATCTGAATCGCCAATTTTATCATCAGGAAAGATTAGCTAATTTTCCTTCTAAATTAGGAGCATCTAAATCCTAATACATTTATAGATACTGATTTATAATGATTTTTTTTTCCGATAAATCTATTAGCATTTGAGTTTATTCTTTTTATTAGCCTCAATGAATATCAACCATTTAACTATTTCAATTTGTCACGTCCATTTTTGTTTTCTTATCCTCGTCATGTAATTATTTTGACATCAGTAGGACTAAAAATTAGGCTTACATCATAATTTCAATATTATCTATATAATGCAATGCATCTCATTTATTTACCTCAACCAATTTGTCTTCTTGGTCTTTTTTTCATCATTGATACCTATCGACACATGAAAAATGAGCAAAGCTCCAATCTAGCGAGTCATGATGACAAAAGACCTTCATAAATCCTTGAAATTGCTAAATTTGAGATCGATTTGATAAGAGATTTGAATATGTAGTACAAGTTCAATGACACATACCATAAGATTAGTACGAGAGTACATTTCTGAAACTGAAATTTTTATATTTATAAAACTTAACGAAGGTGGTAACCCGAAAGAAGCAAAAAGAGGAGTAATTCTACAGCTTGGATTTCAAGTTATGGTTGTCATTGAAAGTTCGAGCCCTATGACCGACAATTTCGTACCCCAGAAACTTCACTCTTTTAGACCAATCATGACAGTACAATCACATTTTATATTTGACGACAACGTTGTTTGATCACAGTAATCTTAAAAGGTCCTTTTTGTCGTTCGATGAATCGGGTCACAGAACAATTTGCGAGCATAATTAGAGATTGGTTGAGTTGAAAGCTTTTGGGCGGTGAAATCGTTAGGCAGTCAATTTCGTTTTTTGATTTATACGAGGTTCACACGTGTCGCTTACTCATGTCGCTTAGTCATAGTTACCATCTGCCCCACCCACCGCCCCCAAAATTTTCTTTCCTACGTTATATAATCAAACGACCGGTTGACAAAGACCCACTTGCCATCTCCTTTGCTCTTCCACGTGTCTAAATAAAAAAAAAAGGAAAAAATGAAAAATGAAAACATAACAATAGAAAAGGGTAATGAAATCGAGAGGTCATCGACAAAAATAAACTAATGGCTGGCTTACGTAATTTGGACATTAATAAAGCTTTGTCGAGTCACTGACACGTTCCCCGGCTCGCTCGTGTGAATCCGCTCGTGCTTCGATGTTGGGCTGCGTTGGCTTGTACGTGATTGGGTCGAATTCTTTTAGTAGATTACGACCCACCTCTTTTTTTTGCAAAAAATGTTTACTCTTAATTTTCCTCCGACTAATTTTTAACATTCTGAAAAATCCCGAACTGATATACATATGATAAATCTACCCCAAATTATTTTTTTGATCATGAAAAACTTCAAATTGATACATTTATGACAAATTTACCTCGACTGACCATAAAAAACCATAAATTGATACATTTATGACAAATTTACTCTAAACTAATTTATTTAATCTAAAAAAAAAAACCATAAACTGGTAAATTTGCGACAAATATACCATCTGCTAAATCGGATTAATATCACGAAAAAATCACAAAAATTGTAAACTGTGGCAAACATAAAGATAAAATCTCAAATTAAGTATATCACCAACTATTATATGTCATTTAACTTAATAAAATTTAACGAAAACTAACAAATGGTTATCACAAATGTACCAGTTTGATGTAAATTTATCAAAAGTATACAAGTTTAAGATTTTTTATGGTCAAAAAAATAGTTTAGGATAAATTTGTCACGGGTATATAAATTTAGAATTTTTCATGGTATTAATCCTTTTGTAAATGAATCTCGATCAAGAGGCCGTCTCGATACTTCGCGATGTGAATTTTTTTGTTTTTTTTCTTTTCACAGCCTGATTTACGAAAAAAAAAATTATCAGCCGGCCCCAAATCACACATTTTGAATCCCCAATCTCGAGAGCCATCGCGCAAGCAATTGAACTCCACGGGGTGGCCGATGAAGAAAAGCGCCCCAAACCACATTAAAAAAAGAGGAAGTAAAAATAAAAATTATCGACACGACGAGGCGTCGTCATCCGCCGTCGATTCAAGCAACGCTCACCCGATCGCGACAAGAGGCTTCCTCCCCCCCGGTAGACGACGCCGCACCGTACTCGCTCTCGCTCCGCCTGGGCCCCACAAGGCTCAGCTCGCGAGAGGCGGCCACGTAGCACGTGCGGCTCAATCATGCTTTCCCCCCGCCCGCTCCAGCTGGCGCGCTCCCACGTGTCCCGGGCAGGGGGGGGACTTGACCGCGGGACACGGGCAGCGGTCGGGGGCCCGCGGGACAGGGACCTCCGGCAAAATGTCGACACCGTGGTCCCCGCGTCAGATGGGGCCCGCCCTCCCTTCCTCCCCCACGCTTTTTTGTCCTTTTTCTTTTTATTTCCGAGTTTCGATTGGCTTTTGTTTTTTCCGGGGGCCCACGAGGTGGGCCCCGATCCTCGTCAGCTCCCAGTCCGGTTTTGGTTGCTGCTTTAATCGCCGTGGGGCCCAGACAGAGCCCCCCGGCATTGACGCGTGGAAAGCAACCGGCCAGCAGGGGAACTCTCCCCCGCTACATGCCGGTCCACCGTGAACCCGTCGAACGAGGGCCCTTGATTGGATTTGCGCTTGAGCCCCTCGTAGTTTGGTCGAATTGCGTTTTGACCCCCAACATTTTTCGAAAGAACCCGTCGTCGGATTAAGTAGAGGTGATCAATTCTTGATTCGGTCTGATCCCACATATGAATCGGGAACTACATTAGAGAGATCAGTCTTATTCGAAGGTGGTCCAATAAAATCGCTCAATTCTACAACTTCCAAAAGGAAAACCCATAATTACCATGAAGTATCATCCCTCATGACATTGCTAAATTAAATTTTACTCAATAGGACATACATAGAATGGAGATCAATGCAAGTTTCAAACATTGTCCCATAAATACGTAGCCTACAAACAAAAAAACCAAAGGAAAAGCAAAGTTCTAACAAATTTTAAAAAATTATGTGCATATATATACAATTAATTCGATTAAATTCTTATTTTGGAATGGAGAACCAAAAAAAAAAAATAACTGATTCTGTAAAATCGGACCAACACTTCTCAGAATTGGATTAAACTGACTAGTTTGGATTGATTTAGGCAGTTCTCAATTCATATGGTCATTTATGCTCACTCCTAGGGATTAGGAGCTTCAACTCATGATATCACAATGCGGATCATATCGAGGCGAACTCCTGAATCGCGATGGCCGGACAGGATGGAAGCTCTCCGAGTGGTGCGAGATGGACGGACGACCCCTCAGTGCGCTGACGTTTCGATGTCCGGCCGAGCCGAAAAGGCTCCAAAGCCGCGTGTTAAATCCTAGATTCTAGGATTACGTCACTCGCAATACCGCTAATCTTACAATAATAAAATAATTGCCCCTCTTAAGGGCGTCTAGGTTACGTGGATCTATGTCAAAGCGAGTGGTTGGGAAAAAAAGAAAAAAGCGCATCGAACTTTATGCAAAAGAGCCCAAGCCACTCCAAGGACCGGGCAATAAATAATGAATTCTCGGAGGAACCTCTCGGGGGAAAATCCAAGTGCATTGCACTTCCTCAAAACCTTGGGCCAACAAGATTCCGTCCCTTGGAATCAGGGGCAACCAAAAAAAAAAAAAAAAAAAAAAAAACCACCCTTCCTTTTTTTTAATTCTAAAATTTTATTAATAAGTATGCGTAGGCACTTATTAAGTAATTAATTAAATGAAATCTCCAAATTTTTCAATACAGGATCTCATGTAACCAGTGTTCTGAGAATAAAGTAATTATAAGTATAACACATTGACGAAATGCCATGAGAGTTTCCATTAATAAAGGGATTTCGTTAAAACGTGTCTAACAAGGGAACAGTGACGCAACAAATGATTTGAGATTGGATATTTCATATCTTCCGTTAAAAAGACCCATAGTTAAATCCTTTCATTTGGGCATACTTTACCGAGCAATTATCGAGCCATTTAAAAACGAGAAAACAAAGAAATCATTGCGATTTTTCTACGCACTTCTTTTTCTAGACCTTACGTGGTCCGCGAAACAGGGGATCGCAGCAGCCATCTCTTCTTCTTCCTGCTCACCCTCACCAATCTGTCTTTATATATCGGCCCGACCTCCATCGTTAAGCTTCCCCCCTTCTCGCTCTCGATCGCCTGTTGGCCTCTGCCTGCTTCTCTCTGCTTCTTCTTCGCAGTTCTTGAGCTGCTTTCGTTCGTGGTTATAGTCCTGGGGCAATCCGCCTCCGCAGCTTAGCTCCTCGAAGCAGCTCCTCTGCTTAATCCTCCGCCCGCCCGCCGCCCGCCGCCCGCCGCCGTTGTTTGGGGATAGCTATGGCCGCTTCGCCGAGGGCAGCGATGCTGTACTACGCCGGGTGCGAGGACAGCCGCCGCGAGCCACACTTCCTCCAGTCCTGCTTCCTCTGCAACAAGCCTCTCTTCGACTCCGACATCTTCATGTACAGGTCAGTTGGTCAGTCCCGCGAATTCTTGTCGGGCACTGGATCTGATTCCCAAGAATCTTCCTTTCGCCTTCTGTGTTAATCGGGTCGGAACCTGATCGTGATCTGGTCTTTTGGTTTCTCCCTTTTTCAGGGGCGACATGGCGTTCTGCAGCAAAGAGTGCAGGCAAGAACAGATAGAGCTCGACGAGGCGAAGGAGAAGAGCTGGAAGAGGTCGCAGGGGTCTTCTTCCTCCTCCTCTAACGCTTCCTCCTCGAGGGCGTCGAGAAAATCGGAGTCGTCCAAGGGCGGCAAGGCCGTACGGACCGGCACCGTGGCAGTCGCTTGAAATTCATTCTTGACCCTGTAAAGAAGAAGATCCCCCCGGGAAAAATTCCTGGGAAATCTGTATCTTTAGCCCCCTCCTTCGATGTGTAAAGAGAGATCGGCAGGGGTCCAGAATCTATCTGATTGAGAAAAAAAGGGGCCAAGAAAGTGCGTGAGAAAAGAGAGACCCCGCCAGAAAATTTTGTTTTTTTTTTCTTTTTATTGTCTCCTATTTTTTTTTTCTATGCTGGAATGTTCATTAGGGAAAAACAAGAAGAGATGGTGGATCCCTTTAATGAGAATTGGCAATATTTTTAATTTGCTTTATTTTCGTTATGTTATCGTGGAAAAAACATAGAAATTGGCGTACTCAATCAGATATTGGGTTGTGTTGGTGCTTTTATGTTAATGGAGGAACTTGCCGCAGAACATGGAAATTGGCATACCTAATTATTGGAGAAGAAAAGTGAAAATAGTAATTTCAGGAGTTTTTTTTTTTTTTTTTAATCTCATTGACTAATTATATATGAATATGCTTAATCGACTGTTTCCATCTTCAACAAATTTGTTGGGGTCGAATCGACTAATCAAAATTAAATCGATTAATGTTAGATTTGTTTATTAGGAAAGGTGTTTGTCGCCGTCTGTGGAGTTCCTAAGGTGAGGGTGTATCTTGGATCGCGTGGTAATATACGGACAACGCCTTTTTTTGCCCTGTTTTCCAAGATTACTTCTTTAATTTTGTTAATGTTTTGACATTCATTTTCTCATAAATGTAATAAAGACAATGTTTTCATGTTTCATGTTGATATTTGATCATTGAAAATCATAGCATCTCACCGTTCTGCCTTTCTCCTTAAGCCCACTTACAAGCTTGTAAACTATCCTGCTGATGGCTCGCTATTTGAACACCACACTTATAATAAATAAAATACAGACAACGTTCAAAAAACTAATTTTCACAATCATTGGGTGCGGTGGCTTGATTGTAAAGAGATTGTGATCTTCCATTAGGTCTACAAATTTAAGCTTTTTTGTGAGCGAATTTTTGATCAACTTGTGCCTTAAATATCATTTTCCTTATGTAAAGAGATTTCTTGATTTTTAACTAGTGACGGACTCAAATACATATAGGTGAATTGAGTAGTTATAATCCAAAAGCTAACATTTTGTATGAGAGTAAAACCCAAGAAGGTAGCTATCTTGGTCACACCGCCCTGCTCTTTTAAGTCCTAGAAAGAACTATTAATTTCTATAATGATGTTACTTAGCGTAGTAGAATGCATATAGACAAGATCAACGGGTAAGCGGCCGGCTTCACCCAAATTTGTTACAAATGGGGCAATGACTTTGCATTAAAATGCTTGATCCACCTAACTTTGGGCCAACTCTTTCTGAGCCATCCCTAAGGTTTCATCATATATTGTAAATGATGTATGGGCCTTGGATAAAACATTGGGCTTAGCTTTGGGGCCATCCTACTTAATGATTGCCTCTAAATTTAGTGCTAGATATCTACAAAACATTAGATATAGAAGTCTAATTGGAAGATGACAGCCGGATTCCCTTAAAAAGCATCAATATTAAGGTCATGTGCCAATTTTGACATGAAGCCTTTTGTCCTAGTTAAAAAATAACAGCCCGATTCCATATGTTTTATTTTATTCAAAAAAGAGCTTCATATTCCCTATTTATGTATTTATTGACAAAAATCTCAAAATAATATTTTAGCAAAAAGATTTCTTCTTATTGCCCGAAAGATCGATTCGTTTGGTATGCTAAGATCAAATTTATGTGTGTAAGATATAAATAAAGATAGTTGCATTCGATAATTTACTAATATCATAAATTTAATGTTAAAATATATAATTGCATTACTATGTGCTTTAATAATATGTCATTCAGCATGACAAATAAAATGACTCATAAATACTCTATAATATAAATAGAATTTAAAATTTATTGTATGGGTACAATAGTTCTTGTGTAGAATCATTTTATCATTAATGAAGATCGACATAGGTGTACAATAGGAGTACTGCAAAAGAATACATAACTTTCAACGGAAAAATGTTTTGATTAAAATTTCGACATTGCTCAAATGAAAGAAAATTAATACAAGCTTAAAATTAAGATTAGATTTGAAACATTGAATCAAAAAGTGTTTTAAGGTGTTTCCAATCTTCTTTAAAATGTACCATTATCTATTTTATAGATGCAATAACCACGCAATATATGTTTGAAATCAATTTACCACTTTTCGATCCATATATTCTTCTTTTGTGATTATAAACTAATGCATTTCAAAGTTAATTAATATAGCTATGTCTTTTTGTTAACCATAATATTTTCTTTAGTAAAACAGTATATCCATTCACATAATAGTTGCATATTTTCTTGAAAAGACAGTTGTTAGATGTGGAAAACAAAATTTCCACGTGCAATGCCCATATTTACCTAATAGTTATTTATATAAACAAAATTATTTCTTTCCATTTGTTTGTTTAATTGCTCAAACAATGTTAATTCTCTCATTCAGAGACATATCCGAGAACATGTAAGCTAGATGAATGAGTTTAACAATTACTGGAGACCTTTTCGATCAATGGCAAGTACAACTACTTTAATTTATAATAGGTTAGATATGTGAGCCCAATATAATGAATCATAACTTTCAATAGTAAATAGCAATTTATCAACGTACATTATGGTTTATTATAAATATGTAATACATATTCAATATTGTGAAATTGCCATTAACGTTTCCATCCATCAAAATAATCGACAATCTAATGGTCTAGATTTTAAATTTCTCAAAAAGTTAAGTAATCACGGACGGGGTGTACATGGTCGCGTTTCTAGAGAATATCAATTCTAACAAATCTTGCCGTTGATAATATTTCTTAGTATGGTAACGTTTTATATGCAAATTTTGCAAGTCTAAATCTATATCAATAATGAGCTTGACTAAGTATTAGCCTATTTATTGAGCCCTTCATCTCTTGCAACACCACACCTTAGTCGATTGAATTCCTTCTTTCTTACCAATCCTTCAATTGCTTTAGAGAAAAGCCTTTGCAATGCCTCATCTTTGAAAACCTCTTTTGGCATGCGTCCAACCATCATGTCTCACATACTCCAGCCTTACATGTACATAAGTATTGGATCAGTGATCTATCAAAAAAATGCCTCATCCTTGGTAAGCTCTCTCTCTCTCTCAATGATGATTATAACATCACATATATCTTCAATAAAAAAAAAAATTCACATATATCTTTTCTTGAATAACAGGAAGAGGGATTCAGATGGCGCCACTATAGGCCTCGTTTGGTTAGGCTTTTGGGAAATGTCTTTGCAAAAATGTAAATACCTTTGGGCAAAAGAAGTTTTCCAAAATGTAAATAGGGTTTGGTGAATTGTAATTCTAAAGTGTATTGAGAAACAACCTTATTGACTTTTATTAAATTTAAAAAACAAAAAAACATTTGTATTTTTTTTTTTGAAGTCTGACTGCCGATCGGCCAAATCTGGCTGCCGGACTGTTGGATCTGGCTGTTGGACGGCCAGATCTAGCCCCCGTATGCCGTCGCTTGAGGTCGCCCACCTCAGGTGAGGTTGCTTGGGTTCGCGCGATCGCCTGGGGTCGCGTGACCTTAGGCGGCCGTCGCTTGAGGTAATGCGACAGGTGACGGCTGCCTGGGGTCGTGTGACCCTAGGCGATGGCCAAACCCAGGTGAGCGATGCCTGGGCAGTTTGGCCATCACCTTGGGTCTCGACCTCAGGGGGACCCCAAGCGGTCGTCACCTGGGGTAGCCTGACCCCAGCGACCGTCGCCTAAGGTCGCGCGACCTTAGGCGGTCGCCTGGGTCACGCGATTCAGGCCATCAATTGCCTTGGTCGTGTGACCTAGGTGTCGCTTGAGGTCCAACGACGGTCGCCGGGGTCGGGTGACCCTCAAGCGGTGATCGCCGGTGCGTGCGACCCCTTGGCCGGTGATCGTCAGCCACTAATTGGCTTTTCCGTGCGGTGGTTTTGGAGAAGATGAACAATAATCGACTTGCATTCCGAAAATGTAAGTTCCCAAAGTACTTCGAGACCAGCTTTGGACTAAGGGCCTTTAGAGTCATTTGGAGATACAATTGTATTTTCCTAAAATTGAGCAAAAACATGAACCAAACATGTTTGTATTTGGTCAAGGAACTTTAGAGTCACAAAGCCCATTCCAAATGCCGAACCAAACGGGGCCTATGTCGTTGGATGATGCTGTAGAGGTCAATCCAATTTGGTGTAGTCACTGAACGGGCCATACTTCGCAGCTAAACGCTCATGAAGCCTCTCATTGCGAAAAAGTCCCCAGCCATATCCTTGGGAGTGGCCCTCAGCTTGAGGTTTGTTTGCATGGAATTCCTTATCGTATAAAAGCAAGCTGCTGCTGCCCTACTCAAAAAATCATGGAGGAAGAGAGCATGGGAACAATTTAGATGGTCAATAGATTGGACATGTCATGTATTTGATATAAAATTGTATGAGAGACGATAATGTTGAATGGTCTATGAGCAAGAGCTTTCCTCAATATTATACAAAAGTTGATCTTCAAATGTATAAGTAGCGATGGTTCTAGCTACAATGCCTTCAACGACATGCAGCTCTATTTTCAACTCTACTGAAGTAATTCACAAAAAATTGTAACGTGATGATGCTTTTGCGCAACTTATTTTAATTCAAGATTTATTTGAGTTTAGATGATGGCAAATTTTCTCTTAATTCGACGACCAACCAAAATTGTGCAATTTCAACCAAACAAATCAAATTTTTGCAATGATGCGATCATAAGGCACAATATATTTCAGCTGCTTGAATATGAACTTTTAAATGTTCAGTATCAATTTGAAGGTTGGATCAACATTAGGAGTTATTCATGTAGCTTTCCATTTTGATTTCAAACCTTTGACTCTACAATAGTTATCTTGGGGGTAAGTATACTAAAAGTGTCAAAAGTTGTGTACAGCACTCGTTTTGATGTCAAAAGTTTCTTTTGAATTACTTAAGTGCCACTTTTATAAAAAAGATCACTTAAGTGCCAACTCTAATTAAGGTTGCCGGAAATCCGATGTGGCGATATTTTATTAATTTCTCAATCTTACGTGGCTCGCCTCCTTTCCAATCAGCATATAATGCTTAAATGACGCTGTGTAAACAAGTTAACAAGTGATCATTTGAGTAGAAAAAATTATGAATATTGTTAATTTGAGTGCCAATTATTGTTAAAAGTGATTATTTAAGTGTTGGTCATTAGTAAAAAATGATTACTTTAGTACTAGTTGTTATTAAAAAGTAATCATTTCAGTGTCAATCTATTTTAAAAGTTGATCATTGTGTGACATCATTTGGACGTCCACGTGGAATGGATTTTTTTAAAAAAAAATGTGTCAAATCATATTAAAAATTTAATTATAAATACCATGTAATCAATTTGGTTGGAATATTTCGTCGGAGGTACTTAAATGATCTTTTTTCTTTTTTCTTTTTCTGGATTTGGCACTTAAGTAAACCGGCGAAAATTTTTGGTACTAAAGCGAGCGTCGTATATAACTCTTGGTACTTATAGTGTACTTATTCTTTATTTTGGTCCTTCAAATTGAATCTCGTATAAGAAAATAGGGATAAGTGCATAGAAATCTTAAAACTTGTCATAAAAGAGCAATTGAGTCTTAAAAATTACAAAAAAATAGAATCAAGTTTTAAAATTTGTACAATCGAGTCATTCACTTAACTACGTCCAATTACATTATTAGAAAAATTTTGACGTGGTTTTGTTTAATATTTTCTCTCTCTTATGTGACTTTGACCTTACTAAAACATGAAATATAAGACTAAAACAACGTTGGTTGGCCTAAATCCATTTTTTTTTAAAAACAAAAAATGAGGACAAGGGAGGCAGACGCTCACTGTTGCGCCACCATCGTTGGAAAGGGTCAGTGGGTGCTCAGCAATGGGTGGTAGACATTGGCCTTATTTGTCTTTTTTTTCAAATTACCTTTTTACTTTTAATCTAATTTAATTAAGATTTCAGTTTAAAAAATTAGGACTTAGGCCATTACGATGTCGTTTTAGTCTTATATTCCATGCTTTTGTAAATGTCAATGCCATGTAGGAGGGGAACATATTTAAAAAAGTCATATTAGCATTTTTTGTTAGTTTGAGTGGACGGATGCTTGTTAAGCCCCGCTAGCCCTTTTCGGCAATAGTGGGGCACCAATTTGATAAATTTTAAGAACCGATTGCACTTTGTCAGTTTTAGAGTTTAATTATACTTTTGTTATAAGTTTTTATGACGTTTAGTGCACTTATTCCAAGAAAGTATAAGCAAATCATTTCCATCATTTTGGTTCCTGATGGCCACGGTTAGATCCTCCTGTTGAAAATGCATCTCAATGTTTATCATAATTCAATGTTTATAGTACCTAAAATGACTTTAGGATACAATGCAATATAAAAAAAGATTACTTCATAAGATCAAATATACTTTTAACTTCACAAATATCAAATTAAGAAAAAAGTGGATCAATTTTTATGGGTCGATTCTGATTGTCATCCCCTTTAAATTCATTTTTCAATTATTTTTTTAAGACAACAAATTTCAGTGGGATCTTAATTTTTCCAATCCCAAAACTCTATGGGACTAACATATTACACACTTCGTTGCGGAATCATCCAAAAGGGATAAAAAAAAAATCCAAGCACCGATATGGAGTTCCTCACAGCACATACAATTTTGGTAGATAGAAGAAAGTATATGAGCAGTAAAGCAGAGCCAATATAAGTTAAGGGCACGTTTGGTAACAATTCTGTTCCCGAGAATAATTTTTGATCAAAATGATTTTTTCTGTTTTTATTTCCGAGAACAATTTATGAGTATAAGAATAAGATTGGTAATTGTACAAAAATTTTATTCCCGGGATAGAAATGTGTTTGATAGAATTGTATAATATTGTTGTTTCTTTTAACTTTTTAATATTTTTCATTTTTTTTTATTTTTCTCTTCTCTCATTCTTCCTCCTTTGTGGCTGGTTGTTGACCACAATGGTGACCAGAGACCGACTGCGCGAGGGTCGATGAGCTCGCCTGGCCAACGTGAGGCTCAACCTCACTTAGGCGGAGCGAGGTTGGCCTCGCCGGGCCACCGCTGGGCGATGTCAACTTGGTGGTGGCTCAGCGAGGCTCGGGCCAACGAGCCTCGCCATGTCTCGGCGTCGCCGGGGGTCGGCGACAGTCCGACGAGGTCGCCGGCCATGGTTGAGGCGGGCGACTAGCCAAAAGGAAGAACAATTAAAGGAAAGAGAAGAAGAGAAAAAGGGAAAAAAAGAGGAGAAATGAAAAGAAAAGAAAAAATTGTTCCTGAAAATAAAAAGCTACTTTTTTCTATTTATTGTTTTTGTTTCAAATCTATTCTTGGGAACAAAAATTTTATCAAGCATGTATTCTTTTTTTGTTCTCTAGAACAAAAGAACAGAAATAATTATTTTGAGAAACAAAAATAATTTTTGCCAAACATGCCCTAATTTTCTCACGTAAGGTTCATGCGATTTGCCAATTGTCTCGCAATTAGGTTGTGTTTATTTTGGTTAACATGAATTTCTACACGATTAGACTGTTATAAATTAAGAAAGGCTATATAGCTTGAGTGATTCTAGAAGTATCGCCTCGTGGCTTGCACCAAAGAGGGAAAGAGCTTGAAAGAGATGAAAAAACAGTGTCGGGCTCGTGAGATGGAGATAAAAGACAAAATGGAAAAGAAAAAACACAGAAAGACAGAGCAAAAAACTAAATACCACAAAGAATGATGCGTGAAGGGAGAGAGGGAGATACGTGAAGGTGCAATCATCCGTTGGACCATTAATGGCAACCGTAGACGAAAATTTGGAGAGATGAGATTTGGATACAAGCTGAAAATCAATGCTTCTTTATGAGATAAAAAAACTGCACTAGAATTTTGGACCCGACTACAATTGGTGTTTTTTAAGGAAATTGAGCACTAGAATTTTGGACCCGACTAAAATTGGTGCTTTTTAAGGAAATTGAACCCATAAAAATAGAAAGCTCTCTTCTATTTCGTATAAGTGAATCGTCCTCTATAATTAGGTGGAGCTTATATTTGCAAGATAAAAAAACATTTGTTGCACTGAAACTTTTTAATTGTCGTTGGAAGACTAATTCGGTTATTTCCAAAGCCTCATTAACTTTAAGTGATACGATCGGAATATTAGACATAGTGTTATTTGGTGACTCCAAAGAACAATATATTACAAGGAATAAATATTGTGGGTAATAAAGTAGCTCATCGATTATTTCGATTAGTCTGACATACAAATGAAATTTGCAATATAGTTGCAAATACAATATATTCCGTGAACCAAGCAAAGTAGAAGAAGCTTTGCTAGAGCAGGCACAATATACTCTACAAACAAATTCTTTATATGGAAAAATACTAGCATTGGTCTACAACAAAAAGAAAATTTTGAAAAAGACATGCTTTTACATAAAATATGACATAACTTAAAAGTTTAGACGCTATTAAGATAAAAGTTGTAGTCATAAGAGAAAAATAATGCATGTTTTTTCTTTTGAAGCTATTTATCACTTAAAGAGTTTTATAAGAGTTTTTTTTTTTCTTGGATACGTCAAATATTAGCCATAATTATTATTAAAGTAATATCCATGTGCTTGCATTTCATGTTAGATTATTAATTTCTAAAATTAATATATTCTTATGTATCTATATTCTGTGCACATTTCTATGTAGAAAACAAGAGAGTGCACTATAAAGAAATATATTATTGAGTTAGTAGTCTTGTTTATTTTTTATTTGTAAAAGAAGTCTAATTTTGTCTATTTATGTATTGACAAGAATTTCATAGAAATATATTAGTTGGTAGCTCTCTTCTTAATGTAGAAAGGATTAGTTTGTTTTTCACAATAGATAGAAGTTATCTGTGCAAGATAGAAAAAGAAAGCGTTACATTTAATATTTCACTAACATGACAAATCTAATTTGAGAAATCAAATTACACCATCATATGCTTCAATAATATAATATTCTGCTTGACAAGTAAAAATATCTCATAAATGTTTCATTACTCCCTAATGTAAATATAATGAAAATGTACCGTGCACGTACAACGTAGTTTTTGATTTTTATATAAATTTTGACATCGCTCAAATGAAGAGTGTACAACAATGCTCGTGTTTACCTACTAGTTAACTAGAAAGACAGATTTCTCTGCATCTTTTGATATTATAAAAATAATGCGTTACAAAGCTAATTAATATAGCCGTATCTTCTTGTTAAGGTTAATATTTATAAGTGAAACAGTAAATCCATTCAATAAGAGTATGGAAAATGTAATTTCCACGTGCAATGTCATGGTTAATATAGACAAATATATTTCTTTGCATATGTTTCTCTGCTTACTTAGATAATGTTAATACTCTCATATAGAGACATATTAGACAATATGTACGCTAGATGAATGAGTTTAATTGTTGTTGGAGATCTTTCTCATCAATGATATGCAATTACTTTAATTTGTAATAAAAAGGAGATGTGAGCCTGATATAACAAACTAAAATTCTTAGGAATAAATGGAGGATTATCTACGTTCTTTGAGGTTTTACTAGACACTTGTAATAGGCATTTTCAGTATCGTGAAATTACCATCGATGTTTCCATCCATCCCAACCATCGAAATTTCAACGATCTAAATCTTAATATTCTCAATAGTAAAGTAATTATGAGAAGGTATACTTGGTTGTGCTTAAAGAGAAACCAATTCTTTCAAAACCTACCATTGATAATATTTCTTCATACGGGAATGTGTTAAATGCAAATCGTGCGAGTCTATCCCCAACAATAATGAGAATGACAAAGTATTTACCAATTTACATAGCCCTTCATCTTTTGGTGCACCAAGCCCAACCCTACGGAGTTTCTTCTTCTTTCTTACTAGTCCTTCAAGCACTTCAAAGCAAGATCCTTGTTATGCCCACAAAATAAAGAATCAAGCATAAAATCTTGCTTGCATCTTTGAAAACCTCTTTCGATATGCATCTAATGTTCACGTCTCACATACTCCGGGCTTGTATGTAAATAAGCGTCGGATCAATGATTTACCAGAAAGAATGTTTTTTTTTTTTTTGGGTATGATATATATAATATATATCTATCTCAAATGATTATTATGGTATCCTGGATCTTTTTATGATTGGGTATGCTCTGAATTACCCATTAACAAAACCCATTATTAAATCCTTTTATTTGGACATAATTTGGCGAACAATTATCGAGCTATTAATAAATAAGAGATTGTGATTTTTCTTATGCACTTCTCTTTCTAGACTTTGCGTGGTCTGCGGCACAGAGGGCCACAGCACCCAGCTTTTCTTCTCCTCTCCCTCCTTCTCTCTTTATATATCAGCCCAACCTCCATCGTTACGCTTCCCCCGCTCGCTTTCCACAATTCATCAATCCACCGACGGCCTTCTTCTTCTTCTTCTTCTTCTTCTTCATCATGTTTCTTGAGCACTTTTTCGTTCCACTTATGGTCCTGGACCACCCTCCGCAGCTTAGGTTGCGTTTGTTTTCATTCTTTTTTTTTGTTTTTAAACAATTTTTCTGTTTTTCTGTTCCTGGGAACAAAAAAAGAACAGAAACACGTTTGGTTACGTTTTTGTTCCAAAAGTATTTTTTTGTTCCTAGAAACACATTTGGAACAGAAACAAGAAACAAAAAAAAGTTGTTTATTGTTTCTGGAACACATTTTAGGAACACATTTTCTCTCTCTTCCATTTTCTTCTCTCTTTTTTCTTTTTTTTCTTTCTTTTTTCTTTGGCCGGTCGCCGGCCTCGGCCATGGCCGGCGACCTTGCCGGAGCGTCGCCGGCCGCTGGGCGAGCTCGGCCTCGCCGGATCTGGGCAAGCTCGAGTTCGCCTAGCCAAGGCGAGGCCGAGCCTCGCCCGGCTACGGTGAGGCTTGGCCTTCTTAGGGGCTGCGAGCCTCGCCGTGGCTAGGCGAGGCCGTCGGCCCTTGTCGGCCGGTCGTCGGCCATGGCCGAGGCCGGCGACCGGCCAAAAGAAGAAAAAAGAAAAAAGGAAAAAGGAAAAAGGAAAAAGAAAAAGAAAAAGAAAATAAAAATATTAAAAAATTAAAAGAAATAAAAAAATTATACAAATTTACCAAACGTGTTTTTATTCTTTTTATATTTCTAAAACAGATTTACTAAACATGTTTTTTTGTTCAAAATTGTTCCTAGAAACAAAATACTTTTTTTCTTTTTTCTTTTGTTTCAGAACAATTTTTAAAAATGAAATGTTCTAAACGCAACCTTAGCTTCTCAAAGTAATTCCAAACCACTAGAAGGACCGGGCAATAAATAATGAATTCTCGGAGGAACCTCTCGGGGAAAATCCAAATGCAGTGCACTTCCTCAAAACCTTGGGCCAACAAGATTCCGTCCCTTGGAATCAGGGGCAACGAATAAAAAAACCACCCTACCTTTTCTAATTTTGAATTTTTTTTAATTACGTAGAGGCACTTATTAAGTAATTAATTAAATGCAATCTCCAAGTTTTTCAATGCAGGATCTCATCTAATCAGTGTTATGAGAATCAAGTAATTATTAGTATAACATATTGACGAAATGCCGTGGGAGTTTCAATTAATAAAGGGATTTCGTTAAAACGTGTCTAACAAGGGAACAACGACGCAACAAATGATTTGAGGTCGGATATTTCATATTTTCCGTTAAAAAGACCCATAATTAAATCCTTTCAATTGGGCATACTTTACTGAGCAATTATCGAGCTATTTAGAATTTTCTACGCACTTCTTTTTCTAGACCTTACGTGGTCCGCGAAACAGGGGATCGCAGCACACAGCTCTTCTTCTTCCTGCTCACCCTCACCATCTGTCTTTATATATCGGCCCGACCTCCATCGTTACGCTTCCCCCTGCTCGCTCTCGATCACCTATTGGCCTCTGCCTGCTTCTCGCTGCTTCTTCTTTTCTTTGCAGTTCTTGCGCTCTTTTGGTTCCTCTTTATAGTCCTGGGGCAATCCGCCTCCGCAGCTTAGCTCCTCGAAGCAGCTCCTCTGCTTAATCCTCCGCCCGCCCGCCGCCGTTGTTTCGGGATAGCGATGGCCGCTTCGCCGAGGGCAGCGATGCTGTACTACGCCGGGTGTGAGGACCGCTGCCGCGAGCCCCACTTCCTCCAGTCCTGCTTCCTCTGCAACAAGCCTCTCGGCTTCAACTCCGACATCTTCATGTACAGGTCAGTTGGTCAGCCCCGCGAATTCTTGTCGGGCACTGGATCTGACTTCCAAGAACCTTTCTTTTTCCTTCTTTATTAATCGGGTCGGAAACTGATCGTGATATGGTCTTTGGTTTCTCCCTTTTTTTCAGGGGCGACACGGCGTTCTGCAGCAAAGAGTGCAGGCAAGAACAGATAGAGCTCGACGAGGCGAAGGAGAAGAGCTGGAAGAGGTCGCAGGCGTCGTCGTCTTCCTCCTCCTCTAACGCCTCCTCCTCGAGGGCATCGAGAAAATCGGAGTCGTCCAAGGGCGGCAAGGCCGTACGGACCGGCACCGTGGCAGTCGCTTGATTCTTGACCCTGTAAAGAAGAAGATCCCCCGGGGAAAATTCCTGGGAAATCTGTATCTTTAGCCCCCTCCTTCGATTTGTAAAGAGAGATCGGCAGGGGTCCAGAATCTATCTGATTGAGAAAAAAAGGGGCCAATCGTTTTCATGTTTCATGTTGATATTTGATCATTGAAAAACATAGCATCTCACCGTTCTGCCCCTCTCCTTAAGCCCACTTACAAGCTTGTAAACTATCCTGTTGATGGCTCACTATTTGAACACCACACTAATAATAAATAAAATACAGACAACGTTCGAAAAACTAATTTTCACAATCATCGATTGCGATGAGATCGTGATCTTCAATTAGGTCTACAAATTCGAGCTGAGCAAATCTTTGATCAACTTGTGCCTTAAATATCATTTTCCTTAAGTAAAGAGATTTCTTGATTTTTAATTAGTGACGGACTCAAATACATATAGGTGAATTGAGTAGTTATAATTCAAAAGCTAATATTTTGTATGAGAGTAACACCCAAGAAGGTAGCTATCCTGGTCACACCTCCCTGCTATTTTAAGTCCTAGAAAGAACTATTAATTTCAAAATAAAAAGAGACTTAAAATGAATATATATAATGATGTTACTTAGCGTAGTAGAATGCATATAGACAAGATCAACGGGTAAGCGGCCGGCTTCACCCAAATTTGTTACAAATGGGCAAGTTTGAGCAATGACTTTGCATTAAAATGCTTGATCCACCTAACTTTGGGCCAACTCTTGCTGGGCCACCCGTAAGGTTTCATCATATATTATTGTAAATGATGTATGGGCCTTGGATAAAACATTGGGCTTAGCTTTGGGGCCATCCTACTTAATGATTGCCTCTAAATTTAGTGCTAGATATCTACAAACCATTAGATGTAGAAGTATAATTGGAAGATGACAGCCGGATTCCCTTAAAAAGCATCAATTTTGAGGTCATGTGCCAATTTTGACATGGAGTTTTTTTTCCTAGTTAAAAAATAACAGCCCGATTCCATATGTTTTATTTTATTAAAAAAGGAGCTTCATATTCCCTATTTATGTATTTATTGACAAAAATCTCAAAATAATATTTTAGCAAAAAGATCTCTTCTTATTGCCCAAAAGATCGATTCGTTTGGTACACTAAGATCAAATATATATGTGTGTAAGATAGAAATAAAGACAGTTGCATTCGATAATTTACTAATACCATAAATTTAATGTTAAAATATATAATTGCATTACTATGTGCTTTAATAATATGTCATTCAGCATGACAAATAAAATGAGTCATAAATACTCTATAATATAAATAGAATTTAAAATTTATTGTATGGGTACAATAGTTCTCGTGTAGAATCATTTTATCATTAATGAAGATCGACATAGGTGTACAATAGGAGTACCGCAAAAGAAAACATAACTTTCAATGGAAAAATATTTTGATTAAAATTTCGACATTGCTCAAATGAAGAAAATTAATACAAGCTTAAAATTAAGATTAGATTTGAAACATTGAATAAAAAAGTGTTTTAAGGTGTTTCCAATCTTCTTTAAAATGTACCATTATCTATTTTATAGATGCAATAACCATGCAATAAATGTTTGAAATGAATTTACCACTTTTCAATCCATATATTCTTCTTTTGTGATTATAAACTACTGCATTTCAAAGTTAATTAATATAGCTATGTCTTTTTCTTAACCATAATATTTTTTTTAGTAAAACGGTATATCCATTCACATAATAGTTACATATTTTCTTGAAAAGACAGTTGTTAGATGTGGAAAACAAAATTTCCACGGGCAATACCCATATTTACGTAATAGTTATTTATATAAACAAAATTATTTCTTTGCATTTGTTTGTTTAATTGCTCAAACAATGTTAATTCTCTCATTCATAGACATATCCGAGAACATGTAAGCTAGATGAATGAGTTTAACCATTACTGGAGACCTTTTCGATCAATGGCAAGTACAACTACTTTAATTTATAATAGGTTAGATATGTGAGCCCAATATAACGAATGATAACTTTAAGTAGTAAATAGCAATTTATCAATGTACATTATGGTTTATTAGAAATATGTAATACATATTCAATATTGTGAAATTACCATTAACATTTCCATCCATCAAAATAATTGACAATCTAATGGTCTAGATTTTAAATTTCTCAAATAGTTAAGTAATCACGGACGGGGTGTATACAGTTACATTCCTAGAAAAATCAATTCTGACAAATCTTGCTGTTGATAATTTTTCTTAGTATGGTAACATGATAAATGCAAATTTTGTGAGTCTATCTACACCAATAATGAGCTTGACTAAGTATTCACCTATTTATAGAGCCCCTCATCTTTTGCAACACCAAGCCTTAGCTGACTGAATTTCTTCTTTCTTATCAATCCTTCAAGTGCTTTAGAGAAAAACCTTTGCAATGCCTCATCTTTGAAAACTTATTTTGACATGTATCCAACGATCATGTCTCACATACTCCAGCCTTACATGTACATAAGCATCGGATCAGTGATCTATCAAAAAAATACCTCATCCTTGGTAAGCTCTCTCTCTCTCTCTCAATCATGATTATAACATCACATATATATTCAATAAAAAAAAAAATCACATATATCTTTTCTTAAATAACAGGACGAGAGATTGAGATGGCGCCACTATATCGTTGGACGATGCCGTAGAGGTCAATCCAATTTGGGGGAGAATCACCGAAAAAGTTTTAAACTTGTGCCAATTTGTCATAAACTTTTATAATTGTGCCAATTCAGTCCATCCGCCTTGGCCGGCCGAACACTGACATGGACACCAGCCATCCGGCGAACGTTGACATGGCAATTTTAATATTTTTTTAAAAAATTTATTTATTTATTTAATTATTTTATTTTATTTTATTTTCCCCCTTTTCTTCTTCCTCTGGTCGGCCGGCACCGGCCAGAGGCTAGGGCTGGTGAGGCCACTGGTGAGGCTTGCCCCCGTCGGCCACTAGCGAAGTTGAGCCTCGCCCAGCAACGACGAGGTCGCCATTGCCACATTCGGCGAGGAGCCTTGCCAGTGCCCGGCGATGCTACCGTTGCCAGATCTGGCAAGGTCGAGCCTCGCCGGCCACCGGTGAGGTCGACCCTCGCCTTGGCTAGGCGAGGCCCTGCTGGATCTGGCGAGGCTCGGCCCCGCCTCGCCCAGCCTTGGCGAGGGCCGAGCTCGCCTTGGCACCGGTGGAACCTGCTCCGGGGGTGAGTCATGGAATGATGGTGGCAACGAGGCATAGCACTTCAAAGGCAGTTTCAGAACCCTAGGGGTGCGGGATCTGGTGGCGATAGATGATAGAACCGACTCAGCGAGCTCCTCCGAGTTGCACTGCGAGTGCCTTGGCCGCTCGATCTCCACCGCTGCTACGGCTTCCTCTCTCTTCGAATCCGACCATTCGAGCTGGTGATTCTCTTGACTCGCCGGGGCCTCGCTTGGTTTCGTTCTTTTCTTCGAAATTTTGGCCATGCTCGTGGGCCTCGACGTCGCCTCGACCGTGGCGACTGCCTGAAACCTCTGCGACGAGCAGTGCTCATGGGTCACCACCTCGCCAGATCTGGTGACGGCAACCTCGTCGGCCACTAGTGAGGCTCCTCGCCCAGGGACAGCGAGGCTCGACCTCGCCATGGCTGGGCAAGGTCGAGCCTCGCCGAATGTGGCGACGGCGGCCTTGTCGGATGTGGCGACGGCGGCCTCGCCGTCGCTGGGCAAGGCTTGCCTTCGCTAGTGGCCGGTGAGGCTGACCTCGTCGGCCTTAGCCTCTGGCCGGCGCCGACCGGCCAGAGGAAGAAGAAAAGGGGAAAAAAATTATAACATCACATATTTATTCCTTATCGTATGAAAGCAAGCTACTGCTGGCCCTACTAAAAAAATCATGGAGGAAGAGAGCATGGGAACAAGTTAGATGGTCAATAGATTGGACACGTCATGTATTTGATATAAAATTGTATGAGAGCCGATAATTTTGAATGGTCTATGAGCGAGAGCTTTCCTCGATATTATACAAAAAGTTGATCTTCAAATGTATAAGTAGCGATGGTTCTAGCTACAATGCCTTCAACGACATGCAGCTCTATTTTCAACTCTACTGAAGTAATTCACAAAAATTTGTAACATGATGATGCTTTTGCGTAACTTATTTTAATTCAAGATTTATTTGAGTTTAGATGATGGAAAATTTTCTCTTAATTCGATGACCAACCAAAATTTTGCAATTTCAACCAAACAAATCAAAATTTTGCAATGATGCGATCATAAGGCACAATATATTTCAGCTGCTTAAATATGAACTTTTAAATGTTCAATATCAATTTGAAGGTTGGATCAACATTAGGGTTTATTCATGTAGCTTTCCATTTTGATTTCAAACCTTTGACTCTACAATAGTTATCTTGGGGGTAAGTACACTAGAAGTACCAAAAGTTGTGTATGGCACTCGCTTTGATGTCAAAATTTTCTTTTGAGTTACTTAAGTGCCACTTTTAAAAAAAAAGATCACTTAAGTGCCAACTCTAATTAAGGTTGCTGGAAATCCGATTTGGTGATATTTTATTAATTTCTCGATCTTATGTGGCTCACCTCCTGTCCAATAAGCATATAACGCTTAAACGACGCCGTGTAGACAAGTTAACAAGTGATCATTTGAGTACCAAAAATTATGAATATCGATAATTTGAGTGCCAATTATTGTTAAAAGTGATTATTTAAGTGTCGGTCGTTAGTAAAAAATGATCACTTTAGTGCTCGTCGGTATTAAAAAGTAATCACTTTAGTGTCAATCTCATTTAAAAGGTGATCATTGTGTGACATCGTTTTGGACGTCCACGTGGAATGGATTTTTTTAAAAATGTGTCAAATCATATTAAAAGATTAATTATAAATACCATGTAATCAATTTGGTTGGAATATTTCGCTGGAGGTACTTAAATGATCGTTTTTTTTTTTTTTCGATTTAGCACTTAAGTAAACCGGCGAAAATTTTTGGTACTAAAGCGAGCGTCGTACATAATTTTTGGTAGTTCTAGTGTACTTATTCTTTATTTTGGTCCTTCAAATTCAATTTCGTATAAGAAAATAGGGATAAGTGCATAGAAATCCTAAAACTTGTCATAAAAGAGCAATTGAGTTTTAAAAATTACAAAAAAAATGGAATCAAGTTTTCAAATTTGTTAAATTGGTACAATCAAGTCATTTGCTTAACTACGTCCAATTAGATTATTAGAAAAATTTTGACATGGTTTTGTTTAATATTTTCTCTCTCTTATGTGACTTTGACCTTACTAAAACATGAAATATAAGACTAAAATGACGTCAGTTGGCCTAAATCCAATTTTTTTTAAAAACAAAAAATGAGGACAAGGGAGGCAGGCGCTCACTGTTGCCCCACCATCGTTGGAAAGGGTCGGTGGGTGCTCGGCAATGGGTGGTAGACCTTGGCCTTATTTGTTTTTTTTCAAATTACCTTTTTATTTTTAATCTAATTTAATTAAGATTTCGATTTAAAAAATTAGGACTTAGGCCATTATGACGTCGTTTTAGTCTTATATTTCATGCTTTTGTAAATGTCAATGCCATGTAGGAGGGGAAAATATTTTAAAAAGTCATATTAGCATTTTTTGTTAGTTTGAGTGGACAGATGCTTGCTAAGCCCCGCTAGCCCTTTTTGGCAACAGTGGGGCACCGATTTGATAAATTTTAAGAATTGATTGCACTTTGTCAGTTTGCACTTTGTCAGTTTTAGGGTTTAATTATACTTTTGTGATAAGTTTTTATGACTTTTAGTGCACTTATTCCAAGAAAGTTTAAGCAAATCCTTTCCATCATTTTGGTTCCCGATAGCCATGGTTAGATCCTCTTGTTGAAAATGCATCTCAATGTTTATCATAATTCAATGTTTATGGTACCTAAAATGACTTTAGGATACAATGTAATATAAAAAATGATTACTTCAGAAGCTTAAATATACTTTTAGCTTCACAAGTATCAAATTAAGAAAAAAATGGATCAATTTTTATGGGTCCATTCTGATTGTCATCCCCTTTAAATTCATTTTTCAATTTATTTTTTAAGACAACAAATTTCAGTGGGATTTAATTTTTCCAATCCCAAAATTCTATGGGACTAACATATTACACACTTAGTTGCGGGATCATCCAAAAGGGATAAAAACAATCCAAGCACCGATATGGAGTTCCTCATAGCACATGCAATTTTGGTAGATAGAAGAAAGTATATGAGCAGTAGAGCATAGCCAATATATAAGTTAATGGCGCATTTTGTAACGATTCTATTCTCGGAAATAAACTTTTATCAGAAATGGTTTTTTCTGTTTCTGTTTCCAAGAATAATTTCTGAGTACAAGAATGAGCTTGGTAATTGTACATAATTTTTATTCTTAGGATATAAATGTGTTTGGTAGAATTGTATAATTTTGTTGTTTCTTTTAATTTTTTAATATTTTTAATATTTTTATTTTTTCTTTTCTTTCATTCTTCCTCCTTTGTGGCTGGTTGCTGACCATAGTGGCGACCAACGACCAGTTGGGTGAGAGCCGGCGAGCTCGCTTGGCCATCGTGAGGCTCGACCTCGCTTAGCAGTGCGAGGTTGGCCTCGCCGGGCCACCGTTGGGCAATGTTGACTTGGTGGTGGCCTAGCGAGGCTCGGCGTCGCCGGGGGCTGGCGACGCCGCGGTGAGGTCCCCGACCATGGTTGAGGCCAGCAACCGGCCAAAAGGAAGAAGAATTAAAGGAAAGAGAAGAAGAGAAAAGAGAAGAAAAGAGAAGAGAAATGAAGATAAAAGAAAAAAATTGTTCTTGGGAACAAAAATCTATTTTTTTTTCTATTTATTGTTTTTGTTTCAAATCTATTATTGGGAACAAAAAAATAGATTTTTTGTTCCTGGGAACAAAATTTTTACCAAACACGTATTCTTTTTTCGTTCTCTGAAACAAAATAACAGAAATAATTGTTTCGGGGAATAGAAATAGTTTTTGCCAAATAGGCCCTAATTTTCTCACGTAAAGTTCATGCGATTTGCCAATTGTCTCACAATTAGGTTGTGTTTATTTGGTTTAACATGAATTTCTACACGGTTAGACTGTTATAAATTAAGAAAGGCTATATAGCTTGAGTGATTCTAGAAGTATCGCCTCATGGCTTGCACCAAAGAGGGAAAGAGCTTGAAAGAGATGAAAAAACAGTGTCGGGCTCGTGAGATGGAGATAAAATGACAAAAAGGAAAAGAAAAAAACAGAAAAACAGAGCAAAAAACTAAATACCACAAAGAATGATGCGTGACGGGAGAGAGAGAGAGGGAGATACGTGAATGTGCGATCATCCGTTGGTTCATTAACGGCACCCGTAGACGAAAATTTGGAAAGATGAGATTTGGACACAAGCTGAAAATCAATGCTTGTTTTATGAGATAAAAAAACTGCACTAGAATTTTGGACCCGACTAAAATTGGTGCTTTTTAAGGAAATTGAACCCATAAAAATAGAAAGCTCTCTTCTATTTTGTATAAGTGAATCGTCATTTATAATTAGGTGGAGCTTATATTTGCAAGATAAAAAAAAACATTTGTTGCACTCAAACTTTTTAATTGTTGTTGGAAGACTAATTCGGTTATTTCCAAAGACTCATTAACTTTAAGTGATATGATCGGAATATTAGACATAATGTTATTTGGTGACTCCAAAGAACAATATATTACAAGGAATAAATATTGTGGGTAATAAAGTACAGCTCATCGATTATTTCGATTAGTTTGACATACAAATGAAATTTTCAATATAGTTGCAAATACAATATATTCCGTGAACCAAGCAAAGTAGAAGAAGCTTTGCTAGAGCAGACACAATATACTCTACAAACAAATTCTTTATATGGAAAAATACTAGCATTGGTCTACAACAAAAAGAAAATTTTGAAAAAGACATGCTTTTACATAAAATATGACATAACTTAAAAGTTTAGACGCTATTAAGATAAAAGTTGTCGTCATAAGAGAAAAATAATGCATGTTTTTTCTTTTTAAACTATTTATCACTTAAAGAGTTTTATAAGAGTTTTTTTTTTCTTGGATACGTCAAATATTAGCCATAATTATTATTAAAGTAATATCAATGTGCTTGCATTTCATGTTAGATTATTAATTTCTAACATTAATATATTCTTATGAATCTATATTCTGTGCACATTTCTATGAAGAAAAGAAGAGAGTGCACTATAAAGAAATATATTATTGAGTTAGTAGTCTTGTTTATTTTTTATTTTTAAAAGAAGTCTAATTTTGTCTATTTATGTATTGACAAGAATTTCATAGAAATATCTTAGTTGGAAGCTCTCTTCTTAATGTAGAAAAGATTAGTTTGTTTTTCAAAATAGATAGAAGTTATCTGTGCAAGATAGAAAAAGAAAGCGTTACATTTAATATTTCACTAACATGACAAATCTAATTTAAGAAATCAAATTACACCATCATATGCTTCAATAATATAATATTCTGCGTGACAAGTAAAAATATCTCATAAATGTTTCATTACTCCCTAATGTAAATATAATGAAAATGTATCGTGCACGTACAACATAGTTTTTGATTTTTATATAAATTTTGACATCGCTCAAATGAAGAGTGTACAACAACGCTCGTGTTTACCTACTAGTTAACTAGAAAGACAGATTCTCTGCATCTTTTGATATTATAAAAATAATGCGTTACAAAGCTAATTAATATAGCCGTATCTTCTTGTTAAGGGTAATATTTATAAGTGAAACAGTAAATCCATTCAATAAGAGTATGGAAAATGTAATTTCCACGTGCAATGTCATGGTTAATAATAGTTAATTATATAGACAAATATATTTCTTTGCATATGTTTCTCTGCTTACTTAGATAATAATGTTAATACTCTCATATAGAGACATATTAGACAATATGTACACTAGATGAATGAGTTTAATTGTTGTTGGAGATCTTTCTCATCAATGATATGCAATTACTTTAATTTGTAATAAAAAGGAGATGTGAGCCTGATATAACAAACTAAAATTCTCAGGAATAAATGGAGGATTATCTACGTTCTTTGAGGTTTTACTAGACACTTGTAATAGGCATTTTCAGTATCGTGAGATTACCATCGATGTTTCCATCCATCCCAACCATCAACATTTCAACGATCTAAATCTTAATATTCTCAATAGTAAAGTAATTATGAGAAGGTATACTTGGTTGTGCTTAAAGAGAAACCAATTCTTTCAAAACCTACCGTTGATAATATTTCTTCGTACGGGAATGTGTTAAATGCAAATCGTGCGAGTCTGTCCACAACAATAATGAGAATGACAAAGTATTTACCAATTTACAGAGCCCTTCATCTTTTGGTGCTCCAAGCCCAACCCTACGGAGTTTCTTCTTCTTTCTTACTAGTCCTTCAAGTACTTCAAAGCAAGATCCTTGTTATGCCCACAAAATAAAGAATCAAGCATCAAATCTTGCTTGCATCTTTGAAAACCTCTTTCGATATGCATCTAATGTTCATGTCTCACATACTCCGGGCTTGTATGTAAATAAGCGTCGGATCAATGATTTACTCGAAAGAATTTTTTTTTTTTTTGGGTATGATATAAATAATATATATCTATCTCAAATGATTATTATGGTATCCTGGATCTTTTTATGATTGGGTATGCTCTGAATTACCCATTAACAAGACCCATTATTAAATCTTTTTATTTGGACATAATTTGGTGAACAATTATCGAGCTATTAAAACATAAGAGATTGTGATTTTTCTTATGCACTTCTCTTTCTAGACTTTGCGTGGTCTGCGGCACAGAGGGTCAAAGCACCCAGCTTTTCTTCTCCTCTCCCTCCTTCTCTCTTTATATATCAGGAGGTTGGTTACGCTTCCCCCGCTCGCTCTCCACAATTCATCAATCCACCGACGGCCTTCTTCTTCTTCTTTTTCATGGTTGTTGAGCACTTTTTCGTTCCTCTTATGGTCCTGGACCACCCTCCGCAGCTTAGCTTCACAAAGCAATTCCCAGCTTAATTTGCCGCCACCGTTTCGGGATAGCAGTGGCCGCTTCGTTGAGGCCAACAATGCTGTACTATGCCGGGTGCAACGATCGCCACTACGAGCCCCACTTCCTCCAGTCCTGCTTCCTTTGCAACAAGCCTCTCGGGTTCATCTCCGACATCTTCATGTACAGGTCAGTAGTAAGTCACGCGTTTTCTTGTTGGGCATGGATCTGATTTACCGGACTATCTCTTTTCTTGCAATAGACCATGGAAGAATCATTCTTTTAAATCAGGTCGGAATCGGATCGTGATCTGCTTTTCCGTTTCTCTATTTTAAGAATAGCTAAAGATCGACGAGGCGAACGAGACGAGCTGGAAGTGGTTGCCGTCGTCGTCGTGTTCCTCATCCTCCTCCGCCTCGAGGGCTTCGAGAAAATCAGAGTCGTCAAAGGACAGCAAGGCCGTACGAACTGGCACGGTGGCGGTCGCGTGAAGTCATTTTTTAACTCCTATAGAAAGATCCCCGAGGAAAATTCCTGGGAAATCTGTACCTGGAGACCCTTCCTTCGATGTGTAAAGAGATTGGTGGGAGGGTCAGAATTTACATGATGCGAGAAGAAATGGAGCAAGAAGAGAAAAAAAGAAGAAAGAAGAGAAACAGGAATATTTTGTTTCTTTCTTTTTCTTTTTATTGTCTCTTTTTTTTTAATCTATGATGAATGTCTGTCTATAAGGAAAAAAAAACGGAGCGTCCATGATTTTTAATTTGTTTTTATCTTTTTCGTTATGTTATCGTTGAAAAAGGTGGAAAAATGGCGCACCCAATTGATTATTGGTTCGTGTTCGTGCTTTTATCTTAACGGAGGTAGTTGTTGGAGAACATGGAAATTGGCATACCTAATTATTGGAGAAGAAAAGTAAAATAGTAATTTCAGGAGTTCCTTTTTTAATATATATGTATATATATGGATATCCTCAATTGATTGATTACATCTCCAGCAAATTTCTTAGGATCGAATCGACTAATCAAAATTAAATCAATTAATGTTGAGATTTGTTTTTAGGAAAGGTGTCAGTCACCATCTGTGGCATTCCTAAGACACTGTTTTGATGTTTCATCTTGATATTTGATCATTAAGACCATTGCGTTTCACCGTTTGCCTCTCGCCTTAAACCCCACTTACAGACTTGTTAACCTTCCTGCTAATGGCTCGCTATTTGACCACCAAAATTATAATAAATAAAATGCAAACGGTGTTTCTGAACAAGTAATTCACAATCATCGGGCATGATGGCTCAATGATAAAGAGATCACGGTTTGCAATGAGGTGTACGAGTTCGAGCCTTTTTGCATGTGAATCTCTGATCAACATGTGGCTTGAATATTATATAGATTATGTGAAGAGACTTCTTGATTTTGGATACAAATGTGGGGCTACGGTGACAAATTCAAATATATATGAGTGAATTGAGTAGTTATAATTCAAAATCTAACATTCCGTATAAAGTAACGCCCAAAAAGGTAGCTATCCTAGTTACACCTTCCTACTATCTTACGTCATAAAAAGAACTATTCATTTTCAAAATCAAAATAGACTTAAGATGAATATATATATTGATGCTCCTTAGCATAGTAGACTGCAAATTAACAAGATCAACGGGCAAGCAGTCTGCATCACCCAAATTTGGTCCAAATGGGCAAGGTTGAGCAATGACCTTGCATTAAAATGTCCGATCCACCTAACTTTGGGCCAAATCTTGCTTGCCGCCCCTAAAATTTCATCATAAATTTTAAATGGTGTATGGGCTTTGCGTAACGCATTGGGCTTAACTTTTAGGCCATCCTTCATAATGATTGCCTCTAAATGCAGTGTTAGATATCTACAAAACATAAGATATAGAAGGTATAATTGGAAGATGACAGCCGGATTCCCTAAAAAAGCATCAACGACAGGTCAAGTGCCAATTTTGATCCGAAATATTTTTTCTGACCTAATTGAAAAATAACAGCCTGATTCCATATGTTTAATTTTATTCAAAAATGAGTTTCCTATTCACTATTTATGTATTTATTGACAAAAATCTCAGAATAACATTCAAAAGGGAGTTTCATATTCACTATATATGTGTGTAAGATAGAAAGAAAAATGGTTGCGTTCGATATTTCACTAATACCATAATTTAATGTTAAAATATATAATTGCATCACTATGTGCTTTAATAACATAACATTCAGCATGATAAATAAAATGAGTCATAAATACTCTATAATATAAATAGAATTTTAAATGTATCTTATGGGTACAACATAGTTTTTGTGTAGAATCATTTTATCATTAATGAAAATTGACATAGGCATATAGTAGGAGTATGCCAAAAGAATAGATAACTTTCAATGGAAAAATATAGCTATGTCTTTTTGTTAACGATAATATTTCTTTAGTAAAACGGTATATCCATTCACATAATAGTTGCATATTTTCTTGGAAAGATAGTTGTTAGATGTGGAAAACAAAATTTCCACGTGCAACGCCCATATTTACCTAATTGTTAAATATATAAACAAAATTATTTCTTTGCATTTGTTTGTTTAATTGCTCAAACAATCTTAATTCTCTCATTCAGAGACATATCAGAGAGAACATGTGAGCTAGATGAATGAGTTTAACTGCTATTGGAGACCTTTTCGGTCAGTGGCAAGTACACAACTATTATAATTTATAATAGGTTAGAGATGTGAGCCCAATATAACGAACTATAACTTTCAGTAGTAAAAAGCAATTTATCAATGTACATTAAGATTTTATTAGAAACATGTAATACCTATTCAATATTGTCACATAGCCATAGAAGTTTTCATCCGTCAAAATCATCAACAATCTAATGGTCTAGATTTTAAATTTCTCAAAAAGTTAAGTAATCACAGACGGGGTGTATATGGTCACGTTTCTAGAGAATATCAATTCTAACAAATCTTGCCGTTGATAATATTTCTTAGTATGGTAACATTTTATATGCAAATTTTGTGAGTCTAAATCTATATCAATAATGAGCTTGACTAAGTATTCACCTATTTATAGAGCCCTTCATTTCTTGCAACACCACACCTTAGTTGATTGAATTCCTTCTTTCTTACCAATCATTCAATGGCTTTAGAGAAAAACCTTTGCAATGCCTCGTATTTGAAAATCTCTTTCGATATGCATCTAATGATCATGTCTCACATACTCCAACCTTATTTGTACAAAAGTATCGGATCAATGATCTATCAAAAAAATACCTCATCCTTGGTAAGATTTCTCTCTCTCCCTCACACGCACACACACATACACAATGATAATTATAACATGGCGTATATCTTTTTATGAATAACAGGATGAGGGATTAAGATGGCGCCACTTTGTGGTTAGACGGTTTCGTAGAGGCCAATCCAATTTGGTGTAGTCAGTATACCTGCCATACTCCGCAGCCAAATGCTCATGGAGCCTCTCATCGCGAAAAAGTCCCCAGCCACATCCTCAGTCAGGAGTGGCTCTTAACTCGAGGTTTGTGTGCATGGAACTCCTTATCGTATAAAAGTGAGCTGCTGCTGGGCCTACTCAAAAAATCGTGGAGGAAGAGAACATGGGAACAAGTTAGATGGTCAATAGATTTGACATTTAATGTATTTGATAAAATTGTACGAGAGCAGATCATTTTGAATGGTTTGTGAGTGAGAGCTTTCCTCAATATTATACAAAAAGTTGATCTTCAAATGTATAAGCAACGATGGTTCAAGCTACAATGCCTTCAATGATACGTGACTCTATTTTCAACTCTAGTTAAATAATTCACGATTATTTGTAACATGATGACGCTGTTGTGCAACTTATTTTCATTTAAGATCATTTAAGTTCAGATGAGGAAATTTTTTTCTCTTTATTTGACAACCAACCAAAATTTTGCAATTTTTGACCAAAAAAAAAAAAATCAAAATTTTGCAATCTTGTGTCATAATGTACAGCATATTTTAGTTGCTTAAATATGAACTTTTAAATGTTCAATATCAAATCTGAAGGTTGGATCAACATTAGTGGTTATTCAAGTAGCTTTCTGTTTCGATTTCAAACCTTTGCCTCTACAATAGTTATTTTGGTCCTTTAAATTCAACTTCATATAAGAAAATAGGGATAAGTGTTTGGAAATGCTAAAACTTACCATAGAATTACAATTGAGTCTTAAGACCTATAAAAAGTGCAATCAAGTCCCAAAATTTGTCAAATTGTTATAATTGAATCATTCTATTAACTCCATCCAATTAGATTATCAGAAAGTTTTGATGTGGTTTTGTTTAATATTGTCTCTCTCTTATGTGACATTGACCTTACTAAAACATGAAATATAAGACTAAAGTGACGTGGTTTGGCCTAAATCCTAATTTTTTAAAAACAGAAAATGAGGGCAAGGGTGGCAGCCGCTCATCGCTGCCCATCATTGCTGGAAGAGGTCGGTGGGTTCTCGGCAATGGGCAGCAGGCCTTGGCCTTATTTGTGTTTTTTTAAATTACCTTTTTATTTTTAATCTAATTTAATTAAGATTTTGGTTAAAATTAGGATTTAGGCTATTATGAGGTCATTTTTTTTTGGTAAAAGGTAAGATAAATTTAATCTATTATGAGGTCGTTTTAGTCTTATATTTCATGTTTTTGTAAAGGTCAACGTCAGGTAGGAGGGAAGAATATTTAAAAGAGTCACATCAGCGTATTTTTGTTAGTCCGATTGGATGGTTGCTCACCAAGCCCCGTTACCCCTTTCTATTGATGAAGGGGCATCAATTTGACAAATTTTAAGAGTTGATTGCAATTTTTGTAAGTTTTATGGCATAATTGTACTTTTGTGATAAGTTTTGTATGACTTCTAATGTATTTATTTCAAGAAAATATAAGCAAATCCTTTCCATCATTTTAGTTCCCAACAGCCACGGTTAGATCCCGAAGTCAAAAATGCATCTTAATGTTTATCATGATTCAATGTTTATAATCCCTAAAATGACTTTAGAATACAATGCAATATAAAAAATGATTAGATACACTTTTAACACACAAGTATCAAATTAGGAAAAAAGTGGATCGATTTTTTTGGGCCAATTCTGTTTTTTATCCCCTTTAAATTCATTTTTCAATTTTTTTTTCAAGACAACAAATTTCGGTGGGTTCTTAATATTTCCAATCCCAAAATTTTATGGGACTAACATATTAAACACTTAGTTGCGGAATCATCCAAAAGGGGTCAAAACAATCCATGTGCCGATACGGAGTTACTTATAGCACATGCAATTTTGATAGAAGAAGAAAGTGTATGAGCAATAGAGCATAGCCCATATGAAATAATTTTCTCATGTAAAGTCCATGCGATTTGCTAATCATCTCATAATTAAGTTGCGTTTATTTGGTTTGACATGAATTTCTTCATGATTAGGCTATTACAAATTAAGAAAAGCTATTGCTTGAGTGATTCCAAGTATCACCTCATGGTTCGTACAAAAAAGGGAAAGAGCTTGAAAGAGGTGAAAAAACAGTGTCGGGCTCGTGGGATGGGGATGAAAGGAAAAAAAAAAAAGGAAAAGATAAAAACAGAAAAACAGAGCAAAAAATTAAAGACCACGAAGAATGATGCGTGGAGGGAGAGAGGGAGAGAGAGAGATGTAAATGTGCAATCATCCGCTGGATCTTTAAAGGCACCGGTGGATTAAAATTTGGAAAAGTCAGAATTGAATACTAACTGAAAACTGATGCTTGTTTTATAAGATAAAAAAAAATCGGACTAAAATTTTGGACTTGACCTAAATTGGTGCTTTAGAGGAAATTGGACCCATAAAAGTAGAAAACTCTCTTCTATTTTGTATAAGTAAATTGTTGTTTATAATTAGATGGAGCTTATATTTGCAAGATAGAAAAACACTCGTTGCATTTAAATTTTTTATTTGCATTTAGAAGACTAATTCGATTGTTTCCAAAGCATTATTTACTATAAGTGATATGATCGGAATATTAAATCTAGTGTTATATGGTGACTCCAGTGAAAAACATGTTACAAGGGGTATATAACGTGGGCAATAAAGTACATAAAAATGAGATTGGGAATTTAGTTTGCAAATACAATATATTCTATGAAGCAAGCAAAGTAGAAGACGCTTTGCCCCAGCAAGCACAATATACTCTACAAACAAATTATTTTTCAAGGAAACATATTAGCATAGGTCTACAACAAAAAAGAAAATTTTGAAAAAGACATACTTTACATGACGGATAACATAACTTAAAAATCCTGACACTATTAAGATAAAAGTTGTCGTCAGAAGGGAAAAATAATGTATGTTTTCAACTATTTATCACTTAAAGGGTTTTAAAAGAGTTTTGTTGGAATATATCAAATATTAGCGATAATTATTATTATTATGGTATAACAATGAACTTGCATTTCAGATTAGAATATTAATTTCTAAAATTAATATATTCTTACAAATCTGTATTCTGTACACTTTTCTATAAAGAAAACGAGAGATTGTACTGTAAAGATAAATATTGAGTGTAAAGATAAATATTGAGTTAGTAGACTTGCTTAATATTATTCCAATGGAAGTTTAATTTTGACTATATACATGTACTGACAAAATTTTCAAAGATATATCTCAGTCGGAAGCTCTCTTCTTATCGTACGAAAGATTAGTTTGTTTTTTACAATAGGATTGAAGTTATGTGAGCAAGATAGAAAAAAGAGGTTTGCATTCAATATTTCACTACCACGACAAATATAATACAATATTTTGCGTGACAAATAAAAAAATCTTATAACTGTTTCAACAATGGGATCAAATACATGCGTGCAAGACAGAAAAGAAGAGAGTTTCATTCAATATTTCACTAATACAACAAATCCAAGTTGAAAGATATAATTGCACTACTAGGTGCTTCAATAATATAACATTCTGCGTAACAAATAAAAATAAATCATAAATACTTCATTATTTATAATATAAGCTGAACTTAAAATGTATCATGCACGTACAACATAGTTTTGTGTAGAATCATTTTTTCATTAGTGAAGAGTGACGTAGGCATATATTCGGAGTAAGCAAAAAAAACATATTTTCTATGGAAAAATATTTGGATTAAAACTTAGGCATTGTTCAAATGAAAAAAAAAAAAACAATACTAGCTTAAAATTAAGATTAGTTTTTAAAGCATTGAATTAAAAAGCATTTGCGGTGTTTCCAATTTTCTTGACAATTTACCTTTACCATTCATATAGATGCAATAACCATGAGATACAATATTTGAAATCAATTTATGACTTTTCGGTCTATACATTGTTCTTTTGTAATTATAAACTAATACATTTCAAGTTAGTTGAAATAGTTGTGTCTTCTTGGTAAGGATTATAGTTTTTAGTAAAATGGCATTTCCATTCATACGTGAATTGAATATTTTCTTTGTAAAACAGTCATTATTTATGTAAAATATAATTTCTTGCTCGTGGTTACCTAGTAGTTAATTATATAGATAAAATTATTTCTCCACATTTGTTTGTAACTAGCTTAGGCAGTATTTATTCTCTCATTTAGAGACATATGAAACCATATGCATGCTAGATGAATAAGTTTTAACTGTTGTGAGAGATCTTTTCAATCAATAGTAAGTGCAACCAATTCAATTTATAATAGGAAATATATGTGAGCCCGATATAATGAACAATAACTTTCAGCAGTAAATAACAGTTTATCTATGTATTTTAAGGTTCTATCAGAAACATGTAATGGATACTTTTGATATTGTGAAATCGCCATTGACGTTTCCATCCATCAAAATCATCGACAATCTAACAATTTTAGATTTTAAATTTCTAAATTAGTTAAGTAACCACCAAGGATATGAATATGGTTCCAGTCCTAGACAAAATCAATTCTAGTAAATCTTGTCTTCGATAATATTTCTTAGTACAGCAATGTGTTAAATGCAAATTGTGCGAGTCTATCCATACCAATAATGAGCATACTAAGTATTTATTTATTTATAGAGCCCTTCATCTCTTGCTGCACCATGCCTTAGGCGACTGGATTTCTTTTTCTTACTAGTCCTACAAGTGCTTCAATGCAAGACCTTTTTGAAAACCTTTTTGACATGCATTCAACAATCATTTCTCATATATTCCAACCTTGCATGTACATGAGCATCGGACCGTGATCTATCAGAAAAATGTTGCATCCTTGGTAAGATATCTCTCTCTCATAACGATGATTGTAACATCTTGGTTATCATTTTCTGAATAAGAGAACGAGGCATGGAGATGGCTGGGGGACGAAAGAGAACTTTTGCAGTAGTGAAGTCTTTGTCGAAGCACTACTTTGTTGCCAGACGATGCCCTAGAGTCCAATCGAGGGTGAAGTAGTCGCTATACCCACCAGTCTCCGTAGCCAAATGCACATGAAGCCTGTATCTAGAAGATGTCTTAAGGCATATTTGGGAGCTTCTTTGTTTTGAGGTTTGCCTAGGTTTCCATACTATTGTCGGCATGGAATTCCTTGCCTTATAAAAGTGAGCTACGGCTCTCCCTCCTCAGAAAAATCATAGAGGAAGAGAACATGGGAACAAATTAAATGGTCGATGAATTTGACGTTTCATGTATTTGATATAAAATTGTATGAGAACCGGTTATTTTAAATGGTGTGTTAGTGAGACCTTCCCTCGATATTATGCAAAATGTTAAGTGATGGTTGTTCCAGCTATAGTGCCTTCAATGATAAGCACCTCTATTTTCAACTCTAATGAAGTAATTTACAAAATTTGTAACATGGTAATGCTTTTGCATAACTTATTTTAATCGACAAAGATCTAAATTTAGATAATGGTAAATTTTTTCTAATTCGACGACTAACCAAAATTTTGCAGTGACAAAAAAAAAAAAAAATTGCAATTTTCTGGTCATAACGTAATATGTACTTCAGTTTCTTAAAAATGGACTTTTAAATTTTCAATATCAAATTTGAAGATTGAGTGAACATTAGGGGTTATCCGGACAAAGGAAAAATAATATATGTTTTTCAACTATTTAAAACTAACAGAGTTTTAGTTTTTAGTTTTGTTGAACATGTTCAGTATTAGCCATAATTATTATTAAGGTAATGTCAATGTAATTGCATTTCATATTAGAAGATTGATTTCTAAATTAATATATTCTTATGAATCCGTGAACAATTCTATGGAGAAAACAAGAGAGTATTGAGGACGTTCAAAGGGGAAAGGTGGCGATTTTTCGGTTCTCCCGGACGCTCACGGACGTCCACCAAGAGAACAAATCTCGGGTGCAAGTCGCCATCTTTGTCAAGAAAACCTGAGACCACCGAGAAAAATCAAGAAAAATCCCTTCAGAAATTGGTCGCCTCTTCCTCGCTGTCCACCCGTCGTTCTCCGCCCATCGTTCACCATCTCCGAGTATCCACAGTGTTTTGTTAAGTCTCCGTTGTAGGCTATCTTAAGCTTGCATACTACAGAGAGAAAGAGAGCGTCAAAGACTGTAACAGATGAGAGAAGAAATCCTCCCAGAAAATCTCGACATGGAGTCGTCTTCGTTGAACCCAGCTTCCAAAGCCACCGTCGTAGCCATCTTCCCCTTTGCCTTTATCACCGTGACGCGGTTCCCTTGTTCAGCCTTGTTTTAGCCGGGAGATTCGAAGCAGTTTTTTTTCGTTTAAAGCTCCATTGCTGGCTAGAAAATGAGAAAAAAAGACTTGGCGTCAATCCTCTGTGGAGTTCCATATAACGCCCTCTGATGGTACCTTTTATTGTCCCATCCACATGTCGTGTGTTTTTCAAATGCATGATTGTATATGCTGGACTGTCGTCGGTGAGGGACCGAGATAGTCGAAGGCGGCGGTCCAGGGTATTTTCATTATAATGTCCGCAAGTGGTGCTTGTTCATTGAAGTTTATATATTTTTCTGGATTCTTTGGTACCTAGATATTCCAGGTTTATTGTGGAAGAATGAAAGTGGCAATTCTGGGAGTAAGAAGCCAAGCGTAAGAGTTAAAAGATGATGGGAGAAAGATCCAAAAGTTAAAAATAGGGGTTTTTTTTTTTTTTTTTGACCTAGGAACTCCGTACAGCGGGCAGCCGGTGAGTAAACTCTAAAAATAGGGTTAATACCCTAAAAAACCCAAAATTGATACACATGTGATAAATTTATCCTAAACTATTTTTTTTTATCATAAAAAATCCCAAACTGGTATACCTTTAACAAATTTACCCTAAACTGGTACACTTGTGACAAATTTACCCTATGTTAGTTTTTGTTAAATTTTATTGTCAAATTATTAAGTTAAATGACACGTGACAATTGACTGGTATATCAATTTGGGATTTTACGATCCGTTTGTCATAGTTTATAATTTTTGTAATTTTTTTATGGTATTAATCCAGTTTAACAAATGGTATATTTGTCACAAATTTATCAGTTTGGGGTTTTTGCAGTCGAATAAATTAGTTTTGGGTAAATTTGTCATAAATGTACCAGTTATGATTTTTTATGGTGGGTAAATTTGTCACAAGTGTACCAGTTTGGAGGTTTTCGGGGTATTAATCCTTAAAATAAGAAAAAAAGACAATGTGGAAGAAGAAGCAGGTGGGCCCAAGTTTGGTTATGAACGGATTGGGCTTGAATAGAAAGCCGATTTCATTTGTCAAGTGTTTCGGATTTTCCTTGGCCCAGACTAATGAGACCAGCCTACGGTCCATATTCGGTAATAAAAAATTATAATTAAAAAATTTCGAAAGTATTGAAAAATAGAACATAGCTTAGAAAATAGAACCTGACCTAGTCGTGTGACTTTAGTACTAGATATAGTTTAGTTTTATTTAGTTAGCTTAACCATTAGTTCAGTTTTACTTTTAGGGGATACTTTTGATATCGCTTATTCTTTTCAAAAAGAAATTGAACTTGATTTGAATTTAACTAACGAGGATCATGTCCTCGAACTTATAATATGGCTAGGTATATCATTTGCCAAATGAGTATCGAGTTTCATTTCCACATTTTATTTTAAGCTTTTCAATCACTTGGTTGTTTCATTATTGCTCCGTTAATCATTTCAATTACTTGTTTGTTAATTCCCTTTCTAGATAGATCATGATCAGATTAGGATCATAATTAACACCTCGAGAACATGCGCATGATCACTTCATGGCTTTGATACCTTTAGGATCAAAGTTAGTAATCAAGATTATATGAGCACTTAGATAACTATATTCCAAGTTAGTGGTACTAAATTGGTGCTAACAAACACTAGCATAATCAAGTCCTAAACTAAAAATCTTTGATTACGTAGAAATCGAAATGACATTCCTATGTCTTGATTGGTTTTTAGCTGGCCTCAAATGTCTAGTGGCGACTCTTGTCTCACCTAGAATCTTTTAGGCTAAATCAAATTTAAAATGAATCCAATGTCGTGCAAGGTATAGATTTGGAAGAGCCCATGCCAAATGTCACGCCCCGAACCTCTAGTTCGCGCACATCTCTCGGTAGTCGATTGAATTGCGACGTTCCCAGGATGTGTCGTTGACCCATTCATTTTATTGTATATGCGGAAGCGAAATAAACAATCTCCAGACAACAAACAAACATGAGATAGAAAAGTAGGACAGTAAATTTAAACAAAACATATTTTATAATCAAACTAGGTCAGCCCTATAAAATTATATACATGAGGTCAAGATCCAAAAAGGACTACCAAGCTAAGCCTATCCTGGACCTTCCTACTTCGGATCCGGGTCCACTATGATACCGTCAAGAATGTTGATGTCTAGCGAGTTAGCTACCTCCTCTACTTCGAACTCTTGCTCATCCTCAGACAACTGGTTTGCCGTGATATCAACTATGACATCGGCGTCCACGATAGGGTCGAGTACCACCTCACTCTCACCCTCGACGGCAAGTTCGTCGAAACCATCCACGGGACCTTCCCGGGCTCCATCAGGCCCATGACGAAACCATGCTTTGAATTGATAAGGTACCAACTGAGGTTGGCCCTCATCGACCTAGCTCGTGTTCACGACGAACTCACGGGGTCCAGGGATTCCCAGGGACAGGGAAGACGGTACGCTGAGTCTCGGCCTCTCGTGGCCACCCAAAACGCACAGGGCGCACCTCCATCTAAGGACTTGTAAAATTTAAACCACGACGGGGAGAAACAATGTCTCAGCGAGTCTACATCCTAAACCCAGATTAGGAAGATAATACACCTAGAGGTAGCCTAAACACACACCATAGAGGACTTACCCCGCCTCGGCACCTCCCTGCACGTCAGTACAGCTCATAACAAATGCATACAGTTAATGTACTCAGTAATTGGAACACATCCATTTCAAATGTCAATCAATTACAGGGGTCCCGATTATAAGGCCAAATCGTCATGACACGTCCCATTCCGTGCCACGCAATTTTGTCCCATAATCAGACGCGATTATATCAATAATTCAAGCGTTCCAATTAGTAACAACCTAACGGCCACGGCCAACTCAACAATCAACGGTCATCCGGCATAACCGGGTGTCGTCTCGCACCATCGAACACGGCAACGTCTACATCTAGATGGCATTCCCGAAGGAGCATCGGCCCAGTCTCCACTGCAACCAGCATCCATTGACATGGGGCATTCCCGAAGGAGCATCGTCTGGCGTAAACGCTCGTGACGAGTTCTCATAACGATCACACGCATATCCAATCTCGGCTAAGGACATCATGCTTTGCATTCAAATGCCTCAATTTAAATAATGTGCTTGACCCATTTTCTTCATATTAAAAATATCCGGTAAAATATATGTACATGGACACACAGTCAAATCAAACCATAAAGCGTGTTATTCTCCCATTTTAAAATTCCGCGATTTCATATGGTACTTAAAACTTTTTCGGGGTCAAAAACCGACACTCGGTATTTTTCTAATTAAATACCAAAATTCTATATTTTTGAAATAATAAATCAAAATTCAATCAGCATCCAATTGTACAGTTTAACACTCAATTGCACAAACCAACTATACCACAATGATCAACATGAAATTCTAACGATCGACTATCTCGGTATAATTTCCTCTAATTACTAAATAATTAAATAAATTACAATTAATTAAATAAATTGCAAAATAATTAAATTAAACTACTAATTTAGCTACTTACACTAAACTAACCATCTAATTGGACTTAATTAGACTAATCTAACCTACTAAGCTACTAACTAAAATCACTAATCACATAATTGCTAAATTAATCTAATTACACAATCTAATTAAATAACTAAACTAACTAATTTACTCTATCCTCACTTAAGCTCAACTAAACCCTCATTAGGCTAATTAAACAAACCTAAGCATAATTAGCTTCCTAATTAGAGTTTAGGAGGTAAACTCACCGGATTAGCAAATAAATTGGTTCATGGCGACGGCGTCGCGAAGGCGAGCAAGACTCGGGCCTACGACGACACCCACGGAGGCTCGGAAGGGCCCAAAAAGGCCCACGAAGCTCTCAACCCAAAGCTGAGATTGCTTCCGAGCCGGGCCGCCTTTGAAGGCTGTTGGAGGGCTATTCAAGTGGCAAAATGGGCTGGAGCAGAGTAGGTGAGCAGGCGGAGGTGTGCTGGCAGCTCAGGACGGTGACGGGCGACTAGGGGCTGACGTCGAGCACGCGTGGGACGGCGCGCGAGGCTAGCGGATAGCAGCTGCTGGCCTGCGGACGGTGCACAAGCTACGGCTTGGACAACAGCGAACAAAGCTGCAGGGATGGGGGGCTGGTGGCTGATTTGCTGCTTTGGAAATGGAGGTTTAGGCTAGAGAAAATGAAGAAGAAGCTAAGGAAGAAGAAGAAGAAGCTGCTGCAGAGGAAGGAAGGGACAAAGGGTCTCCAAAGTCCACCAAAATATCCTAAAACACTTGAGTATTGGCCCCAAAGTCAGCCTTGATCCACAGCCATTTTCCCTTCCCAATCTTCTCCAACAAGCCAAGATTGATGCCCAAATGTTGCAGCCCCATGGCCCTACAATTTCATGCAATCCCCTCACCAAAGCAACTCAATTTCACTCCAAATAACTCTAATTCAATGGCTAATAATGCCAAGGGGCAGCCTAGACCGACTTCCACAATTTCCATCACCATTTTATCCATCTTGAAGGCCAAAAATGCACTCAATTTGGCCTCTTCGAATTTCTCAGTTTTAATTCGCCTAATTTTGATTTTTCGCTGAAAATCTAAGCTTGCTGAAAATTCTTCAACGGGTGAGTTAACGTTTCAAAAATAAATCGTGATCTGCTAGAACTTTCGATTCCTGAAATCGAATTCAATTTCGTGATTAATGTCAACCGGACGCGATTTTAGTGTGACCTAATCTTCTGGGTAGTTTTTAGGAATTTTTAGTGCATTTGACTTGTGATCGATTATTTTCGATCCACATTGTGCATCTCTGACTAATAGGTGACTCTCGATTGTCGTAAAAACCTCAAGATTTCAATTACGGACACTTTGGGTATAGAATCGGCAGAAAAATCAGTTTAGTGCTTTGTCCGACGCGAATTTTGCAATTGGGTGGAATCACTCACCATTTAATTACATGCCTCTGTCAAATCGACATATCTTCGGTCTCTAATCAATTTTAGTGGGGCCGTATTGACTTTTACAGATTAACACGGTCGAGCAGTCGATTTCTGATCAAATTCTCAAGTTGGTCGCGTTTATATCCCTTAAAGGCTTCACTTGGTAGATCACTTATCTCGTGAGCGATCAGTTCAAAGAAAAAGACTATAGGCGCGTCAATGAAAAGCCCATTTCATTTAATTGAAAACAGGGTCGAAAAGTCAGGATGTCATACCAAATGAAGGGTTATAGTCCTACTTTTTGGGCAATAGCCCCAAACCTATCTCTTTCTCGATTTTGTCGGAAAATTTGGATGGCGATAGGATTCTGCCTCACGTTTTATGTCATCAGTGTTTTGAAGATAGAGTAACTACTGGTTTAATATTAGTAAAAACGATTTCGTTAAAAAATAAGGAAACATAAAAGAAATGAATGCTTTGACATCAAATATATTATCATCGTATATGCTTAACAATGCCTCGAAAGCACCCATTAATAAGGGCCATAATCAAATTCTTTTATTTGGACGTACTTCATCGAGCAATTATCTAGCAATAAAAAAATAAAATAAAATAATAAGATTGTGATGTTTTCAATGCACTTTTTTTTCTGGACTTTGCGTGGTTTTTGATACAAAGGATCACTGCACTCAGCTCTTCTTCTCTCTCACCCTCCTCCTGCCTCTATATGTCGACCCAATCGCCATCATTACGCTTCCCCCAATTCACTCACTAACTAACGTCAGTCACTCGAGTGCCATTATTTTCAATTGATCACTTACATGCTAAAATTTTTTATGAACATTTCCTTACGTGTTGAAAATTTAATGTGGCATAGCATTAGTAGTGAACGTTTTTAAAAAATTATGATACTAAGTGCTCCATTCAAAAGTTATATAACATTCGAATGATCAGAAAAAAAAAATTATGGTACTTAAGTGAGCACCGTACATGAGTTATAGCACTCAAGAAATTGAAAAAAAAGTTATAGCACCAAATGAGCACAATATGAAAGTTATGGTATTTGTGTTGTCCTTTTCCCAATCTACCTAATGTGAAGAGATTTCTTGATTTTTGATATGAAGGTGGGGTTACAGTGAGAGAGTCAAATGCTTATGGTTGAATCGAGTAGCTATAATTAAAATCCAACATTTTGCACAAAAGTAACGCCGAAAAAGGTAGCTATCTTGGTTGCACCTCCCATCTGATTTAACTCATAAAAAGAACTATTTTTTTTTTCCAAAATAATAAAACGGCCCACTTCACTTAACTTTGGTTCAAATGGGCAAGTTTGAACAATGACCTTCCTTTAAAAGGTCAGACCCACCTAACTTTGGACCAAGCCTCACCTAACGTTTCATCACATAATTTAAATTATGCATGGGCCGTGGACAACCCATTGAGCTTAACTTTCGAGCTTGGGTGGATTTGGGCTTGCATAATGATCGCCTAAAAAAACTGTTAGATATCTACAAAACATGAGATATAGAAGGTAAAATTGGAAAAAACGGCCAAATTCCCTAAAAGAGCATCAACTTTAAAGTCACGTGCCAATTTTGATTCGAATTTTATTATCCTAATTAATATAGAAGAGCCCAATTTCATATGTTTATTTTTTATTAAAAAAGAAATTTCATATTCCCACCCCATTGATGTATGTGTTGACAAAAATCACAGAATAATATTTTAGTAGGAAGCCTCTCTTCTTATTGTAGAAAAGATCAGTTTGTTTTGTACACTGAAATCAATTTGTGTAAGAAAGAAATAAAGAGAATTGTCGTTTGAAATTTTACTAATATGATAATATAATTTTAAAATATATAATTGGATTCCTAACTGCTACAATAATAAAACATTCTGCATGACATATAAAACGAGTCATAAATATTTTATTACTCTGATATGAATAAAATTAAAAAAAGTATCATGCAGATACAACATAGTTTTTGTGTTGAATCATTTATCATTAATGAAGATTGACATAGGCATATAACAGAAGTACATAAAAAGAATACACAACTTTCTATGGAGAAAGATATTGATAAAAATTTCGACATTGCTCATATGAAAAAAATAAATACAGGCTTCAAATTAAGATTAGATTTCAAAACCTCGAATCAAAAAGCATTTAAGTTCTTTCCAATCTTGAAAATGTACCTTTTTCTATCATATAGATGCAATAATCATGAGATAAAATGTTTGCAATCAATTTAAGACTTTTTGGTCTACATATTGTTCTTTTGTAATTATATACTAATGCGTTTCAAAGTTAATTAATATATTAATGTCTTCTTGTTTTTTTTTTTTAACTAAATTAATGTCTTCTTGTTAATGGTAATATTTTTTTTTAGTAAAATGATATATCCATTAATATAAGAGTCGTGTCTATATATTGTAAAAACGGCCATTAAATATGGAAAACATAATTTACATGTGCAATGAATTTACCAAATAGTAAATTATATGGACAATATTATTTTTCTGCATTTGTTTGTTTACTTGCTCAAACAATGTTAATTTTCTCATTCAAAGTATCGGAAAACACGTGAGCTAGATGAATGAATTTAACTATTGTTGGAGGTCCTTTCGATCAATGTTAAGTGCAACTGTTTTAATTTATGATGGTAGAGAGATGTTAGTTTGATAAAACGAACTATAACTTTTAGTAGTAAATAAAAGTTTATTTATGTACTTTAAGGTTTTATTAGAAACATGTAATAGGTACTTTCAATATTGTGAAATTTCCATTGACATTTCCATCCACCAAAATTAGCGACAATCCAACGGTCTAGATTTTAAATTTCCCAAATTGTTGAGTAATCACCGACAGGGTGTATTTGGTCATGATCCTAGAGAAAATCAATTACAACAAACCTTGCCGTTGATAATATTTCTTAGTATGGGAATGTGTTGAATGCAAATTGTGCAAGTCTATCTACACAAATAATGAGCATGACTAAATATTTACCTATTTATAGAGCCCTTTATCTCTTGATGCACCATGCCTTAGCCAAATGAATTTCTTCTTTCTTACATGTCCTTCAAGTGCTTCAAAGCAAGACATTTGTGATGCCTTATATTTGAAAACCTCTTTCGAGATGCATTCGACAATCATGTCTCACATACTCCAGCCTTGTATGTACATAAGTATCGGATTAGTGATTGACCAGAAAAATGCCTCCTCCTTGGTAAGATCTCTCTCTCACTCTCTCTCTCTCTCTCACACACACAAATGATTATTATAACATCGTGGATATCTTGTTTTGAATAACAGGACGAATCATTGAGATGATGAGGCAATGATAGACAACTCTTGTAGTAGTGAAGACTCTGCCGAGGTGCTACTCCGTTGCTGAAAATGCCCTGGACTCCCATCCAATCCGATGTAGCCGCTATACCCGCCATACTCCGCAGCCAAATGCATATGAAGCCTCTTATCAGGAAGATGTCCTGAGCCATACCCTTGGGAGTGTCCCTGGTTGTGAGTTTTGCCTAGGTTTCCATGTCGTCGTCTAGATGGAATTTCTTGTCTTATAAAAGTGAGCTGCTCTCCCTCCTCAGAAAATCATAGAGCAAGACAACATGGGAACAAGTTATATGGTCAATAGGTTTGACATTTCATGTATTTGATATAAAATTGTATGAGAGCCGGTCATTTTGAACAGCGTGTGAGGAAGAGCTTATTTTGATCTATAGTTAGGCCCGTTTGGTTCCGATTCCCAAGGGACTTTGAGCCCCCAAAGCCATTTGGGAAAAAAATTTGGTGTTTGGTTCAGCATTTGAGATCTCATTGGCCAAATGCTTGCCTTTGAAATACTGAAAGCCCAAAGTAGGTAGGGACCCAAAGTAGGTGGGGACTGCTTTGGGCTTTCAACATTATCGGAATGCTAAATAGGGGTTTAATGATTTTTTTCTTCCAACATTGTCCTCACTGATAATTGCGTTTTCCTCTTTTGCCCTAAAAAATTACTGTTCATCGTCTTCCCTGGACTTGTTGCGTGAAGGGTCGCCGGATCTGGTCGCCTAGGTCAGGCGACCTCGGGCATCAACCCCCCGCACCACCGTCGCTTGGGTCGCGGCCTCAAGCGACGCCGGCTGGGTCGCGCCACAGAGTCAAGCAGCTCAATCATCATCAATGTGTGAATAATTGATAATCTCGTCGATTGACACAATAGGTTTCACTTAAGGTGAGATAATCTCGTACAGCAACACTATTTTTTCATTAAGGTAATTTATAATAGGAAAGAGATGAGAGACTATAACTTTTAGTAGTAAATATCATTTTATCTACGTACTTTGAGGCTTTATCAGAAAAGACTTTCGATATTGTGATATTGCTGCTGGCATTTCCAATGTTAAAATCATTAACAATCTAACGATCTACATTTTCAATTTCTCAAATACTTGAGTAATCATCGAGGTGGTTATATCGTCGCACTCATAGAGAAAATCAATTCTAACAAACCCTGGCTTTGATAATTTTTCTTAGTATGGGTATCGGGCTCATGTTTTATGTAATTAGCGTTTTGAAAAATGTGTAGAATATTTTTTGTGATTCAAAATAAACCGATTCAATATGCTCAATAAGTGCCATGGGAGTCTTAATAAATAAAAAGGATTTCAAGTATCTGAATAAGGAAACATAGAAGGAACGAATGCTTCATCATCAAATATTTTATGATTCTACATGCTTGACAAATGTCCTGCAAAACACCTATTAACAAGACTCATAATTAAATCCTTTTACTGGACAAACTTAATCTGCTGCGGCCGTTTCGGATAGCGATGGCCGCCACGCTGACGGCAGCGATACTGTACTGCGCCGGTTGCAAGGGTAGCCACTACGAGCCCCACTTCCTCCAGTCATGCTTCCTCTGCAACAAGTCTCTTGGGTTCAACTCCGACATCTTCTTGTACAGGTCAGTAGTCAGTCTCCGTTTTCTTGCTGGGCATGGATCTGCTTTCCAGACATTTTTTTCCTTGCAAAAGACTCCTGCAAAAGAGCAGGAAAAATTATTTGCTTTATTCTTTTTCTTTATTAATCGGGTCGGAACTAGATCGTGATCTGCCCTTTCTTTTCTCCTTTGCGTTTTCAGGGGGGCGACACGGCATTCTGTGGCAAAGAGTGCAGGCAAGAGCAGGTAGAGATCGATGAGGCGAAAGAGAAAAGCTGGAAGAGGTCACCCGTCGTTGCGTTCCTCTTCTTCTTCTTCCTCCCTGTCAAGAAAATCAGGGTAGTCCAAGCGCAGCAAGGCCGCACCGAGTGGCACAGCAGTAGTCGCGTGAAATCATTCTTGACCCTGTAAAGATCCCCTTGGGAATCTGTATCTTGAGCACTTCGTTATGTAAAGAGATTGGCTAGTGATGTTGATGGCAGTTGGGCGAAGAAGCGACGAACCAGAGAGATCTGTGTTCTGCTTGGAAATTTCTGCTCTCTTTTGTTGGATAAAGGAAAATTTTGTGGCTATCCTTGGGTAGATTTAATCCACCCGCTTTTAGAACAAGTCGCTTCAGAACAACTTGCAATCCAAGACAACTCATAAATTTTGACGGTCATATTTAATTATTCATTACATAAGAAAATTAGAGGTTGCTCTGACTTTATATAAAATTATAATTAGCATAATTCACATCTATATCATGTGTGAACCATATGACTCGAGTGTGGTGTTACCACGTGCCATTGTACATATAATCGAATGGATTTCTTAAAAGATGTGATCAACCATGGTGAATTTAAACACCGCACTCAATCATCGTTGATGAAATATAAATATTTATCTATTGTTATCAATTCATATTCATCTCCTTTCGAATTAGTTCGGAAAAAAAAAATCATATGAGATTAATTTTCAAAGGAAAGTGGGAATTGTTGAAAAATAGGAATTCAAAATGACCGGATTTGGATGAAGCTCTCGGCCAAGCAAGAAGAAGAGCAAGACTTATGGTCAGAGAAGGACTTCTTTGGAAGGTGGATTAAAACTAGCTATAAGGACATATTTCAAAAGTTTGCCTTATCTTACAATTATCTACTCTCATATCTGATTTTAATCTCTATATCAAAATCTGAAACTTTGTTGATCATGCTGGCCATATCCATTTGATATTCTTTACTGATTTTAGAGTCATTTGAGCCGATATTGTTCTTTATCCCCAAACTCCCACAAATAGAGGAAATTAGCTCAAGATAAAGGGGTGGCCTTTTACGTGCGAGCGTGGGAGAGAGAGAGAGAGAGAGTTTGTCCTCTCTGACCAAAATGGGACATTTTCGGCGAGTTGATTTTGATACACTCCTAGATAATTTTGTTATTTTTTATTTTATAAAGACTCATTATCTTCTTCCTCTCATTCTCACGATATGAGTTTCTCTTGAATCTTTTCCTTTCACTTCATCTAGCACTTGATCAGTTCCTAACATAGATCTTCCGAAGAAAAAGCAAGTTTCAAGATAAGAGATAAAATGTTCTTGTGCAAAAGTTAAGAAATCATCACTAAGAGTAAGCAAGTACCTGACCATGTCATGCGAGCATTCTACAAGAATAATGGGTTCCAAAATGAAGAAAGGTTTCTGGTGGAATTTGTTAAGAAGCTCTCTCTTATAGTAGCAGGGGAATCATCAAGGTAAGCATAAATCTTTTCCCCTCATTCTCACGATCTCACTTGCTCTCAAACCTTTTCCTCCCACTTCATCTTGGGTTCGATCATTTCCCAACATGGATTATCCGAGTAATGAAGTTCTTAGGCTTGGAGAAGAGGCAAGTTTCAAGGTAACGGATAGAAGATTGTTGTGGAAACACTAAGAATTCCATCTAACAATATTATATAGGTATTCTACAAGGATAATGAGAAAATTTTTATTGTTGCATTTGCACCTCCGCCTCCTTCTCTTTCAGTAATAAGGTGTTGACACCTAATTTAAACTCATTTTTTAATAATATAAGATAATCTTTGATTATAGAGGGAAATTTTGAAGAATTTTGAATTCAAAAAATTTAACGGTCGTGTGATTTTGGAGCCACTTTTTTTGTTGAGAAGTTGAGTGAATATTGGGAAATCTTCATTTGTTTGTTGAATTTTCCCACTATAAATAGAGAGTGTGAAGCCTTGAATGAGGGGGGGGAACTTCTCTTTGTCTGAAGAAAGAGAACACAAAAAAGAAACACAAAGAAAGGAAAAAGCCTGGACAAAAGTAAAAAAAAATGGAGAAAAGGGAGTGCAGAGAGGGATAGAAGGAGGAGACGTGAAAGTGACATGAGAGAAAGGTGAGAGCCAAAAAAAAAAAAAAAGAAAAGAAAAAAGGAAAAACGATGTTCATCTTCTTCCTCACTGGTCCCTCTGCTGCTACAGGCCCGCGATCGCACCACTGTGCCTCTGCCACCGCCGCTTCGTTCGCTGCCTCCGAGCACCGCACTTTCGTCTGCCGTTCGCTGGTCTCTCCGCAGCGCGCAGCCCCACCACACATCACTTCCGCTCTTGCTCCGACGGCCCAAGTGCCCCTTTCGCCGCCGCTGCTCATCACCCCCGCGCCGCAGCACTTGATCCTACGCCGAACCGCCACAACCGCCGCTTGTTCCCTTGCGACTTGCAGCACCTGTGAGCCTCCCTCGCTTGCAATCAAAAGCCAAAAGCCACCATTCTTGCCGCGATTTCGTCCTCAGGCCGTCCAATCGTAGCTGCTGATCGCTGGGCTTCCGGCTTTGACCCATGACTCTGCTGCTGCTGTCTCCGCCTCTGCTCCGACGATCCAATGCCTGACGCCATTGCCCCTAAGACCAGCGACTGACGTCCCTGCTCAACTCGATGCCTTGCTGTCTGGAGCCTGGACCAGTCTCAGTAGCCTGACGCCCCTGCACACGACGTTGCTGCTCCTCCACTAGATCTGAACTCGAGCAGACTGCTGCCCCTTTCGAACCAAAGCCCCTGCAACAGATCGCAAAGCTCGCCGCGTCGATCTCGCTCATCGACGCTCCTTGCAACTTACTGATCTGGCCATCGTTCGCCTCCGCCTGTGAGTCAGAACTCGAACCCGCTGTAACGCAGGTTTCCCCCTTCGCCGGAGCCCAACGCCTCTGCGCCGCTCGCCTCAGCCCAGCACTTGACACCTTCGCCACCCAGCCCTCGCCGGAGCTCCGACGCCGGCCATTCTCCGCCCGGCGCCGCCCACTGCCGCTGCTCCCTTTTTTTTTTTTTAATTTCCTTAGGTGGTTTATTTTTTTTATTTTTTTATTATTTTATTCATTTTAAATTTTGTTATTATTGTTTAAGTTAGAATATGGTTTGTCAATGTTAATATTAGTGCATTTTGTAGGCATTATCTGCTAGGATTTTGTTTGGAAAATCAATGTAATTATTAATTTAATTCGAGAGACATCGGATTATTTTTTTTAATGATATTAATTTTTGGGCTTTTGGTAGAATTTTAATTGTTAAATCATTATAAATATTAATTTGATCCGTAAAACTTCGGATCAGATTTTTAATTATTTTGATCTCTTTGTCGTGATAATTAAGGTTAGGATAATCGTTAATTTGACCTGTGAGACAACATATTATTTTTATTTTTTAATCCTTTATTTTTTGATGGCTTAAATTTAATATTTATTTAATAATTATTTCTTTTAAAAAAAATCAAAAAAAAAAAAAAAAAAAAAGAAAATTCTGCATGAGCATTAGGTTTAGTAAATTAGAATTTTCTTAGGATTACATTTTTAGGGTTGAATTTTTAGAAATAAGTTAGGGTTGGACCTAAATTAATTTTTTAGATAATGTTCGCACATTTTAATTATTTCATTTTTCAAAAAATAGTTTTCTAAGATAGGATAGGGTTTAAGTCAAATTAATCCCTAGAATAAATTAGAAAATTATCCCTTTTAGATAGTTTAATTAGGGTTTTGTTAATTCTGAATTTCAATAAAAAAAAATACAAAAATACTAGGTGCATGTTAACTAGTTCGCATAATAGGATCATTTAATCATAATTTGTTCATTAGTGAAGTTAGGTCATGAGGTGCATAATAACTAGTTTGCATAATATGCCCATTTAATTATAATTTGCATATTAATAAGATTAAGTCATTTAGTTAAAAAAATGCATTTTTATAAAAGAATTCTAATTTTCAAGAAAATCCAAAAAAAAAAAAAATTGTTTGCTTTGTATGTTTAATTCTTTTGATGCAATTTATTTTATTGAATGTTTAATAATGATTGAGTACTCGTGTGATCACATATTTGCATAATAGAAATTTAAGTTAAAATAAATTTAAGCTGCTTGCAAAAACATTTTTGAAAATTAAAAAGAATGGTACCGAAAAGGCATTAGAGAAATCTAGTGTAACCTCCACATACCCTTAATCTTTGGTTCGTAGGAGTAAAATAATCCTCACATTATTTTACTTAAGTGTTTAATCGACCTATCATAAATCGATTAGTGGCGACTTCTAGTTAATAATCTTTTGCATGTTAAATATTTGAACCTTAAGTCACGAGTTGGTATGGGCTTGGGGAGAGTCTGAGCTAAGTTTAAAGACTTAGTAGTCTATTAACCTAGTTTTAGGTGGTGCACTTGAAAATTAGGTCGCGACAGCTTAGCGACTCCACTGGGGACTATGTGTTAAAACACTTAGTGGACTTAGGCCAATCTTTCTTTTTCTTTTAAAAATGTTTTTGTTTGGCAGCGAGGATCCCATGTACGTCCCTAATCTTTAAGGTGTTAAATATTTTTGCAGGATGAGAGGTATAAATGGAGTAGTGATTGCTAACCCTTGTCTTGCAGGTTGGAGTTAGGGATGAATGTTTGAATTTAAATTATAGAAGTGTTGTTTACATTTAAACTGTTGTGCATGTTTTATTGCTTTTAGCATTACATTATTGCACACACAACCTGCGGTCGGACCTGAGCTGCGATAGGATTTCTAGAATGGTGTTGAAAATGATACTTCCTCCAAAGCGAGACTGCTATGAAGAGGTTGGCCTTCTCTTCCCCGAAAGTTTTTCATGGTGTCGAATGTGTTTGTCCATATCTGTGAGACTGTGTGATTATTGGGCATTCCATTCGACTGAGCCAGGGTTAGGAGGACTTGACACGTTAATGCGAGACTGCAATGGTCAGATCATCCTCTTATCTCCACTTTGTTAAGCCATCTAGATAGAAATCGAGCCTCACATTTCATGTGTGATTATTATTCCTTTCCGGTAAAAAGTAAGTTGTCTAAATTCTTTGCAATTTACTTATTTTATTGCAATTTTGTTGGTCCATGACAATAGGTTTCATCGTTAGTCTTGTTTTATATGCGATGGGGAAAACCGACGTACAAGTCATTTCCAATCCCAAAGAAGAGCTCAAAATGTGGTTGGACCAGTTATATCAAGATGGCCAGAGATATGTGAAAGCCAGGATCGCCCGACTTCTCCCACTATTAGAGATCACCATCCACTCTGGTGTGATACAAGCGCTCCCACACTTCTGGTGTCCACAAACTTCCACCTTCATATTTGGTAAGTACGAGATGACTCCAACACTTGAAGAATATAGTGTTGCCATTGGAATGCCCTTGGAAAAGGAACTTGTTAGACCACCTCTCGGTATAAATTCCATTTTTGAATTGTCACAATTTTTAGAAATCAAAGCTAAAAGAGTGAGGAAAGTTGTCAAAGCCAATTGGTTTGCATGCCCATTTTCATTTTTGGAAGAATGTTTTGCAAATCCATTAGTGATTTCAAAAGCTAGGATCTTCATGTTAGCATTTTTTGGGCTAATCATTTTTCCTTATCGAAGAAATGCCATTAATTAATCCTTCAATTTCATGGGTGGTTAATCATGTTTGTGACAGGTTAAATTATGTCAATATGGTTTTAGCTAAAACACTTTTGTCATTAAACCATTTCAAACAAAATGAAGAAAAGACCGTGCGTGCCCTCCCTGAACTTTTACAAATATGGTTTTTCTCACACATAAGAGGTTTTGGGCATCTTATGAAACAATTTAAGATTGATGATTCAAGGCACCCCATACAAAAATTTGTGGTCCTAGAACGTTTTTCTCCAGATAAACAATACGCCCATTGGATTAATTTTTTGAAAGATCATAATTCTAAGGCATTCCTATGGCATACTAAATGGTTCCAAGTTGAGGAGGCTTGTTTCTCACACAAGCATGATGAGCTAATCCCGTTGCTGGGCCTTTTTGGTTCGACTTCTTATTATCCATATAGGGTGGCTTGTCAGTACAAAGCTCTTCAAGAAGTTCCTCCGCCACTCAAGACAGAGTTGTTCCAAGTTCGTTTTATTCAAATAGACTATAACTATTTCAATGAGATCCAGATGATCATTGCTGCATGGAGTGAATGCCATCCAGAGAAGATTTTGGTGCCCAAGAGACTGAAAAGCGAGGAAGAGATTCACCATGCGTCGGCACTCTACATCCAACAACACTAGATTCCTGCCACCTTGCGTCCAGTGGTCCTTGATGTGACTGAGAAGCCCACCCAACGTGCACAAATTGAGCATCTTAAGCGGAAAGTGGAAATGCTTGAAGCTAAAAATAAGAAGCTTCGCAAGGCGTTGGGTTCCCAAAAGCATATAAAATGAGATATTTTGTTTTTTAGTTCAATGTTTAGGGACCTTGATTTCAATTCAGTATTTTCAGTTTTTAGTTCAATGTTTAGGGACTTGAATTTCAATTCTTAGTTCATTGTTAGGAAGTTTGATTCAATGTTTAAAATAAATTTTAAATAAAATCGGGCGATTAGGCCATTGTCATGGGCCATTTTCCTATCTTGTCATTAGTTCTTACATTATCTCTTTTATTCACCTAGGTGACAACATGGCTCACCCAAGATCGCCAATCCGTACCCGTTCTAGAGCAACAATGGCTGATAACACCGAACAAACGCGTGTCGCTGAACAAGCTCGCGTTGCTGCCCTCGAATCGAAGATGAAGCAAGTCCTGAATGTTCTTGAGCAGCTCTCTAAGCAAATCGATTCTCTCCAAGCAAACACTGCTCTACCAGCTCTGTAAGTTGAAGTGGTGTTACCACAACATGTTCCCATGGCTGATCCGAGAGATAAAGGCAAGAATATATCCACAAGTGGCCCATCAAACTCTAATGATGCCTCCAAGGAGAAAATTACCGATGCGCCTCAGATTGTTGTTGATGGGGAGGTACAAGTGATACCTTTGGCTGTACTGAAAACTGAGCAAGAAAAACGCTTGGCAAAAATGGAGGAGAAACTTAAGCAGCTGCAGGGTTCATTTAGCCAAGACCCAACTAATTTGTCCCATTATGCAAAGATCAAGATGCCAAAGAAGTTCAAAATGCCAGACTTTGAAAAATATGATGGTACATCTTGCCCGAAAATCCATTTACAGACTTATGTGGTGAGGATGACCCAATATATTGATAACATACCCTTGATGATTCAATAATTTCAAGCAAGCCTAACAAGACCGGTGCTGCAATGGTACATTATGAAGAAGATCAATCTGCTGGAGACTTTGGAGGATTTGACGGATGCCTTCTTCAAGCAATATAAATATAATATTGATGTCACTCCATCTCGAAAAGATTTACTTCGCACTGAGAAGAAAAGAATGGAATCTTTCAAGGCATAAATCACGAGATGGAGGACCGTAGCTGCTCAAATTACTCCGAGCCGACAGAAAATGAGCTAATGGATTTGTTCATGAAGACACTCCACCCCGAACAAACATCACCATCTCTCCCCCTACCAACCATGATACAAATACACACCACTAATCACCATAATTTTTATAGACAAGCCACGACACTTTATTTACATATATTTTCAAGATGGGGCTTCTTTTGGGTCGGTACATCAAAAGGAAAAGCTAGGACTCAGCCATGTCCAGCCTAAAACCTCAAAAAGAACCCTCGACCCTCTACATCGCATGTGTACAACCCCCATCATAAGTGTCGGTTAACTATCCAAAAAGAAACAGCCCCTACTCGTCACGCACGGCCTCACACCCAGTCCGGTGCGTCAGGCGGCGGCGGTGGAAGCATCCCTCTCATCACCCCATCGCGGTGAACGTGGACAGAAACAAACTCTTGGACAATCGGGCCCCTAGCCAGGCCTATGTCGTACGAGACAAAACAGCGCACACGTATGTAGGTGAGTCCAGGTACGGAAGGATAGCTGAACTCCTCACACTCTACCTCGACGTCGGACGGTAACCCATAAAATGCACCCCGCGTGACGGCAGGAAGCGGCATATTGCTAATTTGAAATGTTGGTCCCCAAAGGGGTGAGTACAACCACTCAGCAGATAAGGAATCCAATAACAACTCAATGCATCATGCAAATCATACATGCATTGCGGGCGTTACTTTACCTTGAAGCCATGCGCATACTATCATGCATCATCATATCAATTTATAACACATACATGTGTACCATTATCGTATCATACATGTCATCATCATCATGACATCATCACATCATACATGTCATCGTGCCATATCATATATCATCGTCATTATCATCATCATGCATATCATCATGCATCTCATATCATGAGTGATCATCATTATTTCTCATCACATATTCATCATCATCATCATCATCATCATGCATATCATCATGCATATCATATCATGGGTGATCATCATTATTTCACATCACATATCATCATCATCATCATCATGCATATCATCACGCATATCATATCATGGGTGATCATCATTATTTCACATCACATATCATCATCATCATCATCATCATCATCATCATCATCATCATCATCATGCATATCATCATGCATATCATCACGCATATCATATCATGGGTGATCATCATTATTTCACATCACATATCATCATCATCATCATTATTTCACATCACATATCATCATCATCATCATCTTCATCATGCATATCATATCATGGTTTAATTTCCACTTTTAGCTTTCAATTTGATCACCACATCACCCATTCCTCAAATCATCAATTTCATCATCCCCTCGGGCAAAGACCTCAGAGGCTTCCGGCATTCGGCCTCCCGGGCCACCGGGCATCCGGTCCCCACATTCCGGGCATCTCGCATCCCAACGGCATCACGAGGCATTCCCTTCGGGCGAAAACCTCCGACGGGGCTTCCGGCATTTACACTCCCTGGCCGGGCATCCCGCACCCCAAATCCCGGCATCGTGAGGCATTCCCTTCGGGCGAAACCTCCGACGGGGCTTCCGGCACCCCCACATTCCGGCATCCCGAATCTCCCGGGAAATCCGGCAATGCATCTCTATACATTCCAGCCTCATCCTCCACCACAACCACTTCCTCACTTATCATTATCCACATTTACCATTATTTTGATCTCAATTTAACATGGCATATGGCGTGACATCAAACAAGTCATACTTGGCATAGGATTCACACATGCATCACAATTCAATGTCATACATATACCAAGACTTTATCATATGCATCTCGATTCAATGTCATACATATACCAAGACTTTATCATACATGCAACAAGATAAATTTAATGGAATTTATGGCCAATAAAATAATCTATTTTATTTTATTTTATTTTTTCTTTTTATTTATTTATTTATTTATTTATTTAAATTCCAACTTTTGTCATTTCCATAAATTTAATATCAACAAATTCCCAAAATTATGAAAATTACAGCAAATATTAAACAAGCCAATAGGATGATAATTTCATACAAAATACATGGCCAAATAGCATTTCACAAAATTTCCCAATTTTCACAAAGCATCATATAATTTTCGGATGAAACCAGAATGCACGGTTTCCGAAGAAATTCGATTAAAATATTCATATGGCCTCAAAAAATTACGGAATTTTACAGAGTTATAGCCAAGACATTTGCGTACAACTTTCATGAAGAACTCCAAGCCAGATTCTTTTTAGATTATTTTATACAGTCTCACGAAACTTCTGGATCCATTACCGCATCGTCCAGTGTACACATCTCCGAAATATTGAGATTTCGACTACCTATTCTCTTTCGTTTCCTCTGAAATTTGGATATGTTATACATTAAGATGTCCTATACAAGTTTAATGAAGAGATCTAAGTCAAATAACCATAGTATAGTCATCATCTATGTCAATGAAGTCTCGGGTATCTCGGAATACATCACCAGAATCATCGTCTTCAAGATCTAGTTGATTTACTAGGCTATACTTGTTCATTTCACTTAAAATTTTATTATGTTGTAGTTTAAGATGTCTCCTACAACTTTCATGAAGAAATTGAAGTTAGATTCTCAACACAAACCAACATGCAACCACGAATCCAGCAAGAGGTCAGTAAAAACTCTCCAGATCTGAGGTCTCCGTAGGATGAGACTTTAACCCCTCAAATCTCCATCATTTGCCACGAAATTTCAGTATGTTGTAGTTCAAGATGTTAGCTACAACTCTCAGGAAGAAATCGAAGCCAAAATCTGACTCTAAACACACATGCAAGCTCAAACAACATTCTGACCCACAAGATCCGAGCAAGAACAGTCACACCATTCACACACAACTCATCCATGCTTCGGTATTTCTCATCTAACACCCAAGAATTCAACATGCAAACAACATTCAAGCATGCAAGAGAAGCTAGAGGACTCCCACTTGCCTCTAGATGGGTCGGTCGACGGCGAACACGGCGGCGAACATGGCGGTTCCTCCTCCTCTCTCTCGGCCGCTCCCCTTCTCTCGCACGATCTCTCTCTCTCTCGTACAACTCTCTCTCTCTCTCTCTCTCTCCTTGGGCGAGCAAATGACCGGCCACCCTTCTCTCTCTCTTCCCTCTTATATCCCCCCTAAAGCTCATCATTTGTAATGATTGCTTTGCCTTAACCATGGCCAATGCATGCCCTTCTTTGTGCCACTTGTTACAACACTTGCATGCATCATGGGCCTTGGAGTTGGGCTTTTATTGGGCCAGCGACAGCCCCTTTTAGTGGGCCTAATTGGGCCGACTAACTTGGCCCATCAAGGCTTCGGCCAATGGGCCTAAGGCCCATCCCAAAAATTAACTTTTTTTCCCCTTTTTTTTTTTTTTTGAAATTCTTCTATAAATATATATATATATATATATATATTTTTTTAATTTCAATTTTCATCTTGGCCAAAGTCTTGTGACATTTTGTTTATTGAAATTTACTTTATAAAGTACATGGCCAAGCATAAATTATTAATCTATCAAATTTAAATTTTCACAATCATAGACACTCCTGCCTAAGTATCGAAATCGAATGCTTGGTTCGACTATCAAGTCATTCAATAAGCTAATCCCTATCGGTGAGTGAATTGAAGTAGCATTGTGTGATGGATGGGCGTCTGATCAAGCCAGCTTGTATGGGAGAGTCTCAACCAAGAAGGATAAGGAACTTATGGTGGAGGTTAATGCAGTTTATGTTCAACTATCTCGCCCTACCCCGTACACCCAACAAGGAGGAGCACGACCATTCTTTGGCCAGCAAAAAAACTCTTCAAAGCGTCAATTTACACCACTTCTTAAGCCCTTATCCAAGATCTTGCCGACCCTTCAGAAGAAAGGATTACTCGCTAAGGAACCTAAGCGATCTAATCCCGAGCGTTTCCCCAATTATGATCCGTCCAAGACATGTGCTTACCATATGGGAGAGGTAGGGCATTCTGTTGACGATTGCTATACGCTGCGACACAAAATCCAAAATCTTTTGGATGCCAAGGTGGTCTCATTTCGTGATGCATAGCCGAACATCTAGAATAACCCACTCCCTGACCACCCAGAAACTGTGAATGCCATTTTCAGTTTTGATGCCGAGCCCATTGTGTTTCAGATGATGCATGAGGAAGAAGGGACAATTAATACTTGTATTTAATACTCCAAGCCTCTAGGTGCTGACGTCAATGTTATTCCTGTCGGATTTGGAGACAAGCTGGTTGCAGACACCACTCGATCCACTAGAAAAGATAACGCACTCAAAGGAATGACTGAATTGTTTGAAGAAAATTTAGTGTTTGCCATCGACGAAGTTCAAAAGTAGGAGAATTTTAATTATTTGCACAATCCTCTGTGCAGGAGTCTTTATTGCTTTCCGTATTTGCATGTTAGGATTTTCATTTCTAGGATTTCTCTCATTTTAATAATGTAATTTGCTTTTCATCCAATAAAATACATGGAGATTTTCATGTTTTAAGGGCATGTTGAAGTACATCAAACTAGCCCTGTGATGAAATCCTACCCAAAAGAAAACGGCAAGGAGCTAATTTTGAAGGTTGGGCTTCTTCATGTTCCCTTGAAAAAATTTTCAAAATAAAATAATTTTCCAGCATGCATCCGATTTACCTTGTCTGTTTCTTTTAATTATCTGCTTTATGTTTCAGGTGCAGCCCTGCACACATTTAAGGAACCTCTATGAGCTCCTTGCAAATAGGGGCAAGACACATACACTTAATAGTTTTGACTTTATGATCCGAGGTGCAAGAATAGAGCATGGCCTTTTTATCATTATAGAATGCTTTCACATGATATTGTGCAATTCATCCATTCCACTTGAAATTTATCAAAATGGACAATTCAGTGAAGGATGTCAAGATACTTGAACATGCTAAATGAGGTGTGAAAGGCAAACCTTATTCCATACACAGTCCCTTGTCTATACATTGTGAGGTGAGTATGGAAACGTTTTGTGTTTTAAGATGAAGAGTTTTCTTGCAAAAAGTATGACAACTAAAATGACGAGGGGCACCCTTATTTCACCCTTCTTTGAGCCTAAATACTTGAAGAATTTCTTTCATACTACCCCTGTCAAAGACCACCCCACATTGAGGCAAATGGAGGTAAGTCAACATTGAAGGAGAGTGAAATGGATAGAAATTTTCTTATTCTCACTTGCATCAATTTTCAAGTTGTGCTATTACATTGAATTTATGTGGTAATTTAAGTGCCTTAGGATGATGAAGAGCAGTTCTTTCTTTATCCTACACACTTTTTGACTATTGTATAGCCCACTTGAGCCTATGAATTCATTTCATGTCAAACCCAGTTGGTGATCATCCCCCACACTGGGGCAAGACGAAAGACAATCATTCAAGTAGCATGGTCTAAAATGCTGATGAAAGAAGACTGCGTGAGTCCAAAGAAAGTAAGTGCAAAAAAATAAGGGGCTTGAAAAAGTAGTGTGCCTGGTAAAAGCAAAGCCAATGCCCAAAGAGAAAAATCAAACACTTGATGTAGTGAGTCGTATCCCCAATAAGGCGATACTAAAAAACTCAAATGCTATTGCAATCAATAAAGTTGTGATATGAAGAGAATCTTCAAAGGTGGAAAAAGAAAACTGGTGGTAATGTCAAGATGATCACCAACTCTCACCCTTTACACACATTTTTAGCCTAACGATCATTTTGTTTCTCAACCCATGAACCCAGCCTATTTAACGTCCCTTACCAAGTCTTTTCAAATTAGGGCATTTTAATTAATGTGGGAGTTCACATGTTTTAAGCATTGCTCAAAGAAGTGCAAGCAAGATTATTTCTTTCTCATTTTGCAGGGTTCTTGACTTGTAAACCCGGAGATGATTACATAATTATTCTTTCAATTCCCTTGACTCAAAGAGTTCCTTTGCTGAGCCATTGACCAAGTTCACATTACGATCTTGGTAAAGACCCCTCAGATTGGTATATCGTACTGCTTGCAAGAAAATTCGGATTCTTGTCAACATGATGATGATAAGATTGAGTGATATATTCCCGCATTAATGGTCGGGACAAATAACCCCTCCTAAATGAGAGTGAGTGAAAATGTCTTTCACACCAAAGGTGTCTCATTTAGCATGTTCAAGAGATTCACAGCTTAGTGAAAATTGTCTTAATGATAATTTTTCCAGGTGGAAGTTTGAAAAAGCCATCATGCATGGACCTTCATTGAATTTAAAAAAAAAAAAAAAAAATGAAATGAATTTTTCCTCAAAGACCAAAGGATTTGTCTTTGAAGCCCTGAGTTTGTTCAATCATCTTTGAATACTTGATGAGAATTCCAAGTACCCATTTATAAAATGTTTTCAAATGTCTAGTGTGAATTCCAAATATTTGAACATTTAAACGCTTGATGTGACTTCCAAGTGTTTGTCTTTTCCAACATCTGATGTGATTTTCAGATGTTTAGTAAATGTTTTCAAATGTCTAGTATGAATTCTAGATATTTGAACCTTTAAATGCTTGATGTGACTCCCAAGTGTTGGTCTTTTTCAACATCTGATGTGATTTCCAAATGTTTAGTAAATGTTTTCAAATGTTTGACATAAGAATCAGATTTTTTTGAAATTTCAAGTACTTGATTTGATTTCCAAATGCTTGGGATCTGATGAGAGTTCTAGATCTCTGAAGACTTTATTCTTTGAGCCTTTCAATTATCTAAAGGAAGTTCCAAACGTTTGTCAGGTCTCATAGGAATCATTTCACACCTAATAATACTTTTCTAAATCTCCAAATAAGTACGGCAGGTACGTGTTCTTCTTTGCATTTGTATTTCATTGGGTGTAGACACATTGAGATCTATGTTCTTGACCAAATCATGGCATTTACATTGCATTTCTTTATTGCATGACCTTGCATTTCAAAAGAGATTAAGTTTATTTGAGTCCATTTCCTTAAAAAAAAAAAAAAAAAGAGGTCATTACAATTAATATTTGCATATTCATTTGCATATTCATTTTGCATGGTTTAAATTTCGGTGTCAATTATCTTTGAAGAAAACCTCTATGAGCTTCCCTTCAAAGAAGGGCAGGTAAGGAAATCATCATCAACTCTTAACCACCAAGTTGCCTCCTAAACTTGGATGTTTACATTTATGTTGCATATTTATATTTATGCTTAAACTAATAGTATGTTTTGGTATGTTTTGGATTGATATGAATATAATGACTATTAAATATATTAGTACTGGAGTTTAATGATATTTTTCATCTCGTGAAAAATGTTACCCCGACCTAACATTACAACAACATAACATTGTATAAGAGGAGTCGTAGGAGAGGAGAGCCAATGTCTTATTTAGCAATTGAGGGCCTTGTATGCAACTAATTATTACTTAATTGCTAGAAAATGAAAAGAAACAAGAAAATGAAATCTAATAAAGGTTATTACGATCTCATTTCCTCTCAAATCTTTTCCCCCCACTTTATCTAGGGCTTGATCATTTCTCAACATGGATCCTCGGAGAAATAAAGGTCCTAGGGTTTAAGAAGAAGCAAATTTCAAGTTAAGAGATAGAAGGTTCTTGTCAAAAAGTTATGAAATCCTTACTAAGAGTAAGCAAACATCTCGCTATATCATGCGAACATTCCGAGTTCCAAAATGAAAAAAATTTCTAGTGGAATTTGCAAAGAAGCCCCCTCTTATAGCAGGTATTCATCAAGATAAACATAAATCTTTTCCTCTCATTCTCAAGATCTCACTTCCTCTCAAATATTTTCATCTCACTTTATCCATGGCCTGTTTATTTCCCAATGTGGATCCTCCATTAGACAAAAGATCCTAGGGTTAGAAAAGAAGCAAGTTTCAAGGTAAGAGATGGAAGGTTCTTGTGGAAAAGCAATGAAATCCTTATAAGGAGTAAGCAAGTATTTGACAATATCATGTAAGCATTCTCCAAGGATGATGGGTTCCGAAACGAGAAAAGTTTTCTTATTGCATTTGTGCCTCCACCTCCTTCTCTTGTAGTAAGGGAATCATCATCAACCCCTAACCACCAAGTTGCCTCCTGAACTTGGATGTTTAAATTTATGTTGGATGTTTAAATTTATGCTTGAACTAGTGATATGTTTTGAATTGATATGAATATTATGTCTTCTAAAAATATCAACATTAGAGTTTAGTCATATTTTTTCATCTTGTGAAAAAGGTTGCCCCAACCCAACATCACAACAACACAATATCATAGGAGAAGAGTTGCACGAGAGGAAAGTCGGTGTTTTCTTTGGCAATCGGGGCTTTACACTCATTTAATTGTTACTTAATTACCAGAAAATGAAAACTATCAAGAAATTGAAATTTAATAAAGGTCATCACTATTTTACTTCCTCTCAAATCTTTTCCTCCTACTTCATCCAGGACTTGATCATTTCCCAACATTAATCCTCTTAAGAATGAAGGTCTAAGGGTTAAAAAAGAAGTAAGTTTTAAGGTAACAAATAAAAGGTTCTTGTGAAAAAACTATGATATCCTTAATAAGAGTAAGCAAATATTTGGCTATAATATCATGTGAACATTCTGCAAGGATAATGAATTCCAAAATAAGAAAAGTTTCATGGCAGAATTTGTGAAGAGATGCTCTCCTGCAATAGCAAAAGAATCATCAAGGCAAGTATAAATATTTTCCTCTCATTCTCACAATCTCATTTGTTCTCAAATCTTTTCCTTCCACTTCATCCAAGACTCAATCATTTCCTAACATGGATCCTCCGAAGAATGAAGGTCCTAAGGTTGAAGAAGAAGTAAATTTCAAGGTAACAAATAGAATTGTGAAAATGGTATGAGTTCCTTACTAAGAGTAAACAAGCATGGACAACATCATGGAAGCATTTTACAAGGATAATGGGTCTCGAAACAATAAAAGTTTTCTTACTGCATTTGCGTATTTGCCTCCTCCTCCAGTAGTTGGAAAATCATCATCAACTTCTAACCGTCAAGTCGCTTACTGAACTTGGATGTTTCAATTTATATTGGATATTTATATTTATGCTTGAAATAGTGGTATGTTTTGATATGTTTTGCATTATTATGAATATTATGTCTTTTGCATGTATTGCACGGCAGTTTGGTCATATGTTTCATCTTATAAAGAAGTTGCTCCAACCTAACATCATAACAACATAACATTGTAGCAGAGGAATCATACAAGTGAAGAGCCAATGTTTTCTTTGGCATTTAGGGGCCTTGCAAAAAATATAATTGCTACTTAATTGCCAGAAAATGAAATCTAATGAAGGTCCTCACGATCTCACTTCCTCTTAAATCTTTTCCTTCCACTTTATCTAGGTCTCGATCATTTCCAAATATGAATCTTTCGAGGAATGAAGATCTTAAGGTTGGAGAGGAAACAAATTTCAAGGTAAGAGTTATAAGGTTCCTATGGAAAAACTATAAAATCCTTATTAAGATTAAGTAAGCATCTAATCATATCATACGAGTATTTTAAAAGGATAATAGATTTCGGAATGAGAAAAGTTTTTTGGCAGAATTTGCGAAAAAGCCCACTTGCATAACAATAAGGGAATTATCAAGGTAAGCATAAATCTTCTTCTCTCATTCTCGTGATCTCACTTCCTTTCAAATTATTTTCCTCGCACTTCATCCAAGCCTCAATCATTTCCCAAAATAGATGCCTTGGAGGAATGAAGGTCCTAGAGTTGAAGAAAAAGCAAGTCTCAAGGTAACATATAAAAGGTTGTTGTGGAAATGTTATGAATTCCTTATTAAGAATAAGTAAGCATTTGACAATATCGTGTGAATATTCTACAAAGATAATGGATTCCAAAATGAGAAAAGTTTTCTTCCTACATTTACGCCTTCGCCTCCTCTTCCTATAGTAAGGGAACCATCATCAACTCTTAACCATCAAGCCACCTTCTGAACTTAGATGTTTAAATTTATGTTTGATGTTTATATTAATGCTTGAACTAGTCATATGTTTTCGTATGTTTTGGATTGATATGAATATTTTATCTTTTGAATATATAAAGATTAAAGTTTGGTAATATATTTATCTTGTGAAAAAGGTTGCTTCAAGTTAATATCACAACAACATAACATCGTAAGAGATGAGTCATAGGAGAGGAGAGTCAGTGTTTGTGTGACAATTAAGGGCCTTGCATGCATTTTAATTATTACTTAATTGCCAAAAAAAGAAAAAAATGAAATTTAAATAAGGTCTTCATGGTCTCACTTTTTCTTGAATCTTTTCCTCTCACTTCATCCAAGGCTTGATCATTTCCCAAAGTGGATTCTTTGGGAAATGAAGATTTGAGGGTTGAAGAAGAAGCAAATTTTAAGGTAAGAGATAAAAGGTTCACATTGAAAAGGTATGAAATCCTTGCTAAGAGTACGTAAGAATCTGACCACATCATGTGAACCATTCTATAAGGATTATGGGTTCTGCAAGGAGAAAAGTTTTCTAGTGAAATTTTCGAAGAAGCCTCCCACTATACCAGCAGAGGAATCATCAAGGTGAACATAAATCTTTTCCTCTCACTCTCGCAATTTGACTTGCTTTCAGATCTTTTCCTCCCACTTCATTCAATACTTGATCATTTTTCAACATGAATCCTCCGATAAATGAAGGTCCTAGGTTGGAGAATAAAAAAGTTTCAAGGTAATAGATAGAAAGTTGTTGTAGAAACGTTACGAATTTCATATTAAAAGTAAGCAAGCGTCTGACAATATCATGGGTGCATTCTACAAGGGTTCTGTGAGGATAAAAGTTTTCTTGCTACATTTCCGTATTTGCCTTCTCTTCCAATAATAGGAGAATTATCATCAAACTCCTAAACACCAAACCGTCTCCCGAACTTGGATGATTAAATTTAGGGATAAGTGCAATTAGAGTCCTAAAACTTGTCACGAAAATGTAATTGATTCCTAAAACTTGCAAAAGTGCAATCGAGTCTTAAAACTTGTCAAATTATTTCAATCGAGTCCTAAAGTTAACACCATCAAACTTACTAACGGAAAATGCTGATATGGCGAGGATGTGGTATTTTAAATAAATTTTCATTTTCCACGAGGCTATTTTTAATTATTTTGTATTCAATTTTTTTAACAATAGATTTAAAAAGTAAAAAGAAAAGCTAAAATTTATTTTAAAAAATGATTAAAAAAAAAAAAAATATGGCAGCTCCTCCCCGCCGCCGCTTGCCCATTGCTCCAGTGATGGGCCAAAGGCGGCGGCGGGGGAGGAGCTGCCATATTTTCTGTTTTTTTAACAATTTTTTAAAATAAATTTTAGCTTTTCTTTTTTTGTTTTTAAATCTAATTTTGAATAAAAATAATTAAAAAAAGCCACGTGGAAAATGAAAATTTATTTAAAATGTCACGTCCACGCCACGTCGTATTTTCTATTAGTAAGTTTGACAATGTTAACTTTAGGACTTGATTAAAATAATTTGACAAGTTTTAGGATTTGATTGTACTTTTTGCAAATTTTATGACTCAATTGCATTTTCGTGACAAGTTTTAAGACTTCTATTGCACTTATCTCTTAAATTTATGTTAGATGTTCATATTTATGCTTAAACTAGTGATATGTTTTGATATGTTTTAGTATGTTTTTGATTGTTATGAATATCATGTCTTTTGAATATAATGCATAAGAATATGGTCATATTTTTCATCTTGTGAAAAAGGTTGCCCCAACATAACATCATAGTAGATGAGTCGTAGGAGAGGAGGGCTGGTGTTTTCTTTAGGAATTGGGAGCCTTGCGCACATCTACTTATTACTTAATTGCCCAAAAACGAAAATTAATGAAGGTCCTCATGATCTCACCTACTCTCAAATTTTTACTCCCACTTTATTCAGGGTTCAATTATTTCCTAACATGGATTCTTAGAAGAATGAAGGTCCTAGATAGGAGAAGAAGCAAGTTTCAAGGTAAGAAATAGAAGGTTTCTATAGAAAGTTTATGAAATCCTTACAGAGAGTAGGCAAGCATCTGACCATATCATGCAAGCATTCTACCAGGATAATGGGTTCCGAAACGAGAAAATTTTTTTGATAGAATTTTGAAGAAGCTCTATCATGTAGCAGTAGGAGAATCATCAAGGTAAGCATAAATATTTTTCTCTCATTCCTCGCGATCTCACTACTTGTCAAATATTTTTCTCTCACTTCATCCAACATTTGATCATTTCCCAACATGAATCTTCCGAGAAATGAAAGTCTTAGGGTTGGAAAAAATGCAAGCTTTCAAGGTAATAAATAGAAGGTTCTTGTGGAAAAAATATGAAATTGTTACTAAGAGTAAGTAAGCAACTGACCATATCATAAAAGCATTGTACGAGGATACTAGAAAAGTTTTTTGGTGGAATTTACGAAGAAGCCCCCTCTTATAGTAACAAAATGATCATTAAGGGAATCTTAAATCTTTTCCTCTTATTGTCACGATCTCACTTGCCTTTAAATCTTTGCCTCGCACTTAATCCATGGTTTGATCATTGCTCAATATGGATCTGCCAAATGAAGGTCCTAGTGTTGGAGAAGAAGCAAGTTTCAAGGTAACAATCAGAAGGTTATTGTGGAAAACGGTATAAATTCCTTATTAAGAATAACCAAGCTTCTAACAAAATTATGTGAGCAGTCTAGAAGAATAATACGTTCCAAAACGAGAATAGTTTTCTTGTTGCATTTGCGCCTCCGCCTCCTCCTTCCTTGGCAAGGGAATCATCATCAACTCTTAACCATCAAGCCGCCTCCTGAACTTGGATGTTAAGAGTTGATGATGATTCCCCTACTATAGGACGAGAAGGTAGAGAGGCAAATGCAACAAGAAAACTGTTCTCGTTTCGAAACCCATCATCCTTGTATAATGCTCGCATGATATTATCAAATGCTCACTTATTCTTAGTAAGGAATTTATAATGTTTCCTGCACCACTTTCTATCTATTATCTTAAAACTTGTTTCTTCTCCAACTCTAGAATTTATGTTCTCAACATACAAATCATTTTAATATAGAGTCACCACTAATTAGTCTATAATAAGTTGATTAGATACCTAAATAAAGTGTTAAGAGAAATACTTTGTTACTATGAACTAGATATTATGGGTATGGGGACTTGGTTATATTAGATTTCTCTAATACTTTTTCGGTATCGTTCTTTTCAAGAAAAAAATATTTGGCAAGCAGCTTGGATTCATTTTATTACTCCTTAACATATGAGATTATCATAAAGGTGCGCAAATCATTAATTTAACATCCAATAAAGTAGTAAATAAACTGTAAGACTTACCTTATAGCAATGAAATGTTAGCTTAGGATTTACATCAACAATCCTAAATATGATTTCTAATTAACACACAGTCACTCAATTTTTTGGGACTTTCTTTTATTTAATGAAACCTAATCTACATGCAACGCAATGTAATACAATGATGTACAAAAATGTATCGATATGTGACATACAATTAAAATAAACTTAACATGCAAATTATATGTCATGCAACATTAATTTAAATGAATTAATCTAATGATTACAAATATTAAATGAAACTGTCCTACTTTGTCATATATTTAAATAATCCTAAACATGCAATAACTAAATCACGTGCAAAGGACAATTTAATTCTAAGTGATACCCGTTCTTTTCTTTTTAAGTAAAATTCGAAATTAAAATTACCCAATAATTAAACTTGCAATTTAAATTAAGGAAGAGTAAATCTAACATCCTAAAGCATTGTTTTTTGCATTTTTTATTTTAAAATTCTGAATAAACAAATTACCTAATCTAAACATCCAATCTAACCTAAAACAAACAATAGTTTCACAAGAATCAAATCTAATTCAAATATATATTTTTTGGTTTTCTTTTTAACGCAAGCATTCAAACAATGGATAGATATATAATTAAATAATGCAATCTACAATTTTATATTATCTATCTCATGACACTGAATAACCAACAATATATCCAAGTGGTTATAGATATTGATAGAAAGTTATCCATTCAAATTTGGGAACAGGTAAATCAAAGATCTTATCCAAATAGTTATGGATAGGATGAAATATTTTCCACAACCCGGGCATCGTATACGGCCATCTAGTTATGTTGTTAAGTTAGGAAAGTTCCTAACTTGGGGTATATTAGAATTTTGTGGGTATTACGTCATTTAAGTAAATATCTAATGGAATATTTCAATGTCCAACATAATATTTCTAATATCTAATAGGATATATCAGAATAAACTGAGTCACTCAAATAAGGCAGTAAAATATGCATAATATACTAAAGATAAGCATCTTACCTAATTTGAGGATTTTATTTCCAAATTCGAATGCAATGCAACCAGAGCGGGATCGCAGCCAGCTCCTCGATGGTGAACAGCAAGCGGCAGCTAGTGGCGACGGGCAGTGGTGATATGGCTGTCAAGGACCTACAAAACAGAAATGTCGACAGGGTCAGATCGGTTCGAGTGTGAGCTGGCCGTGGCCAGCTCAAATCGGGGAGATCGCATGGCAAGAGACTCGTGCGGTGATGGTGCTGGCCTCTCAGTGCGACTTCCTCGCTCCGGTGAGGATTTGGCAACGATAACACCACCTGCAAAACTAAAGCAAGAGCAAACAGCGTCGGGCTCGCAAATTGGAGCTGGACGTCGGGACTAGACCACGACCAAAAGTGCAACGAGTCATGGCTTGGCTCGATTTGTTTCGTTGGAACTGGGATTGCTATTCCTTCTCAAGGCCACCTGTTGATCTCACAAAGACCTTTCCTTTCAAGCGGCGATGAGAGTCTCCTTCACAAGATTTTCACCACTTGACCCTCTCTACATATTATTTCTTTTCACTTGCCTCTCCGAGCAGGTGCTGGATGTTAGACAATTCATATAATACTTGATGCGGAAATTCAAAGTAAACAATGATCTTTTAATCTTCATGATTTTCACAATTAGATGAAGACATACCTTTATCCATAGCGCTACACTTGATGATGATCGTTGTAGCAAACCCAAAGAAAAACGATCCAAATGAAGAAATCCGATTTCTCTCCCTTAACCCACTATTCCTTACTGTATTCAATCGATGGAGGAGAGAATACAAAATTCCTTTCAGTTATTGTTGTTCGTTGTGGATGGAGAGAGGATCGGACTCTATTTATACGTTCGTTGAAAATGTGCATTCCATCAAAGCGATATACCCTTTCATTTTGTTAGAGTCGCAACTTCTCGTAACCAATAATTATTTATTTTATAGCAATTCAATAATTATTAAACCATATAATAAATCATATCATGTGGGTCACAATAATTCTTACACTGGAACTCACGGCTCTCGGATGTCTCGTTAGTGTTGATGGAGACCGGACTGGACAGTGTCGTGGCAGAGAACAGCGACGAAAAACAGCGAAGATATGGCGGCGAACAGCAGTGATGCAATCGCGAGCAAGTACGTCAACGCGCGGTTCAGATTGAAGCAGCAGCAGTAGCCTCGATCATTGGGTGACATGGGGCGGCTCCGTGGACAGCAGTAGCAACCACCGCGAAGGGAGCAGCAGCGGCACGGCGGCAAGAGGGCAGAGGACTCGTGCGACAGGGGGGCCGCCAAGATAGGACCCTTCTGTCTCTCTTCTCTCCCTTACGTGTGTTTCTCTCTATTGTGTGCTTTGAGATTCTCAGATTCCTCCCCCCCAACCAAAAAAAAAAAAAAAAAAAAAAATCCGGCTTATTTGCTTCTGATACTTGCTTTTTCACCGACTCCGTTTAGATTGACTATGTATATTCTTTCTCCAAAATTTTTCTCCAAATAATTTATTTTTAAGTTGACCAAATCTTGCCTCGGCCCACTTTCCTTTTATTTCGCTCCATTCCACGCGTCTTCCCATTCTTTGAGATAATCTTTATTGATTTGAATCTTATTTTCTTTTCTTAATCCACCCACTAAAAGAACTCTTCTTTTATATGTGCCAACGGTGAATCAAATTCTCAGTATGATTTTTCGATCTTTCCTAACTTGAGCACCTCATGTGCAAGGCTCACGCAATTTTTGGTCATATAAAGAAGACCTTGGCCTCGACCAATTTTCATGCTCTTCCGAGGCTTAGTTTAATTAGTCCAAAGTTGTCGCGACCTAAATTTCGGGTGCACCACCTAAGATTAGGTTAATGGACTATTAAGTCTTTAAACTTAGCTCGGACTCTCCCAAGCCCATAACGATTCGCGACTTAAGGTTCAAATATTTAACATGTAAAAGATTATTAACTAGGAGTCGTCACTAATCGGTTTATGATAGGTCGATTAGACACCTAAGTAAAATAATGGGAGGATTATTTTACTTCTACAAACCAGAGACTATGGGTATGCGGATTTGGTTACACTAGATTTCTCTAATGCTCTTTCGGTACCATCTTTTTTTATTTTTTTAAAAAATATTTTTTTGCAAGCAGCTTGGATTTATTTTAACCTAAATTACTATCATGTCAAAAGATGATCACACGGGTGCTCAACCATTATTAAACATTCAATAAATAAAAATAAATTGCATCACACAAAGCTGGCGGACAGGCGGTATAGGCTGTGCATTTATCAAAATCAGAATTTCAAACTTTCATGCATAATCAAATCAGATTGATCCTTTCCTTATTTTCCTTTTATTTCTTTTTTCTTCTTTTTTTTTTCTTTTATTTGCTCTAATGCAATTTTTATATGCTATGCAATTTTTATTTTATTTCTTTAGGGTCGCCAAAATTTAGGTGTCAACAAAAGCCATCTATTCAAATCCATCCACTTGTCCAATGCAAATGAAATAATTAAATCATATAATGAGTTTTCCTAAAATTATAATGTAGAAAAGGAGAGTGGACTTGTATTTACTTGCCAGCTAGTGCCGTAAATCATCTTAAAGTGTGGGATAAAACTTCATTTGCTCAACAAGTCTCCGGTTTTTATTTCAGATTCCTTGAAGAGTCTAATTTTTCTAAAGTAACAATCTTCATCAAATTGCCTAGATCCAGAGAGAGGCAACTGAATGAATTTGACCAACGAACTTAACCAACGGACGCTCAATGTTAGGTGAGATTACCATTGGGCTAAGATGACTCAAAATACCTAGATCCAGACTAAGGTATAGCAAAAGAGGTGGGAAAAACATCCATATCCAAAATGAAATGGTTAACAATAACACTTGAGACACATTCACATTTAGATTGAGATGTCAAGATTAGAGAAACTTAACCAATAGATACTCAATGTTAGGTGAGATGAACATTGGATTAAGAAATCTTAACCAATAAATTCTCCATGTAAGGTGAGTCAAATATTGGATTAAGATCATTTGAAATACCTAGATCCAGACTAAGACATAATGAGAAAGATCAAAAAAATTTATATCAAAATGAGATGTTTAACAAATAGATTTGTGACTATCAATTACAAACTGGGATGTCAAGAACCGGGGGATTAACCAATAGACACTCAATGAATATTGGATTAAGATAACTTAATCAATAGATGTTCACTGTTAGGTGAGACAAATATTGGATTAACATAATTCAAAATGTCTAGATCTAGACTAAGATATAACGAAAAATATCGAAAAACATTTATATCCATAAGAAATGTTTAACGAAAAATATGTATATAAATGAAAACTTTTCATTACTTTCTTCTTTGTTTTTGCATGGTCTACGAAATCAGTGTGGAATTGGAGCAGGCCAAAAGGTTGGTGAGTGCTTTCTTTCTTTAATGGCGGGAGGACCCGGGAAGATCTGGTTTGGTTTTAAAATTAAATTGAAGATCCTTGTTTTATTTATTCTTTTTTTTTTTTTTCTTGGTAATTTTGCTTGAGGTCGAAATTGAAAGTGAGTTTACATTATTATATGGGCCTACTAATCACATCCGGTTAGTCTCATCAATTTCAGGAAATAGCATAGAGATCTCAACTCACTTTCTTCCGCATGGCCCGCATATCTGGCATTCTTAAGGGTATGATAGTATTATATAATGTTTTGAACAGGACCTTAATATTGTCATTAACCAATTTTCTTTGATGCTAATTCCCTAGCAATTGTTCGAATTTTTAATTATCTTCAATTTAATCAAGAGTATTATTTCACCCAAAAAAAAAAATCGTGAAATGCTTTTTGAATGTTAATGGATCGATATGAATTGACGAAAATTGTGTATTCCCTACCAAAAATATGATGAAATACCTTTCAGATATGAACACTGGTAATAATATTGTCAACCATATAAATTCAAAAATCTACTTGGACTCGGACAATTCAAATTCAATCTGGCTTCCAACTGGAGGATACTTAGCGAGCTTGCCTCTAGAACTCGACAACTCGTTCTTTCAGACCTGCATAAAACGAGGACTTAGTTACGACGTTTATATGTTTAGCTTTATTGGTGTTCGTCCCAGAGAAAATAATTCAAATACATACGGTAATTCTTCTTTATGCTCGGATTTTGTTTTTGCTTTCTTTCAAAGGCCAAAGAATTCTGTTTTGCCGTGCAGCCAAATATGAATCAATAAAGCATGGAGATTCTTTGTGTCGCCCGTTAATGTCTCCGCGGGAAAACTCCCATTCTAGTTGTCGTGTTCACAATTGTATGAAGAAATAGCTTCATGCCATCTTCTCAGTTAGGAGAAGAAACTAAGCTATGAAATAGGGTGAAGGAAGATATGATAAATTAGAAGGAGAATTTGTCAAAGGTCTTAAACATATTGTATTGCGACCAATACAATCTAAATTTTTTGATTGTGTCAATTTAGTTATAAATCTTTTAACGATTCGCCAGTCATTTTGGCTAATTTTGGCTCAAAATTGCTGACATGATTGTCTATGAAGTGCTGTCCATCCTACGTGGCATGGCCGAATGATCAATTTTGACATGGACTATGCATGGGCAATATGGTTTTTGTGTAGAGTTTTTTTTTTTTGGGTTACTGAAGAGTGACATAGGTGTACAAGAGGAATATGTCAAAAGAATACATATTTTCTATGGAAAGTATTTAGATTAAAATATTGAAATACTCAACTAAAAAAAATCATAACAAGCAAAAAATTAAGACTAGTTTTTTTTTTTGAAACATTGAAATTAAAAACGTTTATGTTGTTTCCAGTCGTCTTTGAAATTTACCTTTATCTTTTGTATGGATGCAATGACCATGAGATACAACGTTTGAAATCAATTTATGACTTTTCGGTTTATATATTATTCTTTTGTTATTATAAAGTAATGTGCTTCAAAGTTAATTAATAAAGTCGTGTCTTCTTGTTAAGGGTAATATTTATTAGTGAACGGTACATCTATTTATACAAGAGTTGCATCTTTTATATCCCTATTCACTTAAATTAAATAACTTTTAAGTTATACTGAATACACAATCATTATATATGGAAAAGATAATTTCGACGTGCAACTATCGTGGTTCCCTATTAGTTAATTATATAGACGAATGTATGTATTCGCATTTGTTTCTTTGTCTGCTTTGATAATGTTAATTCTCTCTTATGGAGATATATTGGACAATATGTGTACTTGATGAATGAGTTAACCGTCATTGGAGATTTTTCTAATTAACAGTAAATGCAAGTACGTTTATTTATTATAGGAACAAGATGCGAGCCTAATATCTAGCTATAACTTTCAGCACAAAATTTCGGTTTATCTACATACAATGAGATTTTATTAGACACATGTAACATATATTTTCGATACTGTGAAATTGCCATCAATGTTTCCATACATCATGTCCATCACCAATCTAACTATCTAGATTCTAATTTTCTCAAATAGTATGGTAAATCATGATGGGGTGTACATGGTCCCGCTTCTAGATAAATTCAATTCTACCAAAACCTGTCATTAATGATATTTCTTACTATGGGAACGTGTTAAATGCAAATTGTGCAACTCAAGTCACAACAATAATGAACAAGACTAAGTATTTACCTATTTATAGAGCTCTTCATCTTTTGGTGGCATGCCTTAGCCAACTGAATTTCTTCTCCTTTCTTACTTGTCCTTCAGGCACTTCAAATCAAGACCCTTGTTCTGCCCACAGAACAAAGAATCTAGGATCATATCTCATTTGCATTTTTGAAAACCTCTTTTGCATCCATCTAGTGATCATGCGTTTGGTACTTGGACTTTGCATGTAAATAAGTAGTAGATCAATGATTTACCAAAAAATGCTTTGTTCTTAGATGTGAGCCCAATATGACGAATTATAACTTGCAGCACTAAAATAGCAGTTTATCTATGCACTCTAAAGTTTTATTGGGTACGTGCAATAGCCAAGTTCAATATCATTGAAATTGCCATCGACGTTGTGATCCGTCAAATGTTTCATCCATGGTAATATCATGAAATTTGCTACAACTCCTATTGCAGTAGATAAGGCCAATCCCTACTACTTACAACACGTGGAATGAAGTTCTTGGAGTCCAATTCTCCACCGCAATGGAACTACGGAGGTAGCGGTATTCGAACCTGCACTAGTCAAGTGAATTTTTTTTTTTTTTTTTTTTTTGACGTATAAAGCCAACCCATATTATTATTGCGAGTGAGAATCATAGAGGAAGAGAAAAAAAAAGGATGAATTAATAGCTAGTGACTCCACCTTCAAGTATCTAATGTGAAAATTGGACAAGAGCTCGATGTACTTAGAATCAAATCAAAAGTGTACATTAGTTCCATGAATTACGCATCTTCATTTTCCTTATTAGAGATCTTGTATTGCGCTTTATCTTTTATACATGCTCTCCTTCGTGAATTATACCTGAGCATCACTTTCGCAATAACCAAGAGTGATTAGGGAAGTTCATTGAATTTTGGTTAACAAACGTGGTGATTTGATTCTATCTTATAGTGGATAATCAATCTTCTTCTTTTTCAATTAAGTGTTGTCAATGTAATTATCACATTCATAACATAATTTCTAAGGGTGGTTTTAGTTAATATCGCATCTTAGCGCAATCCATAACAAAATTCGTCTGTTATCTCTTTCTTTTTCTCTCTCCTGTAGCTTACTCTAATAATGGTCATAGTTCAAACAGAGAGAGTGAGAGAGAATCGGAGATATTTTCTAGAAAAGCGATTCGATTACGCGTCTTCTTTCACCTCTCTTATCAATTGCGGTTACTGATAGAGTTTGAGTCAGCTTTTCCTGGCTGCCTTCTCCGCCAATTTAAACTCCGTGCCATCACTATAGAGAGCACTTCCCCCATCGCCCTACCGACGCCTTCAGCCACCTTCGCTGCCGTTTTTTGCCCTCCAAAGCCATGTGTACCCTTGTTCCCGATACCGAGATCCGGAGGTGCGCCGAGATCCAGTTTCAAGTCCTTCCGCAGGTGCCAATTTCAATCCTCTAACCTCACCGCAGCTCAGATATTGAATCCTCCATTGACACGATCTATTTGAGATTGTTTCTCTGATTGCCAGCATCTGTTGTTGGTTTAGCTTGAACGTTGGAATCTGAAGTAAAAGATCTGCTCCTCAATCAAATTGCACAGCATATGTTCGACGAGAAATTCTTAAAACTGAATTGGCATAGATTTGTCTCTGACTGTTGGATTATTTTGAGTGCACATTGATTGCTGAGCACGATTTCAGTCAAATTTCGTTGTTGCCGAGATTGAATCTGACCATATCTTTTTTGTTTTGTTTCCACCCTATGTTGGCGTGTCTTCCTGCTGCGTTCAACGGTGGTCACCGGAGAGGTCGGAGAGGAAGTAACTCGAAACGACAGCATCAGTGTTCACCTTTAAACTCATTGGCACCGGTTTGGTCGTCGCTTTCCTTTCTATTTGTTTGTTTCAATCATGCTGTGGCTATGCTTGTGAGTATTGAATGACTGGTAGTTGAGAAGTGTGGCCACCGGAGGCAGTCCAGTGGCGGCCGAAGGTAGTGGGTGATGACGTACGGATGCTTCTGGCTAAGCAGACAGAGGCTTGAAAGTTGATCTCGAGTAAGTTTGTTCGATCTGTGAATAACAAAAGGGGAAGAAAAAGATATATATAAAAGAATAACAAAAGAGACAAAAGAGATAATAGAAAATGAGCTTGTTATAATTGAAAATGGACCTAGTGTGCGCATAGTGTGATTATAGTGGAAAATGGGCTTGGTGCGATTATAATAAACAATGGGCTTAGTATGGTTAAATGTAAGATTGAGCTTGGTGAGGTTAGGATTGAAAGGGGTTGGATATAATAAGCCCATTTATGTCCATGGCCCAGACTTGCGAAGTCCAGTACAGTCCATATTCGGACCGAGCCCATCTCATAAAAAAATAGTAGATAGTAATAAATAATAAATAATAATAATAATGGATAAAAAAATGTAATGAAAATGGAAAGTAATTATTTAGACTTTGTTCAGAAGCAAGAGGAAAATAAATAGAAAGCCATTGACCAATCCTCCTTATTTTGTAGGAATCCTCATTATTTTGTAGGACCCTCCTTATTCTGTTGAATAATCGTCCTTATTTGTAGGGACCTTATCTATTTTCAACTATTCAACAATCTTCCATTCATCCTTTTAAAAGGTTGAGAACACCGGTTGATGCAAAGCAACGGATCACTCCAAATTCAAGTGAAAAAGTAGCTATGCAAAAATGACTATGAACAAGTACGTCTTAACATGGGGTGTCATGGGCTAAAAAATGCTAAAAAAGAAGATTATTTAATTTCAGTTAACATTATTTGCTTTTTCCTTTCTTTTGTTTTTTCTTTTAAGCCAAACAAGTTAATTTTCGATATAAAGTCCATTGCACTTAATATTTCTCATTATTCTTATATTATAATCACATATTAAGACAATTAATTCAAATAAAAAGGGAGGAAAATATGGCACCTAATGTTTTTCTTTTTAAGTTCTTGTACATGATACGTGTGGGATATAGGAGTGATGAGTGGAACGTTAATACATATAAAAGATTTGAGGACATTTCATACGCAGGTTGAGATCCCGATGTGGATCTCAACTTGTTTTTGCTCCTTGGATCAGTGATGGCGAGTCGGACCTCCGACTAGATCGACTATCATTACGTGATCGTGTTAGTGAGGGCCATCTTTTTCGCTTGGCGCCTGTTCTTGGGCTTCACCCACAACTATGTGGTCCTTGGGCTGCTTATTCGCCAACATCGGTGTTCGCTATCCCTCATGATCACTTATATCTATGTCGTCGAGGTCTCGCCTGCATTCTATCTTGGCAAACTCACCTCCTTCCCTGTACTATTCATTTTTTTTTCTAATTTTGTAGCATCTTTTTTTTTTTTTTTTATTTGTCGTCAATTTTTGTCTTTTTATGTTGAATGTTGATTTTTTTTTCTTATTTACAATAAGAAGAATTGCACATTCTACATGAAAAAGACAAAAATTGATGACAAATAAAAAAAAAGGAAAATGATGCTACAAAATTAGGAAAATAAAAGAAAATAAAATAAGTGAACACCGCAGCAAAGAAGCTGAGTTTGGTATAATTGAATACGGGAGATATTTCGGCGATGTAGCAGGGTGATCTTGAGGGGTGGCTAATGCCGATGTTGGCTAATAAATAGCCCAACAGGAGGACGATGTGGTTGCGGGCGAAGCCCATGAGCCAAAACAATCACACAATGGTAATCACTCTAGTCAGAGGTCCACCCCACTATCGCTGACCCAAAGAGCAAACTCTTTGAGGATTCTTGTTAGGATCTCAACTTGCCCGTGGAAATACTTAAGCTCCTTCATGTGTATTATTGTTCCGCTCATCGCTCATTTATCTGTCACATAAATCGTAATCATATACATAAAATTTTAAAAATAAATAAAAATTATGTGCCATATTTTCCTCTTTTTTTTTTTTTTTTTGAATGTATTTTCTTAATATATATAATTATGAGATAAGAATGACGAGAAATAATAAGTGTAATGGATTTTATAATTGAAATTGACTTGCTTGGCTTAAAAAAAGAAGGAAAAAGTGGATAATGTTATACGCAATTAAGTAATCTTTTTTTTTTTTTGGCATTTTTTTCATTTCCTAAAGATGACCTTTGGCAATATAGGGAGAGGATTTACTATATCCAACAGGTCCCTAACAAGAAGGACTATTCTATAAAATAAAGAGGATCCTTGCAAAATAAGGATGCTTTCTACAAAAAGAAAAAGAATAAGGAGGATTGTTCAATGGCTACACTACAAAATATGGAGGGATGGGTCTCGTAGACAGCTTAAACTCAAGAGGTTTGATTTTAATGGAGCGGAACAAGAAGGATTCTGATGAAGAACAACCTTTCGTTTCTATTTACATTGAAAATTGGCTTGAAATTATACGCATTTGGTGTAATGGAGACTTGTGCAGGGATGTAACTGCCTTGTTTGACATGGTCCATAATCATCTTTTATTTGAACTCCCCAATGGTTTTGAGAGTTGTTTGTATATGGCTTTTAAGTTTTTGTGTTCTTTTTGCACATGGGTTCGCACCCCCTTAGTGCCTTATAGTTGATTTTTTTATCTAAAAAAAAAACATACCACTACTAGATTTGAAAATTGATAAGATCGAATTAAATCATGGATAGCTGAATTGTTTGCACTTGGTTTTGTTGGAATTGATCTTTTGTCATCTATCAAATCCTTTTTTTCCTAGTACTTTGAAAGACTTTGTTGGATGGCATTCATTCATAACTCATATTGTGGGGTCAGAGAAATTTTGATTGTCTTTCCAACTTTTCTTTAGATTGAGTATCTTAACTTGCTTGATATATTTAGTTGCAATTTGATCCTTCTGTCACCTACTGTTACTTGCTTTTTGAAATGTTTTAACTGCAATCTGGCAATCTTCCATATTAAGAGCTGATTTGAAAAAGAGAGAGAGAAGCGGAAAAATTAGGCTTCACTTTATGATTCATGTGTTCAGTCACATCATCTAAGTGAGTCCACTTAGCACGGTCACTCAACATTTAAAGAAGCGGGTAGTGGTAGGTCACAAAAGCATCAAAATCAGAAATCAAGTAAGTTGGAGGAATCGATTGCAAGGAGGATGATGAAATTGAAAAAGGGGTACAAGTCAAGGGAACTAAACTAGACTCAACCTAGAATTAAATGATAAGTGCTATTGAGTCCTTTCATTATCTGGTCTGAAATTGCTGATATGGCTAATGGTGCCTGTCGTGGTTTTTTCTGTCTTGTTACTACTCATTAGACAAGTTTTGTGGTTTGAGACTGGCAATGCAATGCCTTGTGGAAGCTGTATATGCACGAAACTCTTAACACATGATATATTCACTTCTCCAAAAGTTATGGTTTTGTATGGGATATTATCCTTCACATTGGTATTTTACAGACCGAGCTGCAAGTGAAGGGTGCATGTCTATTTGATATATTTGTTCAAGTCAAATGTTGGTTATTGCACAAAGGCTCTTCAGTATAGGGATAAGGGATGTGCTCCCAAAGGTGACATTCCTGGACTTTGGCATAAGTAGTGGGTTTGTTTAGCATAAATACCAACTTCATTTTTTTATGAGTAAATGTGCAGATGAGCTTGATATTTCCCCACGAAACCGAAGATATCATACACCCTTCCAGTATCAAGGCTGTCAGGCACCTGCATATCTCACCTTTTGATGGCAATCTTGCAGTATCAAAGCTCTCAGGTAACATTCTCAATGGATGCTAATTCTCTATTCTTTGGCCTCGTTTGACAAATTTAGTTTTGTTTCATCTCTCGTAGTCTTAAAAGCAACAACTTCATCCTCGCCTTTGACCTACCGGTAAGCATATTGTCTTTAGCTATTTCCTATTTTTCTCCTTGTCCAGGTTATTAGACTTTAGGTCATCAATGATTTTGTATATTACATTAGCATGGTAGAAATTTAGATATACGTAAATGAGACGTTTCAGCATCAACGGCGACATCCAAGGATTAATAATATCTTCAATAGTCACTAGGAAGGTCCCAGTTCGATTATTTCAAGCATATGTCTTATCTTTCTTTCCTTGGGAGTATTTGAACTATTGTAATTTAATTTATTTAAAATATCAGCCGTATTGCTTATCTGTAAATTTTCAGGTGAATTATTGTGAATGGATGATTTATGTTCTAAGGCATGCAAAAATGTGTGCACACTGACATGCACATGCACATGCGCCTCTGCTCAGGCACACACTGATAAACTCAGGTCCATGAGAAATATTATAGCCATTCTATAACTTTGGTCCGGTCATTCTCCTCTCAAGAATTGTTATTTCACTGAAGTTTTGGTTCGTGGAAGGGAAAAAAAGCGACAAATTGGTGAACGTGGTTGGTAAATGCAATTGATATCCTTCAGACCTACTTTTGGCCCTAATTGTTTAGGAGTAAAATATCTGACCAATTATGCATTCAATCGATTTCTGTTGCTAGGAAGCAGGAATCGAACTTGTGAACCAAATATTAATCATGGTAGATTCAGCTACAAATACATCTGCAACTGAGTTCCTAATGTGATGTTCATCCTAATTTACTTCCTTTTGCCAACAACTCCCAGATTCTCATCTCCTGCTTTCGCAGAGTTCAAATGTGAGCTGGGTTTATTTCTGCCGTTCCTTTTCCATTGTTGATGTTGATATGCATATAATCCAAATCGTATATATGGATGCTCTTCATTCAACGACACAAATTCTATCATAATATTACCCAAAATATTCGACTTTGAACTTGAAACTTATACTAAGGTTCCATTTGTTTACGGAAAATAACTTCCGAGCAAATATTTTCCGAATTTTTTGGCATTTGTTTCACGAAAAATGAATTGCTTTGGGAAACAGTTTCCATGATGAAAAAAAAAAATTTTTCTAAACTAGGGGAAAATGTTTTCTACTTTTGAAAAGTATAAGACATTTTTCTCACTTGATCTCTTTTATTTAACACATAAGCCCTCACTATTTTTTTTAAATTTGAATTATTTTTTATTTTCTTTGATTTCCCTCTTCCCCTTTATTTTTATGTTTATTTTTTTTAAGTTGAGTTTTTAATTCATTTTCTTTTTCTTCCCTTTTCTTTTTCTTCTTCCTTGGTGATAATCGACGATCGGCCATAGGCCAACTCCAGCCTTGCCCAAGGCTAGATCTGGCGAGGGCGAGGCTTGAACTCGATGGATCTAGTGAGCCGTGAGCTCGTCAGCCTCAGCGGAGCTTGGGTCACTTGGATTGGGTCGGCGAGCTCGCAGCTAACCTGATCCAAGCAAGCCTCGAGCTCGCCGAGGCCGGTGAGCTCGAGGCTCAACAGATCCAGGCGAGTTGTGTCCTTTGCTCGACGAGCTTTGACCAAGCCTTGAGGTTGTCGAATCTAGTGATTGCGTCTTGGTCGACCGTTGGGCAACCGGCCACATCGAGTTACACGATAGCAGAGGAAGAAGGAGGAAGAAGGAGGGATGAACAAAAAAAGGAAAAAAAAAAAAAAAATAAAAAATCGATTTTTTAAAATAAAAATAATTAAAAATTCAATTTTTATAAAAAAATCTATACAAAAATTAAAATTAATTTTTTTGGTCAATAAAAATATTAAAATTAAAAAAATTTGGTCATTTTCCCAAAAATCAAATTAGATAATGAACAATGAAAAACATTATCCACTCAAATTTCAAGCTTCAGCCGAATACCGGAAAATATAGTCATTTTTTTGAAAAATGACTTCCTAGAAAATATTTTTCGGAAATGTGATATTTTTTGCAAAATAAATGGACTCTAAGCTTAAAGGGATGTCTGGGGACTACTAGAACCATTATCCGAGCCATAAAAGGACTCTAGGCCCATTGTTCAGCGCAATAAAGCGGCTGGACAGCAGGCTTCGAGGACTCATTTGGGCTCTTAGTGGGCCCAATTGCACCCGAAAATGCCATGGATGATATGACAAGGAATCAGCGACGACCCCCTGGACCCTCAAATGGATCGGAACAGGTTGCGGACACCGCTGTCCAGTACCCTTAACGCACTGCTCAGCGGGCTCTTGGTGCTCGCTTTCGGCTCGAAGGTATGATCGCGGAAAAGGCCCAATGCAATCCTAAGGCCTAATATGATGTAGACATTACCAACACGAACGAGTGCTCCGAATCAGCCTAACTACATGCTAAACATATATGGGTTACTTCATGGATAACGTAATACAAAACCTAACTATAATGCCACGTCAACATGCTATGAAGATGAAATGCCATAACCAGTGTAGGGTTTATTTCGCCAGCAAGCACTAGGTGGGCTATTGTACCTTCACTTTTTCGATTTTACCACGGTATCCTCAGTGACCTATACACAAATAAGAGGGTTTTTCTTATTCTTGATTGAAAGATATTCATGCTCCCTGCTTTCTCCTATAATATGTTTGCTAATACGATACGCGGTCCCATCTAAAATCATCCTCCAATAGATCTCTTCACTGATCATTAATACACAGTTGACCTATACCTTAAACTAACATGCAATGTCTCCTACCAAAAGATGCATGCTCCCTAAATAAGACTAACTAATATTCATGCAATATGAAAAAAAAAAAAAAACTTGCTGTCCTAAAGTAATATGCCAACACCTATATTACACAAAATATTGCGAATGCATCATGTCTTGAATTAAAATAACATATACATAATTATGACCTTAATTATTCAAAAGATGTGATTTATCACTAAAATTCCAACTTATCACAAAAACACATAATTGTGCTTTTTCATTTATCAATTTTTTTGTGTTATCTATTGAAAAAATAGCATGATTATACATTGTAATAACAACAAACACGTCAATTAACCACAAGTAGACAAGGGCAACACAAATTCTAGCATAATATTATTTAAACATGCGATTTTGAACTTGAAACTTGTACTAAGCTAAAAACAACGAGGGCTTCAAATCAACCCACTAAATGCTAAAAAAATGTGTCATTTCATGGATAACATGGTGCAAATCCTAACTATAATGCTGCATTAACATGCGATGATGATGAAATGCCATAACCAGTGTATGGTTCGTTTCCCCAGTGAGTGTGAGGCGAGCAATCGTACCTTGACTTTTTCGATTTTATCACGGTATCCTTGGCGAACTATGCATAAATAAGAGGGGCTTCCTACCTTGAGTGAGGACAAGACAAAGTGACGCTGGAGGAATCGAGGAGAACTCTTGGCCTTGGGAGTAAGGAGAGGCTTGAGAGTTGACAGTGGGCGTGGGTGAGGATGGGAGCTAAGAGAGAGTTGCCTAGGATGGCAGTGATGGAACTGAGAATGACGAGACGAGGGGGAGAGATGAGAAAGTTGGCTGGTGATGATGAAGATGATCGGACCGGAAGATGAAGGTGGAGTGGAGATGATGGAGTTTGTGCGTTCGAGAGCAAAAATGAGATGAAGAATGGTCATGGCAAGGATGAAGAGACGGCCAAAAGTGGGGAGAACTCAAGTGCTTTTGTCTCGGTTAGAGAGGGAATAAGAGAGCGAGTGGATTTCTTAAAGAAGAGAGACAAGAAATGACCCATGCATGTTTCGTCTTTCATGCGCATATTTGGCTAGAGAATGGAGGAAAGAGGAAGGAGAGTGGCGCCGGGCCGGGCCTGGTTCTCCGGGCCCGAGTCGGCCTTGGCCCTCCTTTTCGTACTAGATCTTAGTCCTAGATTAAGCTAGGAAGTTTGATGGGCCAAGAAATTAGGCTTAGCGGGCTTGGATTGAGCCGAAAAGTCCGATTGGGTTTTATTGCAACGAGTCAGATCGGGTTGGTGGCGGTGGTTGGCTTTTGGGCCTACGTCGGCCGAAATTCTGGTTGCAAGGCCCGAGGTCTTGAAGCAATGATGTCTCTAGTTAAAAATTGCAGAAGAGGTCCGGTGGAGGAAATGAACACAACATGATGAAACGACGACATATTTTATTAAGGGTCGAATTCACCGATGACGAAATGGACTCCTAATCGTTGCAGAATGTGAGGATGACCTATGCAAATTGAAACTTGGACAATGGCCTATTATGCTTTTAAAAGTGTATGATCAAATCGCAGGCAAAATTTGGATGTCAAAATCACCCGGTATACTAACATGTAGATCAATTTTTAGGATCATCCACCCAAAGTTGCAATCACAATCTAAATCCAACTCTATCGTCCCTAGTGGTCGTCGTATAAGGTGTTTCCGATCTTCTTTAAAATGTACCTTTATCTTATGTCTGGATGCAATAGCCATGAGATGAAATGTTTGAAATCAATTTTTATAAACTAATGCGTCTCAAAGTTAATTGACAAAGCTATGTCTTCTTGTTAAGAATAATATTTTTTTTTTCTGTAAAATGTTGTATTAATTCATATAAGAGATGCATATTTTCTTTAAAAAACAATCGTTGATATATGGAAAATATAATTTACATGTCAAACGCTCTTATTTACCTAATGGTTAATTATATAGACAATAATATTTCTTTGCATTTGCTTGTTTACTTGCTCAGACAATGTTAATTCTCTCGTCCAGAGACATGTCGAACAAAATGTATGCTAGATGAACTAGTTTTATTGTTGTTGGAGATCTTTTCTATCAATGGTAAGTGCAGCTACTTTAATTTATAATAGGAAACAGATGTGAGCCCAATATCACAAATTATAACTTTCATTAGTAAATAGTTTAATTAGGAACAAGTAATAGGTACTTTCACTATTGTGATATTGTCATTGACGTTTCCATTCATCAAAATCATCGAAAATCTAACGGTCTAGATTTTTCATTTCTTAAATAATTAAGTAATCATGGACGGGGGTGTATTTGGTTGCATTCCTAGAAAAAATCCATTCTAACAAACCTTGCCATTGATAATATTTCTTTTAAATGCAAATTGTGCGAGTCTATCCACAACAATAATGAGCATGACTAAGTATTTACCTATTTATAGAGCCTTTCGTATCTCGCTGTGCCATGCCTTAGCTGAGTGAGTTTCTTCTTTCTTTCTAGTCCTTCACGTGCTTCAAAGCAAGACCTTTGTGATGCCTCATCTTTGAAAACCTTTTTTTTTTTTTTTTTTTTTCAATCTGATTTGAAAACCTCTTTTGACATGCATCACATAACCATGTCTCACATAATCCAGCCTTACATGTACAAAAGTATCAGATCAGTGATCTACCAGAAAAATATTTCACTAGTGGATTATACAATTCCTACCTAACCTACAATTTATCACATTCTCAATACAAGAATGTATTGTATGCAAAATATGCAGGTGTATCCACCGATAATGAGAATGACCAAATATTTTCCTATTTATACAGCTATGATCCTTTGATACTTCAAGCTTCAATATCTTATTCTGCTTGAGCCATAATCTTACCACTTCCCTCATATACGACCATCTCTATAAACAAATGGGGAAGTTAATCTGTTGACGTCTACAGTCCTTTTGTCCAAAAACCTATTGATGCATCTAAATTGTTATCATTTATTTCTTTAAAGATTATGATCCACACATGAAAAGCACATCCAAATTCAGTACGAGATGCATCATCATGTGCTCTAACCCTGAAAAGTTGGATTAGTGATTTATTGGAATAAGCTTTTCGACTTCATCTTCTAAGGGTATGGATGTCCAAGAGTAACATGTTTTTAGCTTAATTATTCTTGTCTTAATCCGATTAAATATCGTTCCTAGTTTTAATTTGGATAATTGTTGTAACTTTCCATCACTAATTGCAGATCGTGTGTCTCACTCTGGGCAGATTTAGCGTTATGAGATTGCCTGAGGACACTATTGAGAGGAAAATAAGTTTCAAAGTCTAATGGAGAGCGACGTGGTTGGCGACACTCCACCATAGCCCCTTACCACGTTCATGGCCCATTCTCCTCCCGAATCACTATCCTTGAAGGCAGTGAACTTTGCGAAGGTTCTATGTTGTCCCAAGAAATTCCAATTTGCAAAGCAAATCTTCAATGGAAAAGATAGAGGAAAATAACTTAGGCCTTCTTTAGGGTGAATAGTTCGACTTTCAAGTATCACATGTAAAATCTTAAAGAGCTTGGTGTAAGGAGTGATATTCCCTTAATTGTTTCATCGCTCAAAAAAAAAAAAATTGTTACCAAGCATCCATCTATTTTTCCCGCATTATGTTATCTTATATGAAAATCAACCCAAATAATAATATTGATGTGAGATCAACGAGTTTATCATTGTGAATGTGTCTAATTCAATAAGTTAGTACTTATGTATAAAGTTGAAGCGTGAGTTTGACAAAGATGAACCATTTATGACTTTCAGTTGCTTGCAGAACCCCTGGGTTAAGCATGCGCTTTTAAGCATGATTTGGTACATCTAATACACCATGCCAAATATTATCGAATTGCCTATGTCTACAATAATATCTTGAAATTTTGAGATTGGTAGTCGAATTTCAATAGAATTTGAATATTCATCAATGAATTAATGTTCAACCCCGTTTTTGGATTGAAACATTCTGACCAGATCTACCATTTATAGTATTTGCTAGTATAGAAATGTGTATTAAATGCAAATATGCAAGTCTAGCCTATCTTTTTCTACGGTCGCATAGTTCCCGAAGTACTAGTCTCCAAAACAACCCAAATCCTTCACCAATTAAATCTTCACTAATATCATATTATACACTTATTAACCTCTAGTGATCCTCCAATCCAAAAATGCAATGTTTATATGTGAGAAGCTTATTGGCTGGAAGAAGATGAATGTAGGGAGATTATAAGGTGAATATGGGATGGCAATCTCTTCAATGAAAACAGTTTTTCACACAAAGTGCAAGATGTCTCTATAGAATTAGCAAAATGGAGCAAGAACAAGTTTCCAAATGCTGCCATCCGCATAAGAGAGTTAAAGAGGAAATTAACAGAGATCACTAACAGACAGTCAGAAAGTTTCAGCAAGGAGAACTATCAACAAGTTGTGGATCAAATCGAAATGTTATGGAGACAGGAGGAAAAGTATTGGGGGCTCAGGGCACGTATTAATTGGCTTAAATGGGGAGACAAAAATTCCAAGTATTTTCACGCCACAACAATGCAAAGAAGGCAGCGAAACAAAATAACAATGCTGAAGATAAATGAAGATACATGATGCAGGGAACCGAATATGATGAAGCAACATATCAGGGACTTTTATCAAACACTCTATGAAACCATGGGCCCGAGAAACTTTCAGCCGGCCCTAGATCAATGTCCCAACCCAGTAAATGTGGAAATGAACACACATCTGATGGAATCTGTGAAAATAGAAGAAGTAGAAGAGGCAGTCTTCCAATTGGGTGCACTTAAAGCTCCAGGACCCGATGGGTTAAATGGGCAATTCTGTCAGCATTATTGGGAGAAATTGAAGCATGAAGTTTTTCAGCTAGTATAGCTCTTCTTTGAGACGGGTATTCTCGATCCCACCCTAAATCAAACACATATTACCCTAATACCAAAGGTCAAACATCTAGAAAATATAAATCAATTCAGACCTATTGGCCTATGCAATTTCAGCTATAAAATTATTGCTAAAGTGTTGGCAAACAGAATGAAGAGATGGCTCCCAAATATTATTACTTCTAAACAAAGTGCCTTTTGTGGCAGCAAATTCAAGACAATATTTTAATAGTTTAGGAAGTTATCCACCAGCTCAGAATTAAGAAGAGAAAAAAGAAGTTTCAAGCCATTCTGAAATTAGATATGCAAAAAGTGTATGACAGAGTGGAGTGGGATTTTCTGAGTGAATGCTTGCTAAAACTGGGATTTGATCCAAGGTAGGTAGGGCCGATAATGCAATGTGTCTCAACAATCACTTTTAGTGTGAAGGTAAATGGGGAGCCTATGAACTATTTTAAACCAGCTAGGGGATTAAGGCAAGGTGATCATTTATCACCTTATTTGTTTATACTAGTGTCGAATGTTCTGTCATGGCTAATGCATAAGGCTATGGCAAACGGGAGCATTAAAGGGATAACATTGAATCCACATTGCCCTACCTTATCACATCTTCTCTTTGCTGATGATTCTATTTTCTTCTTGGATGGGACTATTTCAGAATGCCAAAACCTAGCAGCTGTCCTAAACCAGTATTGTTATGCTACGGGCCAGGCAATCAACCTAAATAAATCAGGTGTGAGCTTCAATAGCGGCTGCCCTTTGAATCTGAAAAGGAATCTGGCACAAGAACTCAAAGTCCCAATCATAAACAAGACAGGAAAATATCTTGGCATTCCAACGGATTGGGGCCATTCAAAAAAAGAGATGTTTGCCTGGATCCTAGCTAGAGTAAACATGAAGATGGAGGGTTGGAAAGAGAAAATTATGTCCAAAGCAGGTAAAGAAACGCTGATTAAAAGTGTTGCACAAGCCCTTCCTCAATATGCCATGTTGCTCTTTAAAGTACCCATCTCAATATGTAAAGCAATTGAAAGAAGAATCGCATCTTTCTAGTGGAAACAAAATGATACAAGCAAGGGTTTGCACTGGAAGAAGTGGGAAATTTTGAAAATGAGAAAGGATGAAGGGGGGCTAGGATTTAGAGATTTAATAAATTTTAACAAAGCAATGCTGGGAAAACAAGCCTGGAGATTATCTCAGTCTCCTCTAGCCTTATGGAGTAGAATCTTCAAAGGAGTTTACTTTCCAAATAGAGATATGTGGAAGGCAGGTAAAGGGTGGCATCCATCATGGGGTTGGCAAAGCATTCACATAAGTGAAATTCACAAAACTTTCGTTGCGCACACTAATTCTGAAAACTCAGTCTCCCCTGCTTCCCTTAATTCGATCAATATGCAAACACACAATACCAAACACCTTTTACATCTTTTAGAAGAATATTATGGCCCAAAAACTGTTAAATCCCTCTGCAATAAGATCATACCAATATTTTTACCTTTAGTTTGCTGAAAAAGATGCATAGTTTTCTCTTGCCAATAATTAGTAATATTAGCACCACATGCTATTTCCTCACATAAATGTGTCGCTAAATGCTTTAAGAGAGTATTTCTCTCCATTCTTTGTTTTACCAAGTCTATTTTATTTAGGAACCTATCTGATAATACACGTGAGACTAAGGAGTTTGATTTGTGTTGGAAATCCTTCTAGATAACAAATGAACGATTTACAGCTTTTAGCTGCATATCGAACCCCAAGGTTAAGTCCATGGCTTGCTGCATTTTATCAGCACATCGAATGTATCAATCATTGAATTGCCACATTCGCAATTTGATCAAGTAAAATCATAAAAAAATTGCGAGATTGGACACGTCAATTTTATATATAAGTCAAATGATGATTAAAGGATGTGCATCGACACATTAGTGGATTATGCAATTCCTTCCTAACCTATCATTTATCGTATTTCTTGATATGGGAATTTATTGAATATAAAATATGCAGGCTTATCCACGAATAATGAGATTGGCCAATTCTATTCCTATGAGACCGTGGACAATTTTTCCAAATTCACTTGTGCTATAAGGAGCTTGTCATGAGTTCCACATCTGATTTATAACTATTGAAGTGATTGGTCCTTTTCAGAGTTTTTCATCACTCTTATGATGAAAAAGGCGTAGCAAAAGGCTTAGGTCGCAGCTCTGTAGATAGGAATTTCTTGGCTGTGTATGCAAATGTCAAACTCTATTTGTGTGGCTTGATTGAATTAATTCTGGCCCAAGAGAGTTTTATTGATCAGAGATCATGAAATTCCCTCTCTTTAAGTAAGAAAAAAACAACCTGTCAATGCCTTGAAACTCCCAGATTCTCATCTTTTGCTTTTGCAGAATCAAAATGTGAGTTGTGCTTGTTTCTGCCGTTCCTTTTCCATTGTTCATATTGATGTGCATATCATCCGCCTTGTATTTATGGATGATCTTCACCTGATGATAAGGTTATTACATTCTTCCTCGGTCAACAGAAATTGAAGTAATACCTTTTCGTAGTAAGCCATCTGAACTTGACATCATTGCCAATCTCTTTCAAGATCACTTCATGTCTCTCTTTACCACTGAAAAGATGTATAGTGGTCTCAAAATTCCTGACAAACATACCTTTCTGAACACTCTGGATTAGAATTTTCACGAACTTTCGTCTTGAGAATATTGGTGGTTGAGGTTAGGAGAACATTGGGTTAATTTACTCATCGAGTTTGATAGAATATCAAAATCTTAGGAATCAAAGATTGGTTAGGGACATTTTGTAATGGCACTTGGTGGCGATGCCACATGAAGATGAATGGATTTAGTTGGCCTCAACTCAATCTAGTGAAATATTACTGAAAATCATAGATATTTTGATTCTAATTGTGAAATTTTGTGGGATTATTGTCAATTATTCTAAAAATTTAAGCTATTAAATGAAGGTATAATTTATCATTTAAATACTCTAATACTTCCCCTCACGCTTAGTTTGATCTTTTGCCTAACCTAAGTGTAGAAATTTAATTGGGGATGAAAGCATGATTTATCATTTAAATATTCTAACACTCCCCCTCATGCTTGGTTTGATCTTTTGCCTAAACTAAGTGTGGAAATTTAAGCCCTATTTGGTAAAAAATGTTTCCGTTCCCCGAACAGAAATTTTTGCTTTTGTTTCGGGAACAAAAAAAGAACAAAAACGTGTTTGGTAAAATTTTTGTTTCCAAGAACAAAAAAATCTATTTTTTATTCTCGAGAACAGATTTGGAATAGAAACAAGAAGTAGAAAAAGTTGTTTCTTGTTCCCGAGAATAATTCGAATAAACAAATTTTGTCTCTCTTCTATTTTCTTCTCTTTCTTTTTTTCTTTTTCCTTTTTCTTTTGGCCAGTCGCCGGCTTTGGCCATGGCTGGCGCCAGCGACTAGCCAGACGAGGGTCGGTGACCTTGCCAAAGGGTCGCTGGTCCCTAGAGATGCCACGCCATGGCGAGGCTTGTCGGCCTGAGCCTCGTTGTGTCTGGGCCAAGCATGGTGAGGCTCGGCCTCGCCGGCCGGTGCGAGGTCAACCTCGCGCTCACCTAGCTCAAGTGAGGCTTGCCTGGCCACCGAGGCCACCGGCGAGGCTGAGCCTCGCAATTCTCACTAGGCCACCGGGAGGCTCAACCTCGCCAAATCCGGGTGAGGCCGAGCCTTGCCAGTGGTTAGGTGAGGCTCGGCGAGCTCATCGAACCTTGCCCAGCTGGCCACCGGCGACCAGCCACAAAGAGGAAGAATGAGAGAAAAGAAAAAAGAAAGAAGAAAAAAAGGAATTATAATAAAAATATTAAAAAATTAAAAGAAATAATAAAATTATATAATTTTACCAAACGCATTTCTTTTCCGGGAGTAGAAATTTTGTGCAATTATCAAGCGCATTCTTATACTTAGAAATTGTTCTCGGGAACATAAAAAAAAAAAACTATTTCTGTTCAAAAATTGTTCTCTGGAATAAAAACGTTACCAAATGCGTCCTTAATTAAGGGACAGATGGGATTTGAAAAAATTTAAACTTAGGATCTCCAGCTCTGATACCATGTTAGATTTTGTGGAATTGCTGCTAATCATTTTAAAAACTTAAGTTATTTGATGAAAGCGTGATTTATCATTTAAATATTTTAACGTCTACCTTGATTATTTTATCAACATTGACGTCATCAATATTGAATCTTTTATGGATTGAAACCCTATGATAGATTCACACCTTAAACTAATTATTATCATTTCAGCTGACATTTCCCCTTTTTTCCATTTTTCTTCCTCGAGCACATAGTGTTCTATTGCCACCTTCTTCTTGCCACCTTCTACACGACGCTGTCATTGACTTTGCCAACTTGAGGTGGCCTAAACGCATTACGTTCGTCATCACCTTCGTTGCCCGCTAATTCGTCTCTCTCTCTCTCTCTCTCTCTCTCTCTCTCTCTCTCTCTCTCTCTCTCTCTCTCTCTCTTTTCTTTTCTTTTTTTCCTTCTTCCGATTGCCCAGCCTTTGACAATTGGCCCTCGCCAAGATTGGGTGAGCCTAAATATAGTCTCTTTATCATCTAACCCATCAATAACTTTAATTTTCTTTTTTTCCCTCTCTCTTCTTCCTTTGTTGCTTACCCAACCTCCAATGATCGGCTAGAGGCTACGATCGATGAGGTCAGCCCGCCGAGCAAGGGGCGACCTTGCCGGCCTCACGTGAGGTTGCCCTCATCAAGATTGAGCAAGGATGAGCCTTGCCCAACACCCGCGGGGTTTGCGAGGCCAAGCCTCGCTGGTCACAGCCTCTAGCCAGTCACTAGAGGCTGGGCGACTGACAAAGGAAGAAGAGAGAAGAAAAAAGAAAAGAAAAGAAATAAAAAATATTTAAAAAATTCGGAAAAATATTTAAGCATAATAAATTTTGTCCACATTAGCGCCAATCATGTCACGTAAGACGACTAGCATTCACGTCGATAAATTCTAGCCTAAAGTGGTTGAATTGACTCATTTGGTAAAAAATAAAAATGTTTCGAATTCAATTAACAAAATTTAAGGATTTAGTACTAAAATGGCAAAAGTGTCATAGGTTTAGGGCTTTTTGAACAATTTTTCTATTTAAAAAACAGATAATTGGTATTCACGTTTTTTATAATCACCACCTACCATAATCTAAGCAAACCTTGTTAGGTCGACAAGACTATCCGACATTGGCTTTCGGTCTTGAGTAACTAAAATCGCCATCTCAACTAACAGAGATTGAAAATGCTGGAGCTTGTAGGCATTACCTTCCCTAGCCCATTCACAATCAAGTACTTTTCTAGGTTCATTGCTGGATCCACTATTCCTTGGGATCCGAAAAGGATTTAGCTAACTTCTCGGGCCACATCCAGATGTTCACGTGATGGAAACGGAAAATCCACATGCTCATAAAAAGTCAATAAAAGCATTACTTATCAATAAAGTAGTGTACTGTTGGGGGAAAAGAAAGATCCTTGTTAAATAAAGTTGGGATCGGTTCATGTACTTACAATTTCGTAATTATCATGGACAAAACTAATTGATGGCGAGGTTGGTAAATTTCATGGGAGTTTCTGCCTTTTTTTTGGTCAATATGGATTGATCCTGTTGAGAAAACTCATACCAAGTTTTAAAGTTGACAAAATTTTCTTATTCTTTTTTTTTTAAATACTTTTGAAGTTATATCGAAGACTTTTGCTAAAGTCTATTCATTCCAAAAATATTTTCCACTGTGACACAATCCAAACTGAAATCGTGTCTAGAACGAGGATAAAATTAGACTCAGATTTATTGATCTTGCGACAATGATTCAAAATGAACTTATTAGGAATTTATTCTACAACATCTAGCTCTTTGGAGAAGGATCTCACTTTCTTTCTATTGATAGAATTAATCACAAATTGATGAAATCAATCTTGAAGATAAATTCCTTTTTGGGAAGTATCTACTTATAGAAACTTATATTCTGATTGTATGGGCGACTAGAATCATGGATTTTCCATCTCAATCTTCAAACAGCTATAAGATCTTCTTAATCAATTCCGTCAAAGGATTGATTGAAAGAAATTCCTCCGAAAAATATCAACGGCTAGTGAGGCGTGGATGAGTATTTAAGAAGGTCTTTCAGTCTATTTGAAGTGTGGACGTGAAAATTGAAATTCCAAAGTTTGAAATCTTTTCAACTACTTGTTCATCTTCGGCAATCTTTATAAATTGTATTCAAGAGAGAAAATCACAAAAAAGAGTGACTTAGTGAATGAAAAGGGATCTTCCACTAAGTGTTTGCACTCATAAATTGTACTTCTCTAATAATGCTATAGTAAATCCTAGCCAAAAGGCTGTCAATATGTGAGATTGAATGTAGGCTTGATCTAAGCTGAATCACTATAAATTTTATGTGCAATATTTTCTTCCTTTAATTCTTCTTATTTAAATCTATTGCATTCTTATAGGTATTTCAAAAATTAGTTCAATCTCTTATTTGATTCTGAACATTCACCAGAAGTCTAATGGCTTGTTTATCAGACTCTATTCATTACTCAAACTTTGTTCGAAATTTATTTTATTCCTCATTTATTTATCGAAATTTCTTTTGAACACCTATTCACCCCCCCCTCTCTAAGTGTTTATACTGGCATTATCAGATTGTAATGTATCTTCATTTGTTAAAATTTTGGTGCTGGAGATCAAGTTTATACAAGAACTTCCGTGTGTTTCAATGACTCATTTATGAGTAATGTATCGTACCAATGTCAAGCCAATCATATATCTTCTAAAATTGTAACATTAAAGATTTGGTGATTGTCAAAGAAATTATAAGGAGATTATTGACTTAGTGATACCACATCTATATAAGAGTTGGGATCAATAATGCACAGAATGCTTTCTCCATTGGTGACGAAAATTCTACAGATAATTGTAACTCCAGTGATGCAGAACTTCGTGGCAAATGAAATGAGGCCTAGAAAAACTAGAAAAATTACCAAAAAAGTCATAATTTTATTATACCCGAGTCAATTCAATCATAAATATTTTAATTTAGTCAATTTAGTCATAAATTTGTTGACAATTTACCAATGTAGGCCTTCCAATTAATTTTGGTTGGAAATTATTGACATGGATATTGGTCGTCCTTCGTGGCACGATTGAAACTAACGAAATAGTCCAAAAACACTCTATACTTTGGGCCATGAAATTTCTTAGCTAGAGCGTCATGGCAATAAAAATATTTACTTTTAGTGTCAGCATGTTTCGTTGTTGAATAGTTGACACCAAGAACTTTGTACTTTTAGTCACGAGATATTTGGTTACTAAAAGTCCATGTGTTTTTCACACACCAAAAAAAAAAAAAAAATCGTCCCTATTAGTATACAAGTGGTATTTTCATCTATAAGCTAACTTTTGAATTGGACTGTCTAACATGGTAATTTAGTTAACCCTGCCCAATTGATTTCGCATGTATGGACCTACTCTTCATGAGTTTATTCTATAGACATGGTCATTTAAAATTCTTTAGTTGGGCTTTCTAACAAATAAAAACCCTGATCTTGCTCGCAGATTGTAAGCTAAAGATCCAAAAGTCTAGTAAGACATCTGTAATGTTGGAAACATTGATTTGCAAAGAGCCATAGATACTATTATAAAAGAGGTTAAAGATAGGAACAAGACCAAATTTGGTAACATGTTCCATAACAAAAAGAGATTCGGAAAAGGTTCCAGGCCTGCAAATTCCTGTTGATCTAGAAAAATACCAAATTTTTCACACAATAACCATTGCCGGGAGAGGATATAAAACCACTCTTAGACTCGTGAACGATGGGGAAAGGATAGGAAGAGCTCATTACTGATCTCTTTCAAGATCACTTCATGTCTCTCTTTACCACTGAAAAGATGTAAAGTGTCTCGAAATTCCTGAAAAACCTACATTTCTGAACCCTGTGGATGAGAATTTTCACGAACTTTCGTCTCAAGAAAGTTGGTGGTTGAGATTTGGAGAACACTGGATTAATCTACTCGTCGAGTTTGATAGAATATCAACATCTTGGAAATCAAAGCTTGGTTAGGGACATTTTGCAATGGCACTTGGTGGCGGTGCCACTTGAATGGGTTCAGTTGCCCTCAACTCAGTCTGGTGAAATATTCTAACACGAACCTCCATTATTTTATCAACATTGACATCATTAATATTGAATCTTTTATGGATTGAAGCCCTCTGATAAATTCACACCTTAAACTAATTATTATCATTTCAGCTGACGTTTCCCCTTTTCTCCATTTTTCTTCCTCGAGCACATAGCGTTCTATTGCTACCTTCTTCACGACGCCGTCATTGACTTTGCTAACCTGAGGTGGCCTGCACGCACCACGTTCGTCATCGCCTTCGTTGTCTGCTAATTCCTCTCTCTCTCTCTCGCGAGGGACTAGCTGCAGTTTCTTTATCATCTAAACCATTAATTATATGGTCCAATAATAGAGCTCATGTCATCAATTGTTAAAATAAACTTGGTTTCCATAGTCCATAGAGCAGCTTACGTAAGACAATTGAATTTGATATTTCTTGTCATCCAGCCAATCGTTAGACATTCGACCACCCAGAACCACACACAAAGGAGGTACATGCCTACAAATTGACGACTTACAAGAACTAGGACACAAGATTTTACATCATGAAGAGTCTTGGCAAACCAAATCCATTATATGCTGAGAAACTACTATGCAAATTAAGAGAAAGATGTTCTTTATACCTTCATACATATCACAAGCCTCTGGAGCCAAGAATTCACGAGCCATTGTCAAATTGATCTATGGAGGCATTTATGCACATTTGCAACTGAACATCATATATTGATGAACTACTGCAGAGGATGAAATCTGATTTGAAGTCCATGTTGCGGTCGGTTCATGACGATATGAGCTGGGCTATGGATATACGCTGGGGACAACTCAAAGCTGTAGCGTTGGAGAATCATCGACAGGGCAACTTTCGCTTCAGTCATCACGAAGCTCATCCCGACACAAGATCGAGGTCCAAAGCCGAAGGGGATGAACACAACCGCCTTGTTGTTGGTAGCTTTAGCTACACCTTCTGAGAATCGCTCTGGTTTGAATTGATGCACATCTTCCCCCCAGATTTCAGGGTCACTATGAAGCTTAGGAATTGGTACAAAGATTTGAATATCAGCAGGAAGAAGAAGCCTCCCTAACCTCTGTTTCTTGCCAACTTTTCGAGTCAAACCAACTACAGGGGGGTACAACCGCAGAGTTTCATTTAGGATCATGCTAATCTGCACATGAAAAGGGGAACATAATTAGTTTGGCATCATGTCTAACCTATAATTTAAATGAACCAAAAAAGGTCGACCGAGACCAAGACTCAAATCGTTTTCTATACCTTCTTTAGTTTTCCAAGTCCATCAAAATTAGGGTCTTTATTCCCAAATACATTAAGAACCTCCATTCTTGCTTCCTCTTGCCACTCTGGATAAATCGCTAGGAGGAATAACATCCATGCCATCAGTGAATTGGCGGTTTCGTGTCCGGCAACATAGAATGTCTTGCACTCATCCACCAGATTATCGACCGTAATTTTTTTGCTCTTGTCCTCATCGTGCAAAGCCTTCACAAGTTGTCCTAGGAAATCATCCCCAAAGCAATCTACTTCACCAGCCATCACCTTCTTCTCTCTTCTCTTGATCATTTGTACGATGGAATCGCATATGCCTTTCTCAAGTTTCTCCGCTTCGACTTCATCCACCGTCTTCCAAAGCTTACTGTCAACAGGATTCAGAGTAAATTCCATAATTTTTCAGGCCTAATTGAAACTCTGATTCTAAGGTGTAAAATGCCTTAGTCCATTAAGGCTTGAAGTTTGTATTTGCACAATGAACAAGTTGTTGTCTCCATCATCAGAAATTTTCAGCTTGCTAAGTGTGATCTTACATCAGTAATTATAGCAATAAGAATGGTTATAAAAAAAAATTATCAAGAATGGTTATCAAAAAAAAAAAAAAAAAATCTCTCCTTCAAATACATTTACTCAACTGGAAAATTTCGATAGAATTATCATATTAAAAAATCTAAAGTTTAATCTAAAAGTGGCCTTTGCTCACTGGACTTTCCTAGCTTCTGCATCCTATAATAGGCAAAAGAAAAAAATTTCCCAGGAAATGTTTAATACCTTAATCCTGGTAACCTTATAGTGAAAGTATTTCTGGATGTTAACAAGGTCAATCTTGTCAACATCTGAAAAATATTCCTTCCTTCGATGTAGCTGCTTCCAAACGCAGTTCTCGAAATCACTTCAGCTGCCAATACCTTAAACTCTCCGAACACCTCGATCTCTTTCCCTTCTTGATTCTTCCATTTTCCTAGCATTGTGTGAACACTGTCCACCATTGCTGGTGCCATATTCTGCAATTTCAAATTTTCCCGGAAATAAATAGTAAAACTTCAACTCACACAAATCTCTTTTTTCATCGATTTCAAGTACCTTCAAACTTTCCCCATGGAAAGCGTGGTTGGCAAGTTTGCGCTTCTTCGCCCATTTCTCGCCACCTGGTATGCTTGCGAGCCCATCTCCCACAATCTTCTTGGCGAAGTCCTTGCTTCCTGTTTTCGGGTATGTTTTATCTCTATTAAGCAGCACCTCCTTAACCAGCTCTGGCTCTGTGATGACTAGCTGAGCTTGAGGTCCGAGCCAACTCAAGTAATTTCTCCCTACGAAGTTGAACGAAAGCCCAAATTTTATATTTCACAACAGTAATAAAGCAAAGTTTTTTTTGGTATTTACCATATGTGCCTATCCATGTGTTGATTTGAGGCTGAATCTTGGGGAATATGTCGTGAGAGAGATTGCTCATGGGTGTGTTCCTGGCTTCCATATGCATCTTGATTGTTTCCTTGGTGCTTCCATGGAGGAACCTGTAGGGAGGGCCTGTGATTCCCTGTTGGGCCATCATCCTCTGTATTCTGAGCGGGTTCCACCATAGCTTATGCAATAACTTGGCAAGAGACCAGAGAACAAGAAACAGAAACAGAGAGCTCAAGAAGATGACTAATTGCATGGCTCTTTCTGGGGAGCAAACAAGAAAGGAAATGGCAACCGGGAAAATAACAATAAAGGGTATTCTTATGAAGTAAAAATGTTTGATTGGATTTGGCATTTGTTGTTTCTTTCGGAGGAATCGATGAGCCGGACGATGACATGGCCAGAAAATGATATACTTTGTTCGAAGGATGTTGGAAAGGTCATTTTGGTTCGACATTTTGGCTCCATTTCGAAGAAAACTTGGGATAGCGACTGAATAATTAAAACACACTAGGGATGAGCAATAGAACTGGTTTTATTTGACAAGCGAACCCAACCGGCTTTACCCAGCCTTGAACTTTTCAGTTGCCAACTCTCGAGTTGAACTTTTGAACGGGTTTCAAGACTTGCTCTCCGTAGAATCGGATTTGAACCGTTTCAAAACCAAACCATACAGTCTCTTAGTTAAAATCTTTTGCAAAAACAATGAGGCTAAACATTTCAGCATAAGCAGTTCATTACAGTTTCCCAATTGGGAATTTTAGCAAAAATATGGAGAAAAATGATATTACAGGTGCCACAACTTTTATATGGAGCATATTTGAGTGTCATAATTTATTTATTTTTACCAATTGAGTGCCATATGATTTTTCAATCAATTACTTGAGGTATATATTTATTTTAGAAACGGTAACCACAAGTATTATGCCATGTCAGGAGAGTGAACGGTTTTCAAAAGTTGTGATATTCAAGTGAATATTTTTTAGAAGTCGTGTCACTCAAGTGATCGAAAAGAAAAAGAATGCCTTATGAAAGTTATGGAAAACTTGTGATGCCCTTAACTCCAAAAATATGCATATAATTAAGCAATGAAATAAAATAAAAAAATAGGGAAAAGGTAGACCGGTTTCTTAAGTTGACCTTGATTCGGCCTAGAACCAATCGGTTGGGTTCCATACCAATTCTAGAGTCAACCTGCTCAATTTCCTATCTTAAAACTGGAACTAACTCTAACATGATAGGTTTGAGTTCCTTATTTGAGATATATCTATTCTAAAATTGATCACCCTTACACGATACCAATACGTGGCTGGCCAGTCTAGAATTGTCGAAACCAGCCTAGTAAAGGAAGAAGTTAGGACTAGCGATTATTAAATGATTAGGGTGTATACACGTGCATCCAATCCACGAAAGCCATCAAAATCGTGTGATTTCCAACAAGGCCCACATGAACCAGCGGTAAATGTATGAACATATGAGTTCATTCTCTTTTGCAATCTAAAGCAATTGATAATCTACTATGGGATTTGAAAGTAATAAAGTAATTATTTTGGTGGTACGTTTGATCAATATATGAGCCCACTCGTAGAGTTGAAATTTTATGGATAATGAGCTATGCAAGTTGAACACGTAATATTATTATTCTTTTTTTAAGCTACTGATGAATAAACGTTCTCACTTGTAAAGCAAATATTTTGTTGATAACATACTATGCAATTTGAATTTGGAAAATGATGATTTCGTTAGTAAAATACCCACAAATAAACGGACCTACTTGTGAAAAATGAAAACGGGTTTATAAAGTAAGCGAATATTTTCGTTTTCTAAGTTTTCCTCTTCAAAATTCTAACCAGAAAGTTATCATTTGCGAAGTACGCCACTTTATTCTCGGCAAAGATTCAATGGAAGAAACTTGTTTAATTTGAAGGGGTTGTATCACGTGAAATTTCAAAGATATAGTAATGCAAACTAGCTAAAAATTTTAATCGAAATCTTGGTGAATAAGCGAGCTGCATGCGCCACTAGCACACGGACCTTGTGTCATTTATTTATTTCTTTTCGAACAATGTCTAACTGAGAGGCACATTACACATTGGACTTTCCTAACAAAACTTCAAGAGGAAGGATAGTTAATAGAAGCCTATAGAACCCATCATCACTTAGAAACTTCATCCATCGATAGACCCATCAACTTGTATAACCCAGCTTTGTAAGCCATGAAAGCACATCTCTATAACTAGAATCAAGAACATATATATAATTAAGTAGAGAGATTTACGTGCCTAATTTGAAATCTATCATTCTTGATGTGGAATAGCGATGATTCAAAGCTCAAGCATTTTTTCTTTATTGCTTTCTGTACCACTGGCTCAATGAGACCATCCCATATCCTTATCGTTCAGTAAAGACACTTTATGTGAGGATTTTTGTGCATTAGAGCTAGAGGAGAGACTACTAAACCAAAGAGATGAGAGATAAGCTGTTTGACAGTTTTCCATGATCTCTGTTTACATAAAGACTCGGCATAGTATTCTCTGGTGATGTTCTTTCGGGAAAAAGCATGGCCTGAAGAGAGGCCGAGCCAAGAGATATGTTCACCCACAGCAACTCGGTACTATCTCAGTAATTTCTGTTTATGAAACTTGGTTTCAATTTTTGAGTAGGTTGATGCATTACTACTTGTGTGCATCTACCCTAGTGAAAATCTTGATATGAGCTTACAAGTTTAGCGTGCTTACAAGTGTAGCGTGGTGCTTCTCTTTATCTATTAAACGTATGAAAACTGGTTTTTGCATCTTTTATTCCCGAGGTGTTTAGTATGATTTGATGTTTACTGCCAATAGATGGATTGTGTTAATGTGATGCACATCAGTCATTATAGTCTCTAACTACTTTTAAGTCGTTCTTGTTGTCTTTATTTTTGCAAAAACTTACCAGAAAAGTCAGTTTTACTCACCTCATTTTGAAACATTGCAAATTCTGTTAATTCTAAATAGAAGTTTTGGTCTATATAATGTTCTTAACCGCTAAAGTAAAAAAGATCTAACTTTTATCTGCTTTAAAGAAACCGAATTATCTTGGTTGTTGAGTTCGCATCCGCTAAGAAAAATCCTGAATTTTCTTCCTGTCCTACCTAGCAATTGTTTCAGTTTTGGCCTTCGAAGATAAATACCTCGTCCTAGTAAGACAGTGTAATTGTCTGTTTCTATAGGGGGAAGTTTTCACGTATAGAACTATACACACGTTTCGTAAAGTCAATCTAAAGATTGGCCCTTAGCCGATTGTGCCGATCACTCCAATGTCTCTCGGCCGGACCTTTGAGTAGGTGATGGATTTGCAAAGCTAGTAATGCATGTCAAGAAAGAGCATGTCATGTTCTAGCAAAGACCTGGTAAATCTCTCACAGGGTCTTGAAGCGCCATGTTAAGTCCAGTGGAGTTCACCAAATGGTATGATTACGATATTACATATGCCTGTTGGAGACAATCAAGTGCCAAGAAGTCACTGCAAAAGAAGTTGCAGTAAGTTCACTAGGTCTAGTGCTTGCTATAGTGACCTACGAGCTGAATTCGCAATCAATCATCTGTAAAAGGTTCTACAGCAACGTGTTGAGTATGGATGTCCTTCTCATTTCTCTCCTGTGATGATTCTTCTCCTCAGATAAATCTGCTTCACTTTTTTTTGCTTGCTACAGTGCAACTGTAGCTAGTTTCTTGGAGGCTAGGAGATTTGCATTGTCAATGTCCACGGAGCCGTGAAAGTAAAATGTTATCTGAACGCAAATTTTGCTTTATCATTCTTCCTTTTTCAATCGAATTGCCCCGACAATTTTGAATGACTGCCAGAAGATCAACTGAGTAACCTCAGTGGTAAGCCAAAAAGATAAATTGTGATGCTCTGTGGTGGTGGTGGTGGTGGTGGTGTCGCTGACATGTTTTATCCTTGTCCTTTTACCTAGGATTTGTATTGAAACAATGGAATGATTGTTGCTGTTGTGGTGATCGTTTCACGGCAACAAAACCATAAGTTGTGCAAATAATGTGTTTCCTTTGACCTTAATGATCAAATTTGCATTTGTCCCTCTCCCCCCGCTCCCTCTCCACACTCATCTCAAAGCACATCACATGGACCCAAAAATTTCAACTCAAACCCCAGACAAATCAAATACTCATGGACATTCATGTTACTAGCAACTTCAAAACCAAGGTTACATTCAACACCTTCCCCAATTCATTGGTTACATTTGCACCTTGCACAAAAAGATTCAAGCAACTTCCTACAACAGTAGACATTGAACTACCTACTAGCACCATCCACGCAAAGTAAGATTGACGTCTCCAATCGACCTTCAACGTTGTCAATACAATCAAGGCTCCCATCGGCACTGATATGACCCTCACTTAAATTTTCTCCTTCACTTGTGCTCTTGCAATTCCCATTCCCATTTGTAAGCCTTAGTTCAAGTTGATCTATTCTATCTTGAGCTCATCTTTCTTTTTTGTTTCAGAATGGCCATTCTTTCCTCATTTCTTTCCAGATTTTCTGTACAAATTTGAGCTTCTCCTTCAACACTTCATCATCTCTCGTCAATTGGAATAGAACTTCTTTCGTTTGTAATTTGGACTCAGTGTCAACCCATTTAAAGAAGCCCCAATCATCAAATTGCTAAATGAGCATGAATTTATCAATTCAAATTGATAGCGAACAATTGATCTTTCAACACTTATCAGTCCCCCCCCCCCAAAAAAAAAAAAGAAATCAAATCGAATCCAATCAGCTCAGTTGCCTTCAACAAATCGATAGTGCATTACCCTCCACAATGAACAGTGATAAAAACCTCCTTGTGGAAATCTTCGATGTTCACCAAGTGTGCAGCCCAGTACGCATCTGCTTCCCAACAACATTGCTGTTGATTTGCTCAAGAACCCTAATTTTTTATTTTTTATTTTGCCCCCAAGTCAAGAACTCTCAAACCCTAATTTTCTGCCCAAATTCTAATCACCACGTTTCCCTCAATTTGCCCCCTGTTTCGTGGCTTGATCAAACGACATTGTCACCAAGATCTCGACGGTGCATGACGTCATGATCTCATTTGAGAGCCTTGACAAAACGACATCGTCATATCAAGCCCCACCTTAGCAACGTTGGCGAGTTTGCAGTGCATGTACGATGCCATCTCTTGTCTATTTAACCGCAAAAATGAACGGCGGCTTGATGGATGCCGGAATCGTGCCTCAACTCGAAAGTCGATACTTTTCTTTGCACACTCAAAAGTTGATGTCGAAATCGGGTCAAAGCCACAAGTTAGTGCCTTTTTAGAGAATTTGACTTTCACTTTATTGCAAATATTTTCTTTTGATTAGGATGAAAGATAATATTATCTCGACAGTCTATTCATATATATATATTTTTTTTGTTCGAAGAATAGATTATACTCCCTTTCCTCAATTTAAATATATATATTTTTTGTAATGTGAGGTTTATCTACACCTGTAGTGTTCACTTCATAAGGACGCACATAATGCCAAGAGGCCTTTATAAAAAAAATAGGGATGGGTACGGGATTCAGATAGTGCCCCACCCCGTCAGGTCAAACTTCTGAGAAGAAAACAAGGGACGGGGCGGTGGAGCATTAAAGTAAAACAATGAATTTATGAACTGAATAAATTCATTCATTATAGTCCACAATTGCCTTCATCCTGTCATAAGCATCAAAATAAAACAATGAATGAGATTCCCGTAAAAGTCAACTCGTGTAGGTAACATTTGACTTAAATGGTGATGATTTTATTTAGGGAAAATTTATTTATCGTCATTCCAACACTATAATAATGAATTCTAACACTATAATGATGATTAATTGAGCATAAGATGTATTCTTCTTGTTTAATTAAGCTGAATTAGTATATGTCGGCCTCTCCCTTTCCAAATAACAACAATGGAATCATGAATGATAATGCCATAACATGTGACTCGTTCATACATTTATTATCCAGCCAAAAAAAAAAACGTATCCAAAGTTTAACGTATAGCCCTCAATTATGTGGCATTGCTTCTATCCGATGAATAATTGCTTAAGTACACAAAAAGATATTGACTACCCTTTCAATTTCAATGATCATATGGTTATAGAAGTACTAGTATCTATAACAATAGTTATCCTTCACAAATTATATCTCAAATAATATCTTCTTATACGCTGATTAACTTCAGACGATAAACTGAATTAAGAATGCAATATTAATCTAAACATAAGTGGAATTCACAAAGCTTTCATTGTACACTCTAATCCAAAAAGCTTGATCTCCCCTACTATCCTTAACTCAATCAATATACAAACACAGATTTAAAAGGATATTATGACCATAAAACTAATAAATCATAAATGAAGATAACCGTATTTGTTTATGTAATAACATCATAATGAATTATTACCTTGCGTTTGCTAAAAAAGATGTATAGTTTTCTTTTGCCAATAAGTGATATTAGCACGGCATGCTCTCTCTCACATAAATTTGTCACTAAATGCTTTTAGAGAGTATTTCTCTCCATCTTATCTGGGCCAATATTGTCACGTCCCAATCCTTCGAGCGCATGCCCATCCCTTCGCGATCGATTAAATAATGACGTTCTAGGATGCATCGCCGACCCATTCATTTTAATGCGCATGCGGAAGCGAATAAATAATCCCCAGACAACATGAAGATGAGATAGGAAAGTAGGATCACAATTTTTGAAAACCAAACCACACTTATATATACATATCAAACTATGTCATATATGATACAAGCCGATATCTATACAAGGTCTGCAAAATAGGGGGTAGAGTACTAAAGATCTTCAGGCATTCGAGTCTTTTTCAAAATATACCATGGATCCTGGGTTCGACAGATACTGGTCCACCACTGAACCACCCAGAGGGTCGACTGTCCATTTTCCAAAAGCAACCTCCAGCACATACACAGGTATCTCAGATTTTGATATAGGACCCTCTCTCTGTCCATTGCGCGCACGTTAGTACCATGATCTGTATTGATGGGGTACTTTATGAGGTAGAGCCTCATCAACCCAGACCATAGACCTTATGAGCTCATAGACCCTTCCTCTTGGGCTCCCATGAAGCGGGATGTAAGATACCTGCTCTGTGACATTTTTCAACTGTCCAAAACACTTGGGAGAAGCTGCCATCTAGGGACCTGAAAATGTTATCCCACAATGAGGTGAGATGATGTCTTAACAAGTTCACCCCCTAAGTCCCGACTAGGAAAAAAATACGCCCCAAGGGCTGCCTAAGCACAAGCATAAGTCAGAGGTCTTTTCTTTCCCTCCGTTCCATCCTGCAAGTTAGTACAATTTGCATATTCAACCAATCATTTCAACAATTCAAATCATCTAATCCGATCAAGCCATCGATCAATCAATCTAGTCGATTCCATGTCATCAAGACCATCACTCGGCCAATCCATTCAATACTATCTATAAATTCCGATCATATCAATGACTACTCACTCTAAGCTGAAGATATATAGTATAACTTGTATTAAGCTGATAAAGTATACTGCTCGTGCTAAGTTGACATATCAAAGCCCGTAGGCTGATATAGTATATTGTTAATGCTCACCAAAAGCTACTAAGGTATATTGCTATTGCTAAGTTGACATATCAAAGCTCTCAGGCTGATATAGTATATCGGTATACCACTCTCGCTAAGCTAACATATCAAAGCCCTCAGGCTGATATAGTATACCTATGATGCTCACTCTAAGCTGATAAAATATACTGCCCGCGCTAAGCTGACATATCAAAGCCCGTAGGCTAATATAGTATATTGTTCTCACCATTTGAGAATGCCACCATTTTTATCACTACCAATAAAAATAATCATGTGTGGCTACACGGTCGACCTTAGCCAAAATGCAATATTTTCCCTTTTGAAAATCCCACTAATTTCAATGATCCATAAACAAAAATTTGGCGTTATAAACCGACACCCAGTATTTTCTAATTAATTACCGAAATTATTAAATTTTGGGATAAATACCCAAAATTACAAATCACACTCAATTTGCACAATCCAGCACTCAATTAAATAAACCAATCATACCATTGTAATCAGTATAACATTCCGGTCACCGACTATCCCGGTCTAATTTCTGAAAAATAATAATTAATTAAATAATTATGAAAATTAATTAATAAATACCAATAATTAGCAAAAATGCACACTTAGGCTGGAAAAGCCTAATTAAAAGCCAAGATGGGCTTGAAAAATTTTCAAACCTATCTAGATAAATACTACAGCTTATCTATTTACTAATTGCATTATTCTAACCACCTAACATGCAATATCGAACGATTAAATCACTAATTCGTTCTAACTAACCACATAAATCATACTTAGTTTAAACTAATTAACCCTTAAGCATAATTAACTTTCTAAGTAGTGATTAATGAGTAAAATCACTAGATTAGCGATCTAATGGGACTACGGAGACGGGGATGTGGAGACGAGCCATAAACTCCAAAACAGGAGCACATTTTGAGGTTCGAAGGGCTCCAAAGCGGGCCAAACAGTGCCCAGCAAACCCAGGCTTCTTGGTTCTGTGGTTGGGCCAAACAAGGCTGGACAGTGGCTAGTTGGGGCCGAAACAGGCAGGGACAAGAGGCGGGGTTGTTGTGGGCTTGGCGGAGGCGAACAGCGGTCAAACGGCGACGAACGGCGATGACAGCCTCCAGCTGAGCTTCAACGACCATAAGGGAGGCTCACACGACAATTACTGTATGTGAAACGAACAAGGCAAGCTGCAAACGGTGCTGGCTAGTGCGGGAGCGTGACGGCAAAGCGATGGGGCTACGGTGGCTTGACGATGGTCAACGATGAGGGAGGGATGGCTGCTCGGTTTCTCTGCAAGTTTTTAAAGCTTCTTTGGTCCGGAATGGAGGAGGTCGACGGAAGGAAGGAGAAGGGGGGGGAACAACTTTGGCTTGGGGGCCACTTGATCCACTCCTATCTTCTTGTCTCCTTGGCTTGACCCCACCACGCCGAATTGGTTTCCTCAGCCATTTTCCAGCCCAATAGCTTGCTTAGGAAGTCTTAGAAGAGGTCCAAAATGTTGAGGGACCAAGGGCTACGAATTTTGCACAAATTTCATTCAATTCCACTTCCATTTCCTCTTGAATCAACTCAATTCAGCCCTCAAAAATTCCACTGTCGAGTTCTCGATCAAATTGATATTTTTCCTCGCCAATAGAACCAACTTGCATCTTAATTGCACGATAAAAAATGGTCCATTGAATTTTCCGGTCGAAAACAGCCATATATCGACTTTTCGCCAAAAATCTCGGTTTGCAAAAAAATCTTCGGGGGATAAGCCGACGTTCCTAAAATAACTCGTGACATGACAGAACTTTCAATTTCTGAAATCGAATTCAAATTCGCAGTTAATTTTAATCTGGCGCGATTTTAGCATGACCTAACCTATCAAGTAGCTTTCAGAAATTTTTAGTGCAAATGACCTGTGGTCAATTTCTTCGAGCCACAATAAATCTCTTCGACACATTAGCGACTCTCGATGGTCATGAAAATCTCGAATTTTTAAATACGGACACAAGGTACCAAAATAACAGAAAAATCAGTCTAGTGCCGATTAACGAGAATTTTTCAATTTGGTGGAATCACCCATGTTTAGCCACACATCTCAGTCGAACTAACATATTTCTGATCTCTAATCAATTTTTAACTGTGCCGTAGCAATCTCTGCAGATGAGCACGGTCGAGTAGTCGATTCCTAGTCGAATTCTCGAGTCTATTGCGTTAAAATCTCTTAATGACTTCCCTAGCTAATCTAGTTATCTCAGGAGTGATCAGCTCAGAGAATATCACTATAGGCGCATCGACGAAAGGCCCGATTTATTTAATTGAAAACATGACTGAAATTCTAGGATGTCACAAATATCAAATAATTTATGCGAGACCAATGAGTTTGTTTGACGTTGGAAATCCTTCTAATTCACAAAGATGGATCTTATATAGGAGAAAACAAATGAACAATTTATGGCTTTTAGCTACATATGGTAACCTCGAGGTTAAGTACGTGGCTTCGGCATTTATTGGTGCATCCAATAACAATATTGAATATTGATCATCGAGTTACCTTGCCGCAATTTCAAATAGTAAAATCATTGACAATATGAGGTTTGATACATTGATTTTCTATAAAGGTCAAGTAAAGATCAAAGGATGTGCATTGACACATCAGTGGATAAGACATTTTCTACCTAACCTACCATTTATCATATTTCTTGGTATGGGAATATATTGAATGCAAAATGTGCAAGTGTATCCACCAATAATGAGAATGACAAAATTCTTTTCCTATTTATACAGCTCTGATCTTGTGATGCTCCAGGCTTCAACATCTAATTCTTGTTGGGCCACAATCTTACCGCCTTCCTCATGTATGACTATCTATTTCCACTAAGATGAAGCCTTTCGGTCAACCTTTGTACTATTTTCCTCAAGAAACCAATTGATGCATCAAAATTGCTACCCATTTATTTCATCAAGATCATGGCTCACATACGAAAAACAGTCTTAATTTCAGTAGGAGATGCATCATCATACACTTCAACCCTGAAAAGTCGGATCAATGATTTACCAAAATGATCTGTTTGCAACATCGTCAGCTTCATTAAAGGTATGGATTTTCAAAAGTGATGCAACCCGTATTCAAGACCAACTCATTCAACCAAGAAGATTGGCGTGCATTCAAGATTGAGAACACTCTCATCGAAAAGTCCCACATCCATAAGGCCTCATCTTTGACTTTGTCATAAAGACTTCTCATTTCTCATTGAAGCTTGTGTCAAGACTCTCTCGAAAAGCCACAAGCATTGGAAATATTATACATTTAATAGCTTCTAGTTTCTATGTACATAAATGATTACTAGTTTCTAGGTTTGAATCTTGTCTTTTCTTCTTTCCACTATCGAACCTTTGTAAATTCTAGACCGAATTTGATTAATGAAAATTTGCTTAGTGCAATTCCCTTGAACCTTGAAGAGTTCAAACCCCTTGAAAACCTAGAAAAGTTTTCACTCTATCCTTGAAGAGTCAGGGCTTTTAAAGCCTGCATCCTTGAAGAGTTGCAGCCGTTGATCACGAAGAATTAATCCCATTTCAACTTCCTTGGAGGCCTAGAAGAGTGACCGTTGAAGTTTCTATCATTTTCTTAATTTCGTCCATTCATGTTTTGCCCACTTCCATCAAAATTCGACAAGTCTATAGTGCTTATCTGAGAAAACTCAAAACCACAAAAGTTGTAGATTTTCAAGTCTCCATTCTTTTGGCTTTGGAATCGGGTCATTTTGATTTGAATCAATAAAGTTATGCTCATTTTTTCGAGCACGTGCAGAACAGAAATTTCTACTTAATTTCGTGACTAAGTTTTCATATGTGTGAGTCACTCTCCCAATCCTATTGTTTGAGTAGCCAGCCTTGGGCTACATCAAAAAGTAACAAAATTCTAGGTTAACTACTATTGTTTTAATCCAACTAAGTATCTTTCTTACGTGCGATTTGGACGATTCGTCTAACTTACCATCATGCGCTAGTTGCAGATGGCGGTATCTCACTCGAGGCAGATTTAGTGTTCAGACTGAACAGGAAATAAGATAAAAGGGAAAATAAGTTTTGAAGTATAACGAAGGAAGACATGGTTGGTGACTCTACCCTAGCTCCTTACCATGCCCGTGGCCAATTCTCCTCTGAATCACCATCCATTGAAGGCAAGTGAAATTTGCACAGGTTCTATATTATCCCATGGAACTCCAATTTGCAAAGCAAACTCCATGTCTGATGGATAAATAGAGGAAGAGAACATAGGGTCTGCTTGAGGGTCAATAGATTCACTTGCAACTATTACATGTAAATTTGTATAAGGGGTCGATGAGGGAGTGAGCTTCCCTCAATTTTTGCGTCACTCTGTAGTAAATTTTTGTTACACGGAACATCCATCTACTTTCTCGTATTATGTGCAAATCTCTAATGAAATTGGTTGAATGTTTTCTATGTCGATAATGAAACATGTGACATGAATCTCTAGCAATTGTCATGTTAATCCTACGGCGGTAGCATAATCTTGAAGCAATGGCAGGCTTGGCACATGTTTTCTGTCGTATTTTGTCTAACCAGCAAAATCTGATGTGAATCATCCGCTAATTACGTTACTTAGAAGTCCCATATATACTTTTGACTAGTCCCATAGATACGTGACATCAATTTTCTAGTTTCAGTAAATGTTTGGTTTAGGATATAAGAAAACACCTTTATTTACACATGTATATGAGTTGGAAACAAGACCGCAAGTTCAAATCAATGTGCAATGCAAGTATCGAATACATGCAATAATGCTACGCTAGTTGAGGCCTGGCCTCCTAATTGCCAGGTTAGGGGTTTGACTCCTAGAGTCCGCCACAACTCCCAGAGCAGTTTCATGATTTAAGCGGAGGGCCCCGATGGTGGGTTGCTGGGCTAGTCTCCCTCGAGATATAATCGGTGATGTGCTCCCGTAAGGTGAGCTAGGCTTGATCTTTAGGATCAAAAAGAAGAAGAAGAAGAAGAAGAATACATGCAATAATTTTTCATATGAACTCTCAGCAATATACTCAAATGCATACAACAGTATGCATGATACCATTCATCATTTATATAATGTAACACAAGAGTCCACATTCTAGTCTTATAGAACATAATTTATCGTCTAAATTAGCCCTATAGACAAGTGAAATATTAGCAGAGCTAAAAACATCCATTTCCACATCGTATACTATGTACTAATTTATTTACATGTCGAATTTGTCAAATTGCCATGTCTACAGCGATTTCTCCAAATCTTAAGGTTGGTAGTCAAATTCCCTTAAAATTTGAATATTCATCAATATATAAATGTGCAACCCCGTTTTGGACTGGACCATTCTGATAGACGTTTCCTTAATGACAATTGCTTCTATGGAAATATATATTAATTGCAAATATGCAAGTTTATCCACAATAATAATGAGTATGGCCAATACATTTGCCTACATATACAATCCTTCATCATTTGTTGCACCATGCTTCTTTACTCTTGTTAATTAGCCTCACAATCAGCCCCCACATTATAAGGTTATTATGCATAAAAAAAGGACCAGATTCCAAGCAATTGTTACGAGCGTGTACGATTATTTTTTAGTTTTTTCGAATTTAAAACGTCATAAATATTATCTTCACAAAAATGACACTATTTATCTCTGCAAAAAGAATTAATAAAAGAAATTTGTAATATGTAAAACAATTGGATTAATACCCTGAAAAACCCCAAACTGGTATACTTGTGACAAATTTACCTTAAACTATTTTTTTGACCACCAAAAACCCCAAACTAGTATACCTTTGACAAATTTACCCCAAACCGATACACTTATGACAAATTTACCCTCTGTTAGTTTTCGTTAAATTTTATTCTCAAATTATTAAGTTAAATGACACGTGATAGTTGACCAATATACTAATTTAGGATTTTATGCTCTATTTGTCACAGGTGATTTTTTTGTGGTATTAATCCAATTTAGCATATGGTATATTTGTCACAAATTTAACATTTTGGGGTTTTTTGCAGTCGAATAAATTAGTTTGGAGTAAATTTGTCATAAATGTGCCAGTTTATGATTTTTTATAGTCAATTGGGGTAAATTTGTCACAGGTATACCAGTTTGGGGTTTTTCATGGTCAAAAAAATAGTTTTTGGTAAATTTGTCACAAGTGTACCAGTTTGGGGTTTTTCAGGGTATTAACCCAAAACAATCAAAGGGTTGAGCGGACTCAAGTGCAGTCTTTTTCGCTTTGCCCCTTTGTTGCTTATTCTATCTTAATTCACAAACCCTACAAAACTAAAAGAAATTATTATTATCTTAAGGAAAACCTAAAACCCAAAATCCAACCTTCCCCATTTTGTCCATTTTCTCATTTTGTAATTGTTATTATCTTCTGAAAAACTTCTACCAAAACCTACCATTGATAATATTTCTTACTATGGGAACATGCTTAATGCAAATTGTGCAACTAAATCCACAACAATAATGAGTATGACTAGATACTTTCCCATTTATATGTGCCAAGTTTATCCAAAACAATAATGAACATGACCAAATATTTACCTTATTTATAGAGCCATTCATCTTTTGGTGCTCCATGCCTTAGCCAACTGAATTTCTTTTATTTTCTAACTAGTCTTTCAAGAACTTCAAAGCAAGACCCTTGCGATGCCTACAAAACAAAGAATCCAGCATCGTATCTCACCAGAATCTTTGAAACCCTCTTTTGCATGCATCAAATGGTCACGTCTCCAATACTCGGACCTTGTATCTGTTGGATATGTTATTAATATAGTCCAAAATAATATGTTCACATACAAGCCCAATAGGTGAAAACATAGTTATTAAGGTCTATATGGGCCGAAGCCCAATAGTTTGCATATAAAAACTCTAGGGTTTCCTTACGCTGGAGGTAACACTGTTAAGCGTTCCAAACTTGATATCTCTTGGTGTAATACTTCAAGCAACCGCTTTTTTCTCTCTAAAACCCATAACCTCTAACAATCTTGAAGTATTATGTTCGTGTGTTGGATTTGAGCGAGTAAGGTGTCTTCTTAAAGATTTCGTCAAGACGAACTCACGGGTGTAATTTATTTTCGATTTCAACGGTGGTATTGGCCGAGATCTGAGTTTGAAAATTCGGGTGACTGAAATCTTTGATTCAAAAACCCAAAAATTATAGCCAATTTTAGAGGGTAAAACCATTGGGCTTTGTTCTACTCGCCAATACAAATGTTTTGAGTGGTCACTCATGTCGATTGGAGGTCGGACGGAGAAGTTACGGCACCTGGAAGTTTCCATCTGAATTTCCAGCGAATTTCGGCGACGGAAATTTCTAGCGAGTTTGGACGATAAAGGCAGTCCATCTTAAGGTTTTTTGGCACTCTGGATATATTTTTGGGGTTTGGTTTGGCAAATTCCATCTCTACAGAGCGGTTTGATCAAGGTTAGGGGAGTTATTCGACTTTGTGGCTCTGAGGACTCCAAGGTGCACTCTTTCTAACACTTTGCTCTGATTAAAATGGCAAAGTGTATTTCTTATGATATTATAAAGTTGCAATCATTTGATGTTACTGAATTTCATTGCTGGAAATTATATGTTTAATTTGGCATGAAAGAACGTGACATATTCTATACTGTATTAAGTGATTTTATATCTACCACTGAAGATGTGGATGAATATCAATGGAATAAATATGAGGATTTTTGTAGAAATTACTTGTTGAACTCTCTAAATCCTAATCTAGCTATAACTTATAGTGAGTATAAGATGGCGAAAGAGATATGGGATCACTTGAACGCTCAGTTCCAAAAATGAGAGGGGCTTTCTAAAACTTTCCTAGCGGAGAAATTCTTTGACTTTAAATTCACTATGAATTTAAACATTACCTCTCACTTAGTTGAATTTGAGAACATGAGGAATAAGCTAAAAAATGATAACTCTAATATGTCCGATAATCTCTTTGTCGATCTTGTGTTAAGCAAACTACTAACCAAATGGAGTTCTTTCAAGACTGAAATGCACAAACTGAAGGTACAGATGGACTGGATGAATTAAAGAGGTATATTCACATTGAGGATCAAAATATTACTAAGAATATTTTAGAACAAGTAGGACAACAAAAGTCAGTTGTCAACTTAGTTTTACACTCCAATAAATCTTAGAAAAAGTCCAAGTCACTAAAAGGTGAATCATCTTTACAGTTAGAGGCCAAAAGGACTTTCTTCAAAAAGAAGAAGAAGGGCAAGTGCCATAACTGTGGAAAGTGGAATCACTAGGCAGCAGAGTGTAAATTGTTGAAGAAGCCAAAGAATGACACACTACAAAATGAGGCCAATATGCCAATTAGAGTATCTGAGCCTCGAGCCTTCATTGGAATGATGAAGAATGGAAAAGCCAGCGTCTCTTCTGAGTGGTGGTTGGACAGTGTGCTACTTGTCATGCAACAAATGACAAGAACTTACTTACTAAGGTCACAAAAGTGAAAGACGCTGTGGAAAATTGCAATGGTGGTGAGGCAAAGGTGACTCATGCTGGAACTGCAAATTTGGTGCTTTCTTCAGGTAAATTACTAACTTTGAAACATGTTAAAGTAGTACCATTACTTAAAATAATTTGATATCTATGAGTTTACTTGATAAAGCTGGTATGTCTTTTTCAACTATGAATGGTAGAGTAACTTTATCTATTAATTTATATTATTTCGGTTGTACATTCGTGGTTAATAGTATATATAGGTTGAGTTTAAATACTGATAGCATAAATCATGTGAATTCTACTTTAATTGATCCAAAGTTGCCACATAATAGACTTAGACATGTGAATTACAGGAAAATGCAACGTTTAGCTAAAATTCACAACATTCCATTAGATACTTCTGTTCGATTTGACAAGTGTGAAGTGTGTGCACAGGCTAAAATCACTAGAAAACCCTTTAATTTAGTTTGTAAAAGCACACAACTTCTTGAGTTAATACTTTCTGACATTTGTGACTTTAGAAATTACATTACTAGAGATGGTTGGAAGTATATAATAACATTCATAAACGATTTTTCTAGATATTGTTATGTTTATTTGTTGAAATCGAAAGATGAGGCTTTTGAAAAATTTAAGATTTTCAAGTCTAGAGTATAAAATTAACTCAACTTGAAAATTAATAGGTTTAGAAGTGATAAAGGAGGAGAATATACTATGTCAAGGTTCAAGGAATTTTATGCTTCATAAGGTATAATACTTGAAACCACCACTCCTTATTCACCCCCAATCAAATGGTGTTGCTGAGCGTAAGAATAGAACGTTAACTGAAATGTTAAACTCTATGTTACTTATAGCTGGCATGCCTTCCTCCTGCTAGGGAGAAGCAGTTCTAACTACTAATCACATCTTGAATAGGTTGCCGCACTCTAAGTTGTCCATGACACCTTATGAGATATGACATAAACACCCTTGTAGATATGATACTCTTAAGACTTAGGGCTATATTGCTTATGTAAACATACCAGATCCTAAGAAACCTAAAGTGGGACTTAAAACCATTACTTGTGTATATCTAGGTAGTATAGAAAATAGTGCTGCAAATAGGTTTTTAGTTCTATCTACTAACACAGTGATAGAATCTAGAGATGCAGTGTTCTTTAAAAACAAGTTTCTCAGAGATCAAGACTTGAATGATTCTGGATCTACAGCTATGATTTCAAAATCTCTTGTAGAATCTGAAGCAAGCCCTTCTAACACTAATTCCACACAGTTGGCTGTTGAACAATTTCTAGTTAGAGTATCCACAAGAGAAAGAGTTCCCAAAAAATTTTGGTGAAAAATTTGTTACTTACTATCTTGAGGATGATTCATTCTCATTTCAGGAAGCAATGAGATCTAGGGAATCCCTATTGTGGGCAGAAGCCATAAATGATGAAATGAGCTCTCTACTGCAGAACCACACTTGGCAGCTAGTAAATTTGCCAAAATGGGCTAAGGCTATAGGCTGTAAATGGGTATTGAAGAAGAAATTGAATAGTGATGGATCGATAGCCAGATACAAAGTACGTTTAGTAACTAAAGGATATAAACAACAAAGTGGAATAGATCATTTTGATGTCTATTAATTTGTGTGTCATCTATTAATTATAAGAATTCTTCTTGCTTTGGCATTTATTGAATACTTTGTAATGCATCAAATGAATGTAAAAACAGCTTTCTTAAATGGGAGTTAAATGAGGAAATTTACATGGAACAACTGGAAGGATATGTTATGAAAGGTCTTGAGGACAAAAGTTTGTAAATTGAATAAATCCTTGTATGGTCTTAAACAAGCACCTAAGATGTGACATCTTAAATTTGACAAAATTGTAAAGAGTTATGGCTTTCAGTCTAGTTATTCAGATAAATGCCTTTACCATCATTCTATGTCAAATAAGATAGACAGCATTTGCTTATATTTTGATGACATGTTAATTTTTGGTTCCGATCATTCTGTAGTGAGTGACGTGAAAGCTACTTTAGCTAAATAATTTGACATGAAAGATCTTGGTATTGCTAATATCATTCTTGGTATGAAAGTAAGCTTTAAACGGCAAGTCATCTCCCTTAGTCAGACTCATTAGATTAAGCAGCTATTTTCTACTTGGGGATACAATAAGTGTAAACCGAGTGAGACACCATGTGATTATAATAACAGATTGAGTCCTAACGAATGGACCAGTGTGGATCAATTAAAGTACTCGAAATTACTTGGTAGTCTCATGTATGTTATGAGTTGCATTAGATCCGACATAGCCTTCACAGTTGGCATACTGAGTCGTTTTACTAGTAATTCTAGTAAAGAGCATTGGGATGCCCTCGATAAGCTAATGAGATACCTTAAATATACTAAAATTATGCTCTCTATTATTCTGGTTATCCTCCAAGTGTAGATGGATATTCTAATGTCTCATGGTATTTAGATATTGAAAATAGTAAGTCCATTAGTGGATATGTATTCACTTTGAGTGGAGCTGCTATTACTTGGAAATCCAAACAACAAACTGTATTGCATTGTCATCTATGGAATCGGAACTTTTTGCTTTAGCCTCAGCCAGTAAAGAGATAGAGTGGATAAAGAATCTGATTATGGTTATTCCTTTAAATCGACTAAAGATTAATTCTTTAAGCCTATTCTGTGATAATCGAGCAGCTGTCCAAGTTGTCGAGAATGCTCTCTTTAATTCAAAGCGAAGACATGTGAGACTAAGACATGCGTTGTTGAATTATCTGAGAAAACAAGGGGTTATCACCTTGATTGATGTTAGATCAAAGGATAACATAGCCGATACTCTCACCAAAGGTATGCCTAAAGATCGATTATTCAAAACAGTGGGGGAATTGAGATTAAAGACTATATAGGCAGGTCTTAACTACTATTTACTTATTTTCTAATTTTGTGTTTTGAATTATCGAATCTTTCTTTATTGTCTACAATGATAAGCACAGTTTATATGTTTCATCGATGTTCACAGTTGCTGACTAATTTGAAAATGGTGAGTTATCTCATTTCAAACTTAATAAAAATGACTTTAACCCAATTTAAATGTTCTATCGGAGAAACTTGTATCATTCCAAACTTAATGATACAATTAAACTAGGTTGGACTATCATTTTTGGTTAAATGATCTCATTCCAAACTTGATACTAGATTATTTGACTTTAAGAAATCAGTAACTGTGACATTCCAAATTGAAACATAGAAATAATTGTTTACATAAGAAGCCTGATGGTATTATTCTTAATTGAAACTTGATATTACATGACTAAGTTATTGTAGGTGACTTGACTATTGGTCATGTTCTTTGAAACTAGACAATAGTTATTCTCCTACAAATAAACTTAAGTTGATGGCTCTTTGTAAATCACATTGTTTAGGTCTTGTTCATAATATATGAAACTTGATTGATGCTTATGAACATGATATTATGATGCTTTATGACATCAATATATATTCTTCTCTGCTTGATGGAATATTGCTAAGTTTTTATTCAAATGATTGAATTCATGATAATATGAAATTCATATTTGACATTCTACAGGGAATGGCAAAGATGGATGAGAGCTTAATGAGTGGGATTTTGACCAAGATGACCTACTTGATGAATGAATATATATCATTTAAAGTGTGTAGGGACTTGACGGTTTACCTACTATTGCCTATTTTGATGAAGTCCATTTACTTGAGACTAGCATTTTACTATTTTTATTTTGTGAACATTATTATGCTTGTTTCTTATATTTGTAAGGCACTGGATTATTTTGACTGGCCTATTTATACTTGACTATTATGCATATATTGGTTGTGAACTGAGTCTGAGATTTAGTTTGGGATTTTGATTTTTTTTAATCTCAGAATAGATTCATGATAAGAATGATGAGTAAATGATGATTTAGTTTAATACTTTACTGTTGAAATACTCTTTGACAGATCCAAGTTGATTGTCTTGGACTGAATGTGGATGATTCATGTTTGTGTGAACATTACACTGACCACCTTATTGGATTGTGCTATATGTTGAACATAGGAGGAGATTGTTGAATATATTATTAATATAGTCTAAAATAATATGTTCATATACAAGCCCAATAGATGAAAGCATGATTATTTGGGTCTATATGGGCCGGAGCCCAATAACTTACATATAAAAACTCTAGGGTTTCCCTACGCTAGAGGTAACACTATTGAGCGTTCCAAACTTGACGTCTCTTGATGTAATATTTCAAACAACCGCTTCTTCTCTCTCAAACCCATAACCTCCAACAGTATCTAAATAAGTATTGGGTGAATGATTTGCCAAAAATATGCTTTGTTCTTGGTGAGGCATATCAAAATATGTATACTTGTTGAATGGTTTAACTATTATTAAAGATCTTTCCGACCAATGGTAGCAGAAACTACTTTAATGCATAATAGGAAATGGATGTGAGACCAATACGATGAACTATAACTTTCAACTGTAAATAGCAGTTTATCTATGCACTTTATGTTTTATTAGGTACATGCAATTGCCATGTTCAATATCATGAAATTACCATTGGTGCTTTCGTCCATCAAATGCTTCATCCTTGATAAGATACCTCTCTCTCAAATAATGATTATAATATCCTGGATCTTTTTTATTCGAATAAAGCACGAGGCACTGAGATGGCAGAGAGATGGAAAAGAGCTCTTGCAGCAGTGAAGTTTCCATCCATTCGAAGTGCTACTTTGTTGCTAGACAATGCCCTAGACTTCAATCCTTTCTGATGTAGTCACTATACTTGCCATCCTCCGCAATTGAATGTATATGAAGCCGAGAATCAGGAAGATGTCCCAAGACATATGCTCTGGTGGGTTTCTTAGGTTCTGTTTGGCAACTTGCCAAACAATAATAATTTCTACTCTTTTGTTCCCAGGAGTAGATTTGGAACAGAAATTCGTTTGGTAAAATTTTTGTTCCCGAGAACAAATTTCCATTTTTTTGTGCTCGAAATAGATTTGAAATAGAGTCGAGAAGTAAAAAAAAAGTTGATTCTTTGTTTTCGAGAACAATTCTAGAATCAACCAACCTATATTTTCTCTTTTCTTATCTTTTTTCTTGTTCTTCTTCCCTCTTTCTTCTTCTTCAACTACCGCCGCCGCCGCTGTTTGCCGCCCACCGCCACCGGTGACCGGTGACCAGTTGGCCAAGGTCCAGCAAGCTCGTTGGAGGCTCGCCTGGGCCTCCCCTGACCACTGGTGAGCCTCGCCTGGCCGGGCAAGGCTCATCCAGCCACAAGCAAGGCTTAGCCCAACCGCCGATAGGGCTCGACCTCTCTGGGCCACCGTAAGGTTGGCGTCGCCTAGCTAAGGCGAGGCCAACCTCACTATGGCTTGGCGAGGTCGAGCCCTGCCGGCTATTGGGCGATCTCGCCTCGCCAGATTTAAGCGAGGCCACTCACCCAACCAAGGCTCGGCTAACGAAGAGCAGCCTCGCCGAGGGCTAGCGACGCTCCGGCGAGGTTGCCGGTTATCTGAAGGGTGGCGACTGGCAAACCTTGAAGGAGAAGAAGAGAAAAAAAAAAAAAACAAAACAAAAGAGAAAAAAGTAATAAAATTATTTAAAAAATGATTTGGATTAGAAATTTTCAGAATAGTACCAAACGTAATTCTATTCGGTGAATTGAAATTTTAGACAGTTACCAAATAGCTTAAAATACTTATAAATTGTTACCGGGAACAGAATAATAAAGAATTTATGATTAAAAATTGTTCCTGAGAACAGAAGCGTTACCAAACGCGCCTTTGGTGTAAGGTTTGCCTAGGATTCCATATTGTTGTCCACATGGAATTCCGGGTTTGATAAAAGTGAGTTGCTGCTCTCCCTCCTTAGAAAATTATAAAGGGAGAGAACTTGGGAACAAGTTGAATGGTCGACAAGTTTGAAGTTTCATGTATCTTATGTAAAATGTACGAGAGCTGGTCAATATGAATGTTTTGTATGGGTGTGAGCTTCCCTTGATATTAGATCAAAATGTTAATCTACTTCAGTGCCTTGAATGATTTGCAAGTCTATTTTCAACTAATGTATTTCAGCCAAAAAAATATCCAAATTCAAGGGATGGTAAATTTTCTCATAATTGGACGACTAATCAAAATATTGACGTGATTAATGTGGTCATAATATACAATACACTTCAGTTGCGTAAAAATTGACTTTTAAATGTTTAGTGCCGAGTTTGAAAATGGGACAAACATCAGGGGTTATTCATGTTTTCCATTTTGATATCAAACCTTGGGCTCACCTCATGTAAGAAAATACGAGCAAATGCTTGCCATACTTCTAGTTCAGAACAGCCAGGTTAGAGCCTCAAGTTGAAAAGACGTCTCTATGTTTATCATAAATTGATGTTTATATTACCTTCTGAAATTCATGTTTCGACTATTTTCTTTGAAAACGACAAATTTTCTATAGGTTATTTTTTCTAATCTCAAAATTTTATGGAATTAACATATCAAACGCTCAGTTGTGGAATCATTCGAAAGGGATAAGTACAAATTATGCACTGATATGGAGTTACTTCTAGTACATACAATTTTAGTAGATAGATGAAAATATATAAGGCAGAGAACAGAGACAGTATGAACTTTCTTTTCTTACACGAAATTTTTGTGACTTGCCAATCATCTTGAATTAGGTTGTGACCCTGTGGGATTGCAATGACCGTTTATTTGATTTTCCTTTGCAAGTAATATTCAATTGATTATATTAATTTAGATTGAGAATTTTTTCTAGTAGATAAAAGGAAAATTTCAAGTTTTGTCTTCTCATTATCACTGCATCACCTATAGAATTGGATCCCTTTCTCTTCTAGAAGATCTTGCTTTGTATAGAATAGACCTAGAACCCTCATGCATTCAAATAGCTAGTTTTTGGCAGTCATCAAGTGTGGTGGGTTAGTGGTAAAGAGATCACGATCTTCAATGAGGTCACAAGTTCGATCCATGTTGTGAGTAAACATTTGGTCAGCTTGTGCCTTAAACTTTAGCTATCACATGTGAAGAGATTTCTCAACTTTTAATTTGGCGGTGGGGCTATAGTGACGGACTCACCTACTTATAGGTGAATTGAGTAGTTACAACTTCAATGTTATATTATGCATGAAAGTAGTGCCTAAAGAGGTAGCTATATCGATCGCTTTCCCTAACATTTTAACTCATAAAAGGAACTAGTTCTTTTTAAAATAAAAAGAGACTAAAATGAATATGTATATATACTAAAATAATTTTTCCTTAGTGTAGAGTACAAATAGACAAGACTAACGGGCATGTTGCCCGCTTCACCAAAATTTGGTCCAAACAGGCAGATTTGAGCAATGACCTTGTATAAAAAGGCCCGATCCACCTAACATTAGGCCAAGCCTTGCTTGGCTACCCCTTACATTTCATTACATGTATTAAATAATGGATGGGCCTTTAACAATGCACTGAGCTTTACTTTTAGGCCCGGGTTGATTTGGGTTTGCACAATGATCACCTCTAAACGCGAAGTATTAAATATATGCAAAACATAAGCCGTAGAAGGTATGGTTGGAATATAATGGTCGAATTCCCTGAAAAAAAAAAATTCCTTTAGGTTTATGTCCAAATTATGATATAATTCTTATTATCCCAATTGAAAAATAATGGCCAAATTCCACATGTTTAATATTATTCAAAACAAAGTTTCGTAATCCCTATTTATATATGTATTGACAGAAATCTGAAAACAATATCTTAGTAGGAAGCTATCTTCTAACTGTACAAAACATCAGTTTGTATTTGTACACTGATATCGAATGTATGTGTGTAAGATAGAAAAGGAGAGAGTTGCTTTTGATATTTCACTAATACAATAAATCTATGTTGAAAGATATGATTGCATTATTAGGTTCTTTGATAATATAACATTCTGCTGGACAAAGGAGAATATCATAAATATTTCATTAATCTATGAATAGAATTAAAATTGTATCATGCATGTACAACATGATTTTTGTGTAGAATCATTTTTTAATTAATGAGGTGACGCAGGTGTATAGTAGGAGACTTTAAAAGAATACATATTTCTATGGAAAAATATTTGGATTAAAACTTTGACATTGCTCAAATGAACAAAATCAATACAAGCTTAAAATTAAGATTAGTTTTTAAAACATAGCATTTAAGGTGTATTCAATTTTCTTTACAATTTGCCTTTATCATTTGTATAGATGCAGTAATCATGAGATACAATGTTTGAAAAGAATTATGACTTTTCGATCTATGTATTGTCTTTTGGTAATTATAAAATAATGTGTTTTAAGTTAATTTATATATTTGTATCTTCTTAGTAAAATGGTTTATCCATTTATATGTGAGTTGCATATTTTCTTGATAAAATGGACGTTGCATGGAAAACATAATTTCTTACTTGTGGTTACCTATTAGTAAATCATATACACCAATTTATTTCTCCATATTTGCTTGTTTACTAGCTCAGACAATGTTAATTCTCTCATTCAGAGACATATCAAACAACATGTATGCGAGATGATGAGTATAACTATTGTTGGAGATCTTTTATTTATAACGGGAAAGAGATCCTGATATAACAAATTATAATTGTCAGTAATAAATAGCAGTTTATACACATATTTTAAAGTTTTATAAAAATAAAAAAAAAATGTAATACCTCCTTTCAATATTGTGAAATTGCCATCGACATTTCCGTTCATCAAAATCATCAACAATCTAACGGTCTAGATTTAAATTTCTCAAAATAGGTAAGTAATCTCCGAGGGGGTGTATATGGTCGCACTTCTAGAGAAAATCAATTCTAACAAACCTTGCCGTTGATAATATTTTTTAGTATGGGAATGTATTAAACGCAAATTGTGTGAGTCTATCCACACTAATGATGAGCATGCCTAAAAATTCACCTATTTATAGAGCCCTTCATCTCTTATAGCACCACACCTTAGCTGACTATATTTCTTCTTTCTTACTAGTCCTCCAAGTGCTTCAACGCAAGACCATTGTGATTTCTCATCTTTGAAAACCTCTTATAAAATGCATCCAACAATCATATCTCATATACTCCAACCTTGTATGTACATAAGAATCGGATCAATGATCTACCAGATAGCATCCCTGGTGAGATCTCTCTCTCGTGCATGAGCGCACACACGCACAAATTATGATTATAACACCTTGGATATCATTTTCTAAATGACAGGACGAGGCCACTATTGAAGCCTCTAAAAGGGAAAAGATCCCGAGCGATATCCTTTGGAGGGTTGCTCGGTGTGAGATGTGCCAGCGGATAGCTCCCCTTTCAAACTTTGATCGCATTTAGACAAGAACAGAAGAGCTAAATGGGTAATGTCTCATTAGTGGGTTATGCAATTCCTACCTAACCTACCGTTTATCATATTTCTCGATATGGGACTGTATGAATGCAAAATATGCAAGTGTATCCACCGATAATGAGAATGACCAATTCTTTTCCTATTTATACAACTCTAATCTTTTGAAACTCCAAGCTTCAATATGTTAATCCGTTTGAGTCACAATCTTACCACTCCCCTCGTATATGAGCATCTCTATAAACAAATGATGAAGTTGTTCTATTGACTTCTTCAATCTTTTTTCCCAAGAAACCTATTGATGCATCCATTTGTTACTTTAAAGATTATGGACCACATGAAAGGCACATAATTTAGATGTATCAATAGGTTTCTTGGGGAAAAGACTTTAGACACAAGTCAAATAAGTGATCTACCAGAATAAGCTATCCGACTTCTCGTCTTCTTTAAGGGTATGAATTTTCAAGAGTAACATTTTTTTAGCTTAATTATTTTTGTCTTAATCCGACTAAATATCGTTCTTACGTACGATTTGGATGATTGATCTAACATCATATCACTCACTAATTGCAAAATTATTGTGTCTCACTCTATGCGGATATAGCGTTAAGAGATGGCCTGCCGACACCATTGAGAGGAAAAGAAATTTTGAAGTCTAATCAACGGTGATGTGATTGTCGACCCTCCACCCTTGCTTCTTACCACGCCCGTGGCCAATTCTCCTCCAGATCGTCATCCATTGAACGTAGTGAACTTTGCACAGGTTCTATGTTGTTGAATTCCAATTTGCAAAGCAAACTCCATCTTCAATGGAAAGATAGAGGAAGAGAACTTAGGGCCTGCTTTAGGGTGAATAGTTCCACTTTCAAGTATCACATGTAAAATCTTAAAGAGTTCAGTCTAAAGAGTGAGCTTCCGATAATTGTTTCATCACTTGGAAAAAAAAAAAAAGATTTGTTGCACGGCATCCATCTGTTCTTTTCCATATTATGTGCATATCTCTGATAAAGTTGATTCTAATAATTTTTGTGGTGCTAATGAAACGTGCGATATGAATGTTGAGCCATAGTCAACTTAATCATGCCATAGGAACATGACCCTAAAACAATGGTGAGCTTAACAAATCTTTTTAGTCAGACTTTTCTCTAATCAGCAAAATCCGACATGAATCTTCTAGTTATAATTCAAACATAAAGAAACTAAAATAGAATATTACTTCATATTTCTAGTTTTAATAAATGTTATTTGGGTTGACAATATAAAACACCACCTATTGGAATCAAGAATTCAAATGGACATGAAATGTATGCTTCGGGTACACGCAATAAATTTCCATATGAACAAAACAATATACTATAAGTCAAACAACAATAAGCTTGATATCCTTCATCACTCATATTATGTAACACAGAAGAGTCCAATTTTTTTCTAATGGAACACGATCTATCGTTCATATTGACCCTATAGAACAAGCGAAATAGAAGAACTAAAGACATCCATTTTTCTATAGTATACTATGTACTAGCTCCATTTCCGTGTCCGTTATTTGATTTGAGTTTAAAGAATTAGAGTTACCATAAGGTGAACACATGTAATCATCCGTGCACCTCTCGATATTGATTTTGTGAACTTACAATGAAGATGTTGATATGTTAGAAGGTTCATATAGAGATGTGACCTTAGACAAGCATTGATTGAAATGAACTTTTAAATGGCAGAAAGAGTAGGTGATATAACATGCTTCTATTGAAAGGTGGAATTCCATTTTTGATTGAACGTTAATGAAATAAGTAGTTGGTTTTTAGAGAATTTTTATGAATATCAAGGTTTTTGAGCACCTATATCAATAAAACACTCCAAAGAGCTCAATTTTTTTGTGGTTGATTCATACTATGTTAAGTTATATGTGTACCGACCTTTCCTTGGGGGAACTACTTCCCTTGGGGGAACTACATAGAGATGACTAATGAATTACCAAGTTTATACTTAGTCCGGGCTCTCCGAAACCCCAACCAATTTGCAACCTTCAGGTTAGTTAATATAAAACATCAGTCAATTTATTTAGGAGTTGCCACTAATATATTTTTGATAGGTCGATTAGACACTTAAATATAGGAGAATACTTTATTTCTACAAATCAGAGATTCAATGGAATCGGGGACTTGATTGTGTTAGTTTATTTTAAAGCCCATTCGGTATCTTTTCTCTTTTATTAAAAGAAAAACTATTTTTACAAGCAACTTGCATTAATTTTCAATGTAACCATGAACATGTAATGGATGATCATGCAGGTGTGCAATTAATAAAGTAACAACTAATAATCAAAACATGAAATAAATAAATTGCTAGAAAAAAAAAAAGAATTGAAACACTCTACAAATCGATTAAGTAATTTTTCGATTTTTTATTTAACTTAATATAAAAACTATACTATATGCAATGCATGTAATGCAAACATAGAAATTCCAGTAAAAAATATTATGTGACTTTTTAATAAAATTAGGATATATGCTATAGAACTCCTAAAACTTATCACAAAAGTATAATTAGATCCTGAAACTTTAAAAAATTGTAATCAAGTCCTTAAACTTATTAAATCAGTGCAATCGAGTTAGTCCATTAATATCGTCAATCAATCTAACAGAAAATATTGATGTGGCATTTTTAAATGAATTTCTCCTTTTTTACATGGCATTTTTTATTTTTCTTCAACAAATTACATTTATATATTTAAACTAGATTAAAAACCTAAAAAATAATAAAATAATAAAAAAAAACTTAGAAAACAACAATGGAAATAGAAAAGAAAAAAGGGGAGGTCTTGCGAGTGGGGGTGATGCCACTATCGCCTATTGCTAGAGCAGCCTAGGCAAGGGCCAATGACCATCGCCCACCTCAGTCAAGGGCTTGTAGGCCATAGTGGAGGGTCAACGAGGCCTCGTTAGGCTCAGGCTAGCCTTACTTGGGGCACGCGAGACTCACCCAAATCTAGACAATGCCTTGTTGATCCTTGCTTGGGGCCAATGCGACTCACCCATATTTGGACGACTTCAACCCTCGCTAAGGCTCGAGGAGTCTTGCCAGCCCTTGGCAAGGCCTCGTTGGGCCTGGGCAAGGGCTGATAACCCTAGCTAGGCTATCGCCGGCCTAATTGAGGGCCTAATTTCTTAGTTATAGGCAAGCCTCACTCGACCCTAGTAAGGGTCGCCAACTCTCACTTGGGGTTGGCTAGGCCTCGCCCGAGGACAACAAGCACCAGCGACTTCATTGGTCTTTTCGACGGGGTGGCAATAGCGCTCTACCAACAAGGCCTCCTCTTCTTCTTTTCTCCTTTTTGTTGCTTTTGTAAATAAAATTTTGCCCTTTTTAGTTTTTAATTTAATTTAAATAAAACTTGAAGAAGAAAATAATGAAAAAATGCCATGTAAGAAATTAATTAAAAATGGCACGTCATTATTTTCCATTAAATAAATTGACAGAGTTAACGGAGAGACTCGATTGTACCAATTTAATAAGTTTTAGAATTTGATTGCACTTTTTAAAAGATTTAAAACCTTATTGCACTTTTGCAATAAGTTTTAGGACTTCTAGTATACATATTCCTCAAAAATTTTATCCGTCTTAGCATTTTTATATTAAAAACAAGTCCACATGTACTGCTTGCTCATCACTTCCCTCTGTTTCTCTCCCCATCCCTCCCTCCCTCAATATACGTACACTCAAGTATGAAATACTTTCATAAATGCTACCGGCATCCCATATTCCCATTCCTCATGTACATCAACATATGTTTACGTAAGGTAAAGTACATTGGGAGTGCCAAAACTTGGCACAAGTAGACGCTTTAGTGCCAAAAGTTTCAAAAGATATACTTATGTGCCACTTTTTTGAAAATTGGGACATTTCAATGCCAAACCCAGCAAGAGTGGCTAGAATTATAATATAACTTATTTTAATAATATAAGTGATCCGTGTGACTCGCCGGAATGCTTACTCGGCAATGAACGTGCAAAACAACGTCATTTTGTCCTTAAATTTATTAATTTCATATTAATTAAAAATAAATTTAAAAACTAAATTATTAAAAAAAAAAAAAAAAAAGGTGAGTAGCAGGTTCGGCGAGGGCTTCCTAAGGGCCGGCAACCCCAACCGACCACCCTTGGCCCACTGTTATTGGTCCTTTCCGGCAATAATGGGGCAGCAGCAATGAGGGTTACGAAGGCCCTCGCTGAACTTGTTGCTCAACCTTTTCTTTTTTTTAAAGAAAAATATATTTTAATTTTTTTTAATTAACATTTATAAATAAAAAAAATTAGGTTTACTGATGTGGACAATTCTTTGAAAAAAATTTGCTATGTGGATAATTTTTTTTTAAAAGAATTGCCATGCGGATGATTTTTTTTTTTTTTTTTAAATAGAAATTGCCACGTTAGCAAAAAAAAAAAAAAAAAGTCACTAGAAAATGTCACTTTAGTTATTTTGCTGGAATTTCTCGCCGTTGACACTTAAGTGTTCCATTCTTCTTCAATTTTGATACTTAAATGTACATTTTAGAACTTTTGATACTTAAGTATCCCTCTGTGTCAAGTTTTGGCATTTGTGGTGTTTATACCTCTATTTGTGAACCCCATTTCCGTCTCTATCTCCATCTTCTTCCTCACATGTGCTCTAGACCCCTACAAAAGCACCAAGGGTGTGAAATCTGCACCTTTTTTTTTTTTTTTTGACGAAGAGATGACTAGAGAAGAGATGGAGGATGACTGTAGAGGTGCATTACCACCATTGATTTTGTGAGTTTACAGTGACCCACATGTTGGTCCCTTAAAATCAATGGTGCTTAAGTGTTTGGTTCACCGGATTGGATTCAGCTTAGTATTTTTCCTTCTCGAGTTTCCTATGTGCAAGAAATATATGCTGCAAGGGATACAGATTAGCTAATCAAATAAATCCCTTAGACTATACACCTTTTCTTCTTTGAGTTCAAGGATAAAATACAAACTAACCGTGATAGCCTTTGAAATATAGAACCCTTACTTCATAATATGCTGTGAAAATTTCCAAGAACCACCGATAGGAAATGAGAAATGATGATCGTCTGAGGCATGCAAATATTGTGGTCAATGATTATTCCCACCCTTCAGAATTTGCAAAAGGCAATGCAAGAACAATGATGATAGTAAACTAGCTGAAAGAGTAAAAGAAGGAAGTGTTATTGTATATTAATTTTCAATTTGGGGAAAAGTACTAAAAAAGTCATAAACTTATGACATTAGTACTAATTCAATCATAAACATTTCAATTGAACCAATCTAGTCATAAATATTTTCATATTAATATCAATTCAATTCATCCAGTCAATTTTGGCTAGCCGATGCTAACGTGGACACCCATCTGTGAATACTAATGTGGCAGTTTTTAAATATTTTTTATTTTTCTAAATTTTTATTAATTTTTTTTCTTTTTTTTTCTTTTTCCTTTTCTTTTTCCTGTTCTTCCTCCTTGATGCAAGGCCCTCATAGGCCGCCAACGAAGGCCGTGGCCCTCACCCAAATGTGGGTGAGCCCTAGAGGTTGCGAGTAGGGGTGAGCGGTTCCTGGTTCCGGTTCGGTTCCGCATGGAACCTGAAACCTACCCTCAGGTACAGGTTCCTCATTTTTTGGAACCTGGAACCTACCCATCAGAACCAAGAACCTGGAACCTACCCTGTCACAGGTTCCGGGGTCGGTTCCAGGTTCCAACAAGTTTTTTTTTTTTTTTTCATTTTTAGTTAAAATAAACAAAAATGAACGCAACAATAATAAACAATCTTATACCTGTTAATCCTCACTCTTTTTTGAGCTTATCCTTCAAATCAATGATTAACACATAAAAATAGCTTGAACTCACCATAACGGGGTCCGACACCTTGACAATCCTTCAAGGAGCAGTACTCCAAAACTTTAGATGTCTAATTTTTGTGTGAGTTTCCGAGTTTTCATGACTTCGGGAGCCCGATAACCTGCACTTCTAGTTCTAGGAGGCACTGTAGGAGTGCAGATCAAAGAAGTCAGGCCAAACTCTAAGATGCAACCTTCAAGGTATGTTGCCATGGATAAACCTCCCGCCTCTGGCCGAATGGATGTGAGCAATGCCTTTAGCCACTCCTAGAGAAATCTTCACCCGCGATGCCCAGTCCAATGGTTGTCTCCCACCTTCTGCAAATCATTATCAGAAGGTAACTGTCAACAATGCAGCGAATAGGAGACAACCTACACTTCTTTCGACAAACCTTCCCCATGTATCCCACCTCACACTGTCGTGGTCGGGATAATCATCTACGTATGACAAGTCTCCAACATACAATAGAGTCTGTCCTTTTTGCGGATTATGCTTCGGTTTGAATCAAAAGTCTGACCAAGATCCCCTGCAATGGTCATCGGCATGCTGAGCACAGAAAGAAGTAGAACCATGGATGCATGTAACTTACCGGCAGAACTAAATTTGCTGCGACTTACTGATGAAAATGATTATCAAAACTAAATGATTCTACAAAGACTCATAGTACATACACAGGAATGAGCTTTTGAAGCTACTCTGAGGCATTGACTACCTATGCATGACAATATGATTTACTTTACCTATGAGACCGAAAGTATATGAAACATCAGGGCCAACCTCTGGAGGAGTAATGAACTAGAATTGTCGGACCGTGTGTCCAATTCCAACCTCATAATAGTATTTAGTGTTGTACTGCAAGTAAACGGAATAAACATTAGCTAAATTTACCAAATTTTGCAAACCAGGCACCAAAAAATTAATATTTCTGGAGGAAATCAGCCCCATTCAAAACCAGAACAAGAACAGCCCCAACAATAGCCATTAAACAGCAAGATGAAGATCCCATAACAGCCATCTTGGTCTTATTTTGGGATACGGAAGAACCTACGTGACACAACCCCCACAAATTCCCTTCCCTCACTATGTATGTACTTTGATCATGGCACACAAGCATGACACTCACATCTCAGAAATCGACCAAATAAAGTAGCTAAAATGTTAGATTAGATCTAACAGTTAAGAGCAGAAATAACAAGAGATTAGACCTGCGATTGAAGCTGGAGGAGGAGAGTTTCTTCGGTGTCGAGGGCGACGAGCGGCATCAAGGGACGTCGGGCGGCGTCGAGGGGGCGTCGAGGGGGTTGAGCGAGTGTCGAGGGGCCGAGAGGCGTCGAGGGGTGGCGCAGACGGCGCGACAGCTCGTCAGGCTCAATGGCGAGACGGCTCGTCGGACGAGCGGTGGGTGGTGGTGGTTCGGTGGCCAAGAGGTGGTGGTGAGTAGGGCGTGGGGCGGCGGTGTGGTGGTGGGTGAAGCAGCAAGCCAGCAAGAGGAAGGAAGAAGAAGAAGAAGAAGAAGAAGAAGAAGAGAGAAGAAGGGGGTTTCGACCGAGAGAGGGGAAAAGAGAAGAGAGAGAGAGAAAGAAAAGAAAAAAGTTGGTGGGGCAGGAAGTGACGTGAGGAGGAAAAAGGGGAGAAAAGAAAGAGAGAGAGAAAGAGAGAGAGAAAGGGGAAGGGGGAGAATCGGCAGAAAGGGGGGGAAAATCACGTTGGGGGAAGTGAAAGGCTAAGGTTTTTTTTTAGTTTTTGATAGGTTCCGGTTCCTATGAGAACCGGAACCGGTCCCTTTAGAACCGGGAACCGAACCGGACCTTCCGGGGCGGTTCTTCGGTTTCCGGTTCTACCCGGGAACCGTGCTCACCCTAGTTGCGAGCAAGGCGGCTTCACCCAAATTTGGGCAAGGCTAGCCTTGCCATGGCCTTGTAAGGGAAGCTACCTCACTCACAGCCTTAGGCGAGGTTTGGCGAGGGCCATCCTCACCACCCACTACAAGGAGAAGAAGGCCAAGGAGGAAGAAAAGGAAAAAATTAATAAAAAAATCAAAAAATAAAAAAATATTTAAAAATTGTCACCTTAGTGTCCGCCAATCGGCTGGCATCGGTCAACATCCACATCAGCATAGGTCAATTAAAATTGGTTTGATGGATTAAATTGATATTAATTTGAAAAAGGTTTAGAACTAAATTAATTCAATTGAAATATTTAATACTAAAGTGATACAAGTATCGTAAGTTTAGGACCTTTTTAATACTTTTCCCTTTCAATTAGTGTTACTTCATTGATCTGGTAAAATCAGGTTCGGCCCAAGCTCATGTGCACGCTTCACGGATTGAATTTGTTTCATTGCCTCTCCAGCCTAGGGATGCCCTATGAGTTCTCTTTCTTTCAAATTGATCATACTCCATGCTTCGAATTCAACACTTTGTAATAACATATGTGATGATGTGCTTCAAAAATACCTAAAAACCTCTCTCGTCGGCTAGCCAGCTGGTGCATAAGAATCAGGCATAATGCTTTAGTCCTTGAGCTGTCATTTGATTAGTGTTAGCAAGAACGAGACAATCAAAACAAGAATACGGAAAGGAATAGGAGTAAAGAATTAGAAGTAGGAAATGGTAATTTACAACTGAATCATCGCATTTGAAAAATATGTTCAAAATACGACAAGATGGGTGTTCCAAAATCAACGACTTAATTAAAGTATCCTTTGATTATTCTTTCCAATCCGCATGGCAAAACAACGATTAAAAAAAGAACACTTAGATATGTGGATCCAATAATCTAGAATAAGCCACTTATATTGATGCATAGGATACTTCTATAAATGTCTAAAAACTGCATCGATCCCAATTTTTATAAAATGTCAATGTGTATTGTTAATTGTAAAACCTTTTAATATTATGTCGACATTATGACACAATAGATTATGGCATCATCATGTCAATAAAAGTTAGGGAATGCAAATGTCAGTGAAAGTTGGAGATCCAGCAAGTGTACATAAGTGAAAGGAATTTAGGGTATTCGAGATATTAATTTCTAGAGGGAAGAGCAAATGGTATGGCTTTACCGTTGCTTGACGTACGCACTCTTTGTAGCATGCACAATTAACGGACGAGTCCATTCGAGGGTTCGGTGTCAGACTTCTTCGTCGTCGGTACTCTTTGTTTGCACTTGAATTTCAGTTGAATTAGAGAGAGAGAGAGAGAGAGAGAGTCCAATTTGTGAGTAAGAATTTGCCTTGGTTCAGTATAAAAATAAGGGATAATGACATAAATGGTCCTTTAACTTTGATTTAATGTGAAATATAGTATCTCAATTTTTTAATTTGTTCAATGTAAACCTTGAACTTACCCCAATATATAATGTTGTCCTTAAACTTTTAACACATTTAATTTAGTTTCTGAACTATATAAAAATGTTTACTGTTGGTCTTTCATTAATTCGAGTTCAAAGACAACATTAAACTTTTTACATAATCTATGGACTAAATTGAACATATCAAAAGTCCATATACCACATTGAACAAATTAAAGACCACATTGCACATTGGACTAAAGTTTAAAAACATATTAAACAAATTAAAGTTTACGGACCACATTGTACACTGTGCCTAAGTTCAAGAATCATTTCGAAGCCCTAGGTTTATTATTGCACAGCCCAAGACAAACTCATCATCTGAGCCCACTGTGCGTAGCCCATTCCCTTCAAGCCCATCATAATTGAATTCACCAGGTCCACCCATTAATCTCAGTCAAGGCTTTGAAACTCCCCCGTAACCGACTCGAGGAATGATCTTATCTTTCGTTCAATGGCGATTTTTTCGATTACGGTTACCGAAGGAGTTGGAGTCGCTTTTCCTCGCCGATTTAAACACCATGCCATCACTTCAGAGTGACTTCCCCCGTCGCCCCTCCCCACGCCTTCAGCCATCTTTTCACCGCCGTTTCTTGCCATTCCGAAGCCGTTCGCACCACCCTGTTTCCGAGACGGGGATCCCAAGGCGTGCTCAGTTTGAAGCTCTTTCGTAGGTTCCGATTTCGATTTTCTAACCATTACCGCAGATCAGATATTGAATCCTCTGTTGACACGATCAATTGCACACCATATGTTCACGATCAATTGCACACCATATGTTCGACACGAAATTCTTAAACTGAGTTCGTATTAGATTTGTGTCTCTGATTGTTGGATTATTTTGAGTGCGTATTGATTGCTGTGCACTATTTCACTGAGATTTCGCTGTTGCCGAGATTGAATCTGGTCATATTCTTTTTGTTTAGTTTCCATGGCGTGTCTTCCTGCTGCGTTCAATGTCGGAGAGGAGGTAATTCGAAAACGACAGCATCAGTTCTAATCTCTGAACTCATTGGCACCGGTTTGTTCATGGCGTTCCTTTTTGTTTGTTCGTTTTGATCACGCTGCGGCTGTGCGTATGAGTATTGAATGATTGGTAGTTGAAATGGTGGTGGATGGCGGCAGTCCTTCGACGGCCAAAGGAAGTCGACAACTTTGAACATTGATCTTGCTTGCATTTATTTAGAAGAGATGAATAAGTAAGTATGTTCAATTTTGTGAATAAGAAGGAGAAAAAGATATATGTGTGTATATCTATATACACACAAAAATAGAGAAAAAGAGAGAATGGAAAATGGGCTTGTTATAATTGAAAATGTACTTAGTGTGCGCTCCTTCAGATTATAGTCCAAAAGGGGCTTGGAAGTTGGTACGACATAATAAAAAATGGGCTTAGTATGGTTACATATTTGCAATTGTGTTTGGTGAGGTTAGGATTAAAAGGGACTGGTATAATAAGCCCCTTTATGTCCCCGGCTCAGATTCGTGTACAGTTTATGTTCAGACCAAGCCCAGTCCGTGTCCTTTTTCTAAAAAATATAGGAAATTATAATAAAGAACATATTATAAGAAGTAAAAAATGAACAAGAAATACAAAAAAAAAAAAAAATGTAATGAAAATGGAAACTGATTGTGCAGACGTTTTTCAAACACGAGAGGAAAATAAATATAAAGCCCAGGAACAATTTTCCTTTTGCTTGGATATAGTAAGTCCCCTCTCTATATCGCCCGCTCATGCACTTTGCCTACAACTACGTCATTATGTTATTGGTTATTTGCCAATGTTGGCGTTGGCTATCCTCAGGATCACCTAAATCGACATCACTAAGATCTTGCTTGCATTCTATATTGGCAAATTCACCTCCTTTCTCGAAGTAGGCACTCATTTTTTTCCTTTATTTTTCTAATTTTTTGGCATCTTTATTTTTTTATTTGATGACAAATAAAAGAATAAAAATATGCTACAAAATAGGAAAATAAGGAATTAAAAAAAAGGAATGCTCACCTCGGGGAAGGATGTGAGTTTGTCACAATATAATGGACATCTCAGCAATGTGGACAGGGGTGATCACGAGGGGGTGGCCAATCTCGACATGGGCTAATAAGCAGCTCAACAAGTTGTGGGTGAAGCCTACAAGCAAGCATCCCGCGAAAAAGAGAGATAATATCGTACATGGCTCAAACTCAAGATATAAAAGCTAACAATTCTTTTGGTCGATTTCAATGGAACGGAATAGAGAGATTTTGATGGAGAACAATCTTTTCATTTATTGAAAATTGGCTTGAAATTATCCTCATTTGGTGTAGTGGAGACTTGTGTATGAATGTAAGTGCCTTGGTTGACATAGTCCATAATCATTTTGTATTTGAGCTCCTCACATGATATAATACATTGGATATCTTGATAATGTGGATTGGGGTGGTCGAGAGGGGTGGCCAATCCCATCGTGGGCTAATAAGCATCTCAACAGATTGCATGCGAAGCCTAAGAGCAAACGTCCCACAAAAAAGAGAGACAATATCATATGCGAGTCAAACTCGAGACATAAATTTAATAATTCTTTTGGTTGATTTCAATGGAGCAGAACAAGAGAGATTTTGATGGAGAATAATCTTTCGTTTCTATTTTTATTGAAAATTGGGTTGAAATTATCCATGTTTGGTGTAGTGGAAACTTGTATATGGATGTAAGTTCCTTCCTTGGTCATCTTGTATTTGAGCTCCTTTTTTTGTTTTGAGCTGTTTGTGTATGGCTTTTACTTTTTGGGCTCTTTTTGCACATGGGTTCGCACCCCCTTAGTGCCTTATAGTTGATTTTTTTATCCATCAAATCATGGATAGCTGAATTGTTTGCACTTGGTTGAGAGAGAAAGAGAGAATGCTGATGGCACTCTACCTAGAAATCGGTTGCCTAATGTACCGTTCGTATGCCATTTGTTGGTATTTTATTTTTTCTTTTCTCCTCATTCTTAAGTTTTTCTTGATTGAGTACATTTTGATGATATGATTGAAGTGTTTACTTACTACTCCATATGTGAAAGCCAAAAAAGTAGACTTCACTTTGTCGTTGATGTGTTTGGTCACATCATTTAAGTGAGTCCACTCAACATGATCACTCAACATTTAAAGGCGCAAGTAGTGATAGGTCACAAAAGGATCAAATTCATAAATCAAGCAAGTTAGAGGAGTTGATTGCAAGAATAAAGGGGTGATGCAATTGAAAAAAAGGGGTACAAGTCAAGAGAACTAAACTAACTTAATCTAGAATTAAATGATATGGGCTATTGAGTCCTTCCATTATTCGCTAAAATTGCTGATATGGCCAATGGTGACTGTGGTGATTTTCCGTCGTGTTGCTACTCATTAGACAAGTTTTATGGTTTGAGATTGGCAATGCGATGCCTTGTGGAGCTGTACATGCACGAAACTTTTCTTCTTGCGTGGGCTCGCCCACCTATCTCTTTACCTTTTCTCCCTTTTGCGCTTGGGCCGGCCCCCGTGCAGATCATCTTCCTCCCCTCATGCCAAGAGTACGAGCAGAGGAAATTGGGGATCGCCATGGAGCAGATGGCGGCGTGATCCGCGGGTCGAATCAGTCCGGCCGGCAAGCTGGCGGTGGCAGGGGCCATGCGCGCCTGCCGGTTCTTTTGGGGGTTCGAGCTACAGAGGGAGAGAAATTGGAAGAGCTGGGGAGGGTTTAAGCGAGTGAGGGGGAGAGAACCAGATAGTGAGGGAGCGCGAGAGGGTGGTCGACCGTCGCCAGAGTCCGTTCGTCAAGCGCCGTCCTTGCAGTGCTTCCCCCGAACCAAGTAGGTCTTGTGCGTAGCCTTTTGATTTGTGTCGAGTTGCGTCGCCTTCCCAAGGATCTCGCTTCGGGAATTGTGGGATGGCCAGTCATCACTCGATCCATTTCGAGTTTTTCTCTCCCGTCGCCGCTGCCGAAGTCGAGTAGATCTTTCATTTTAAAAGCCTCTTCCTGTGAACCCCCGCTGCTCTGTCCTATTTTGGTAGGATAGGATGTTGAGTTTTGTTCCTCCCGTTAGTCACACGCGTACTGGGCTTCTGGAGGCTAATGTGGTTAATTTCGAATGCCCATTTGATGATTTTTTTTAAAGTTTGCTGCTGAGTCCGAGCACAAAAAAGGGTCGATATCGTTCCTCCGTTCCATGCCCACCACATGTTCGACGATATGTCTAAGCCGGCCTAGGCGTGTGCATTACCGATTCCCATGTGTTCTTCAACGCGGATAAGTACGTTTTGCATGTTATGAATCTTTTCCGCTGTGTTTTATTTGTCTCCCATTGGTTTCCTGGGTGTGGTGGTTGTAAGTGGTGCGCGGCTCGGAAGGGGCAGCAATGATGTATTCAAAAAATCTCAAGATAAATTTTAAAAAAAAATTTAAAGAATTAGAAAAATTATAAAAAAATTCAAAAAAAAATTCTGAAAATTCAAGAGCTTTCGGAGAACATTAAAACTTCCAGAAAATATTGAAAATTCGAGTTTTGTCTTTTAAATAATAATTTAAAAAATTGAAAAATTAGAAAATTAAAGAAAAAAAGTCAGAAAATTCAGAATTTCATTTTAAAAATTTAATAACAAACTTTCCCAACTATTTTCTTTAAAAAATGGAAGTTTCTTAACTCTAAAGTGTGCTAAAAAATTCAGTAAGCCCTTAGGGCTCTACCTTAGGGCTTCAATGGTCTTCAAAGACATTTACTTTTTTTTGCATGCTTTTGCTATTTTGATCTCTTTAGGCCAGTCTAGATTAACATTATCTTTTCCTTAATATTAAATATTTGCTCTCACATGCAATTTATTTAAACGCTTTCCTTGGTTACTAACTGTTATTTTAATTATTGCGTACCCGCATAATCACCTTGCGTGTTAGTGGATTGGTCTACAATTAATCCAAACTGCTTGACAAAATGTCTTTCTAAAATGAACAAAATTAAGTATCGAAATGACACTAATTAGTTAGTTAGTGTAATCTTATTAAAAAATTCTTATGAACATCTCATTGTCGCACGAGGTATGAGCTTGAGAGAGTTTGTGTCTAATCATGGACCATAGGCCCACTTTTTAGGCAATAGCCGTAAGTCACGACAATTGTGCATGGCATGCAGGTGATGTTTTAGCTCCTTTTGACAATAAATTCCCCTCATTATTCCAAGTTCCAGAGCTAAATCATGACAGCAAGCCAGAAGTCCACAAATGCTTGGGATGGCACGGGCACCTCGCGCAGACTGAGCAAGCATCACTACTGATAGAATAGATGGTATATTCTAGCATGACTCTTGCTGATGTTGGCTTGAAACTACCTTCTTGTTGTTTTAATAATGATGAAGGAATCGGTTATGGTTCCATTACCGACGGGCGAAAGGATGTCCTTCTCAATTCCTCCAACAGACTATAGAAATGTGTAAACGGCTGTGAAGTGGGCCATTACTTCACTGTGCAATGTGAAGCTCTTCTTATTGGTCCTCGGCAAGTGATCTTTGTAAATGGCGTACTTTATGGTTACCCAAAGAGATGTCCTTCTCAAAAGTTTCTAAAGGTCGAAGAATGATGCTGTGTCTAGATTAAGAGAGGAGTGCACTTGCAAATTAGATGTAACGAGACCCTGTACTACTGATCGCAATGCATTCCTGATTGCAATGCAATCCAGGAACCTTTTGCTAAACCTGTGTGCGCTCCCGAGTTATCATTATCAAATATAGGAAGCTTTGACTTAATAGAAGAAATTTTGTTCGTTATCAGTTGGAGAAGATTTGAACCACAACTTGCTCCTCAAGGAAGTGAAAACACTAGGCCTGAAAAAGTACTTGAAGCGAGATATATGCAATAAGAATATTCAATAGTGGAACAAATTTCATGCTGCTGTTCTGTAGAAAACCTACAATTTGTGCCATCCAAAGCGTTAGAAAGTCTAATCTAGAATTTGTGCCTTCATGATGTTATTGAATTGAAAATTTCTCAAGGCAAAGAAGAAGAGCACTCAAAAACCTTTAGCCCTCTCTAATTTCCACACTTCAACTTTAGACAGAAAAAACAAAGATAGTACACGAAAGCGCGTTAAGTAACCAATAATATCTTCATAGACAAGCTAGTCGATTCACTTTATAATGACATTTAGATGGGACCAAAATGTGTTAGATAATTTGTGACTTTCTCAATAAACACATCAGTTCATTTACATTATAATAAAGTTGGAAAAGATTTTCCATCATGACGAAAACTTAAGAAAAAAAGTCTTGTGATATGCTCTAACTTTTAATGTATTATTTTTGTAAAGGGTTATTAGCACGAATAAACCCCAAACCGGCATGTCTATGACAAATTTATTCCAAATGACAGCAAAAAAACCCAAAATCGGTATACTTATAACAGATTTACTTCAAAAAAATTTTACCGTCAAAACTCTTAAACTGATACATTTGTGACAAATATAAAAAAGAAAAGTGGCTGTTGGTTGTTGCAGTAGCCTTAGAAGTTGTAACTTATTTTAGGATTATAATTATCCAAGTACAGGGAGCATGCCTGAAATCTTGAGAAAAATATACCAGTAAATGTAAATAGGGAGTTACTTGTAATTTTACTTTGTCTTTGCTTTTGATAAATTTAAATTTACTATACTTGCACTTTATATTACAGTATTTTCATTTTTTTTCTAACCCAAAGTATGGACATACTTTGTCCAGGATTAGCGAAGAGCCATTTTTACACTAAAAAAAAAAAAAAAAAATCCAAAATCGATCTTTTGGAAAATGATCTTTCACTTTCTAGGTGAAAACATCCTTTTTGCACGTGCAATAGGACCCTTTTTGCTGATCTAAGGAAATTTTCATGGCAATAATAAGAAATCAACGGGAAAGCAACAACACTGTTGGCGACAATCCATTACCATTTGATGGCACTGATAGTATGGTATTTTTAATGAGGAGATGCATGAGGAATAATGAAATGATATGGCCAGCTATATAGTGAGACACATGTTTAAAAGTATCAAGTGGATGATTATTGAAGCAGTCAATGATGCCATTTTGAGGCTAGGAGGGTCCAACTAATTGCTTCCACTCTAAAGAAATCTAGTGATTCAATCATACGTTCCTACCTTGTACCATTAAAAGGGATATGTGCGCCGTGTGAAAGAAAGTAAGTTGAGATTTCTTTACTATATCCTGAAAATGATGAGACAAACTGGATGTGATTAGTGGATCCATATAAGAAAGCAAACTCACTATTAGTTTCAACCTTAAGCAAAATTACCAAGAAAAGAGGGAAAATAAGAAAGAAAAATAAGTAAAACTAGGATCTTCAATTTGAATATCAAAACCAATCTATATCTTCCCGCCTCCTACTACCCCACTAAAGGAAGAAGAGCATTCAAAACCTTTGTCCCTCTCCAATTTCCAAGCTTGACTTTAGACCTTGAAAAAACAAAATGAAAAAGACAGTACATGAAAACGCATAATTGACAATTTCTTAATAGACACATTAGGCAATTCACTTTATAACAACATTTAGATGATCGAAATGTGTTAGGTAATCAGTGACTTTCTCAATAAACACATCAAATCACAAGTTGGAAAAGATTTCCCATTGCAATGAAAACTTAAGAAAACAAGTCATGTGATATGCACTAACTTTTAATGCATTGTTATTTTAAATCAAATATAATTTAAATTATAGCTTACAGCATTAAGTGAATGAGTGACACTGTACAAAAATGTCACCTAATTCAAAATAGAATGATATTACTAATTAAAAGATAAAAGAGATATGTCTCACTTAAAATATGTAATTTTTCTAGCTTTTGCAGCCTTTCTTGCTAATTTCAAATTCACCCAATATAAATTCATAGTGAATTCTTTGGCTGCCACCATGAATTCCACATGATCAAACCGCTTAAAAGTGATTGGTCTACACAATGGTGCAACATTTTTCGGCAAGGTAAAATGAATGACAAATGGATGACAAACTTCAAAAGAATTCAACTCAAGAGCAATCTATGTCATTTCATGGGTAAAATTCATCGTTCGCAATCATTACGAAATTCCTTTAGTATATAGATAATTGAGATTTGCTTAACCGTAATGGTTATTAAACCTTTTTGAAATCTTCATTGTAGTCCGTGTGAGACAACCCGGTTACGCATATTCTCCCAACTCTACCCTTTAATAAACATAAATGAGGAATAGAATTGATAAATGGCAAAATGAACTAGTGGCATATTGTTTCGCATCTTTTGACAAATATTTATGATATCACAATTGTTTCCAACGATATTCACCCGAATTTTTTTTATGAAAAAAAAGATAAGAGTTTTTAATCCAAATATTCTAACAAAAAAAAAATGTCAATACCATTGGAAAATCCCAAACGATTATGATATATCCCAAAAGCTTGCAAACCTGGGAGGACATCGATGCTTTGTCCCTGTAAAATAAAATAAAATAAAATAAAATAAAATGAGTTCACATTGGGACGGCACGTGGACCTTGCTCACAAAAAGATGGTCACGGCACGGGGCAAGGAAGGACGGGGGTGGGGACAGAAGTCGAGCATTCAAACCCCGGCACAAGCTTCGACCAAAAACATAAAATTCCGGCAAAAAACAAAAACAATGGAGTAAGAGGGCTGGAGACATTTTCTTTCGAACGAAAATGTCGCTGTCCATAGTTTAGGGGCTACCTATTTTGAAAATACCACTTTGGAGATACTTCGAAAACAAGGCACCACTTTAGCGATATTTTTGAAATTTTCGGCTTTTAAATTTCTGATCTATAAAAAAGAAAAGCCACTTTATGACAGAAAAAAAATCTGTTGGCCAAAAACCAATGTTGCGCAAGTCCAACTCAGGTCTTTTCCGGAGTCTCACTAGTTGGATCTGTATTTAGATGTCCAAGTGCAAAGGTGTCCCAAACTATGTAGCATCGACACGTGACACGACGCGACACAACACGTCGACACGTCATTTTTAAAAAATAGAGAATTCCGACACGTTGCGACACGTTATATATTAAATAAATATTTTCATTTTTAATTAATTTGATTTAAATTCATAATTAAATAATTAATTTAAAAAGAGCATATAATAAATTTACACTAATAATATTAATAAATCAATTCATTTGAAATTCGAAAGATATATTCATAATTAATGCGAAACATGTTTTTAACTTTAACAAAAATTATTGATGAAATTAATAATTAATAAAAAATTAAAATCAATTTATTTAAATAAATCCATGATTTTCTAAAATGACCAAAATTTATCATTATTAAAAAATTTAATACTTTTATTTTTCGAAATTACTTTTTAATTTCATTTATTTAATTTTTCAATTAAAAAAAAATCCCTAAAGTTCATCCCTTCTTTCCTTCGTCCATTTCCCTTCACCCCAAATTTGTTTTACTTTTTTCCCTCCCCAACCACTGACAGACAGGCTATCAGCCTTCACTTCCCCTCTCCCCCCAAAGCTCAAAAGTACTATCTTTTCTTTCTTTTTTTTTCTTTTTCTTCTCTCGCGGTCCACCTAGAAAAGCTACGAGGGCTTCGCATCAGTTCCGTACGGGGGCTGCTTCAGCGTGTAACGTGTACTATCTCTTCTCAGGTGGTGTTTAGCTTTTATGGGGGTGTCCTTGGCGGGGGCGTTTCGAAGATTCGTGTAGCTCCGTAGCTTGTCCTGTGGGGTTTCGTTGGGCCGATCGTCAGGCTTCTTTTCCGTTAAAGTTGCGATTTCTACGGGGAGCGAGGGCGTTTGAGCTTGTAAAGTTACCCTCCTAATTCGAGAAACCCAAGTTACTTTCCTTTTCCCCCTCCTCCTACCGCTCGCCGCACGAACCCTTCGGCCCTTCCTCTCTTCTTCGTCTCGATCTTTCTCCTCCTCCTCGCCGCACGACCCCCTTCCTCTCCTCTTCCTCTTGATCCTTCTCATCCTCCTCCTCATCGCCAATCCATCGCAACAGTAGCGGCCCTCGCCGCTCTCTCTGGCCGTCTCTCGCCGTCGCGGTGGTCCGTTCGTGGCTTCGTCTCGCCGGCGGGAGGAGGAGCTTGCTTTCTCTCTCTTCTTTCTCTCTGTTCGGCTCTTTCTCTAGCCGTCTCTCACCGTCGCTCGCGGCCTCTGCTCCCTCGCTCTCCCTCGCCTCGACACGACACGGAAGCACGGACTTCATAGGTCCCAAGAAGAGTCCATCTCTAGTTTAGATCAGATGGAGAGGTTTTTAGCAGCAGGCAGTGTCGATGAGCTGAATGACTTGATCGGAAGAGATGGGCTCATCCTCGAGAAGATGGCTCTCAAAGGGGCCGGTCACACGCCGCTGCACGTCGCTTGTGTGGCCGGCCATTTGGATTTAGTCCGAGTGCTCCTGAAGTGGAGACCAAAGTATGCGGAAAAAGTGAACGCGGATGGTTTCAGTCCGCTGCACATCGCAGCAGCTCGAGGTGATGTTGAGATCGCGAGGGAGCTCTTGGGAGTGTATCGACACCTGTGCTCTGTGAAGGGAGTGGAGCAGAGAATCCCTTTGTATTATGCCATCGTAAACGGTGAGCTTGATGTCATGAAGGAACTGCTCTCCGCTTCCCCTGAGTCCGTTCAAGAGACAACCGCCCGAGAGGAGACGGTTCTTCACCTCGCTGTGAAGAACAATCGGTTTGATGCTGTCCATATGTTGGTGGAGCATATGAAGGACTATAACTGCGCATCTGTCATCGATCAGAAGGACAATGAAGGCAACACTGTATTGCATCTTGCTGTCGCCGCCCAAAATTTCGAGGCAAGTCATGCTACTCCCTTTTTTTTATCGCACTTTTCCTGGTGCAATATTTCGGTAAGGGTTTCAATTTGATATCGCTAAAATATGCAAAAGCCTTCTAAGCGAAGGAATCTATTAAATCGGATCTGTTTTGATCATCACTGTAATAAAGGATGTCTGTTTTAAGGTGTTATCTTAATTTCTGAAAATCAATGGGAACGAAAAAAGAAAAAAAAATGGGGTAATTAGTAATGGGATGATTAATGAATCGTCCATTCAAATTCGATTTATGGATTTGACAGATTCTTCATTGACAAAAAAAAAAATGAAAGATCTGGATGATAGAATCAGCAATCAGGAATCAAATAAAAAAAATTACAAAAGATAAGAAAAAGGGATTTTTAACTCCGAAAATCAATATAAATATTAGTTCTAATAAAATAAGTTATCCTACTAAATTATTAGCATCAATAAAAAATATTTGGCAGAAATTAAAGAAATTCAAAAGAATAAATGTTCGATTTATCCGTAAATCATATTCTTTTTTCAAATTTTTAATTGAAAGGATATGCATAGATATATCATTAATAGTCCGAGGATCACTACACAACTTTTTTTTGATAATTCAACAAAAACGATCGATAAATACATTTACAATAATGAAACAAATGAAGAAAAAATAGCTAAAACAAATAAAAATACAATTCGTTTCTGATATTAGTAATAAAAATTCAAAGATTTTATTATCCTCCTTCTCACAAGCATATGTATTTTACCAATTATATCAAACGCAATTTTGTAATTGTATAAGTTAAGATATGCCCTTCAATATCACGGAGCATCTTTTTTTCTTAAGAATGAAATAAAGGATTATTTTGAAACACAAGGAATTTTTTATCCTGAATTAAAACATAAAAATATTTTGAATTCGGAAATGATTCAATGGAAAAACTGGTTAAGGAGTCATTATCAATATGATTTATCTCCGATTAGATGGTATCGATTAGTACCACACAAATGGCGAAATAGATTCAATCAAAACACGTATAGTGCAAAATAAAGATTTAAACAAAAGGCATTCAGATGAAAAAGATCGATTAATATTGATGGTAAATTGCAGGTGGTCGACTTCATGCTTCGCCAGCTGCATGTGGTCGTGGACGTGAATGCCTGTAACAAGAATGGCAGGACGCCTCTTGATTTCTCGCGAAGGGAAGCGATCAGAAACATTCTAACAAAAGCTGGAGCCAGACACGGAACAGGAAGATCATTCTCGCCCGACTCATCAGTAGATCAATCAGATGGGGATGCTTCTCAATCATCACCACGTCCCCCATCGGGAACCTCGAACAGAAAAAAAGATTCTAAGGGCGACATACGCAACGCCCTGCTGGTCGTCGCCGCACTCATTGTGAATGCAACCTACCAAACTGTGCTTCGGCCTCCACAATTTATAACAGAATTCAGCAATACTTCCACAGAAGGCTTCCTCCCATCCCATTCATTTTGGATTACTGGTCCTCTTGGCAGGTACTTAACGTACATCCTCTTCACAAGTGGCAACGCATTCGGATTCTTGGTGTCAGTCCAGATGATCATTTGCCTCAGAGATCTCCCCATCAGGCTGCCCATGTTACTTTCCGTGACCGCAATGGTTCAAGCCGCAATGGTTCAAACTTACTATTGCTACACATATTACCTGCCGTTCAAGTCGCTGGAAAAAGAGATTGGCCTGAAAAACGTGGAATTGTTGTGCGTGCTGCCGCTAACAATTCCAATTCTTCTTCTGCTACTGATACAGAGGCAGTTGGCGCTAGCTTTAGATTTTTACTTGAAGGGGCTTTCGCCCCTTGACCTCCTAGGGGCTATGTTCGACAAGGTCAGATGTTGGTTCGCTGTCCTTAATTCTCTCAGTCGATTGCGTAATGTCCGCAAGTGAGTCACCTGAAGAAGCAAGACCAAATAGTTTGTAGGGCATAATCTTCTACAAATCAGTATGAAAATAGTAAATCAATCAGAGTATATGTTTATAGTTCAAAATCTTTTACAAATCAATATGAAGATAACAAATCGAGCAGAATATCAACGGGTTGATCATTTGGAGATTGTGTAGAATCTTCTACAAATCAATATGATGATAATAAATCAAGCAAAGTATCAACGAGTTGATCATTTGGAGATCTTTTCTGATTTGTCTTTTATTCAATTTCCTTGTAGATAAAAATGTTATCTTTTATCTTTAACTTTCACATGGTAATATTTCTATATATATATGTTGTACAACATATCAATAAATAAATAAAATGCTTCATCGACTCAATTTTTGAGTTTCTTCAACTCCATGCTTCGAATTCAACAATTCATAATAACATATGTGATGATGTGCTTCAAAAATACCTAAAAACCTCTCTCGTCGGCTAGCTAGCTGGTGCATAAGAATCGGGCATAATGCTTAAGTCCTTGAGCATTAGTTTTAGCAAGAACGAGACAATCGAAACAAGAACTCGGAAAGGAATGAGAGTATAGAATTAGAAGTAAGAAATGGTAATTCACAACCGAATCATCACATTTGATAAATCTTTCAAAATACGACAGTATGGGTATTCCAAAATCAACAACTGTTAACACCTTATTTAATTTTAGAAAATAAAATTAGAAGATAATCTTTGATTAAGAGGGAAATTTTGAAATTTATTTTTTGAATTCAAAAAAATTCAACAGTCGAATTTTGGAGCCACTATTTTGTTGAGCAGTTGAGCAAATATGTGCAAATCTTCACCTGCAAAAACAAAGTCGAGCGATTCTTCTATAAAAAGGAATGCGAGGTTTCAGAATTAGTGGGGTTTTCTCTTCGTCTTCGTCGAAGGAAAAGAGAATGCAAAAATGAAAAGAAAGAAGAAAAGTGAGGAGACGTGAGGGGAGCTTCTCTGGATTGAAAAAAGAAGAAGAGAAAAGTCAAAAAAAAAAAAAAAAAAAAAAAAGGTGAAAGAGAGAGAAGAGTCAGAGAGAAAGTGACGTGAGAGAGAGATAGGTGAGTGACGTGAAGGCAAAAGAAAAAAAGATAAAAAAGGGGAAAGCGCTGTTCATCTCCTTCACGGGCTGTCTTCGCCGGCCACAGCAACAGAGCCCCCTCGCCAGCATCGCCTTGCACCGCGCCACCGCCGCTCTCCACTCCGTCACGAAGCAGATCGACGCCCACGAAGTCTCCGCTGCTCAGCCGCAAGCCCTTCGCTGCTGTCGTCCTCCACACCAGCGACGCCGTCGTCCCCGCTCGCCTACCACCACCAGAGCCCGACGCTGCACCTCGGCGACTCGCGGCTCAGCGACCTCCGCACTCCTGCTGTTCCTCGGCACTCTACCGATCCCGCCCTGCTGTCTCTCAGCCCGTAGCACAGAAGCCCCGACACTCCCTGCTGCTGCAAATCGCAACACCAGTAGCTCACCGAAGCCCGTTGACGCCGCCGTTGCTGCTCCCCCCTTGCCGTCGCTGAGCACCACCAGAACCCGACGCCTGCGCCTTGCCTCCGGCGACCCACGAGCCAGAACCTGAACCCGCTCCCGTGACCCGCGATTTGCAGCTCGGCTGCGCCTCTGCCCGTGAGCTCGCCCCGACGTCACTGCTCACCATCACCGCAGCGACCCATAACCCAGCCGCTGCTCGCCTGTCACTGACGCCGCGCCTCCTTACTGCTGCAGCCACCCAGCCCTCGCCGGAGATCCGACGCCGGCTGTCTCCCTCGCTCGTTCAGACGCCGACCAGCCTTCATCCGAAATTGTCCAGCAAATTCAGTACCGTTGGTACCATTTTCCTTGTGCAGGTCACTTGAGGCTTGAGAAGGGTGAACTAGGTATCGTTCCTTGCTGGTTTCCATCTTGGAAATAATTTTTTTGAGCTAGGTAAATACTTTTAGATTAAATTAAGTCCAAATTTTAGGTTTCATAGTTGGTGAATTGTCCTGATTTATTTTCATCATTATCCAATTAGAAAATTTGTTATATTAAGTCATAATAATAAAAAATATTGAACCGCGAGACGTCGGGTTAGATTTTTGATTATTTCAACTTTTTATGGCAAAAGTCATGAATTACTTTGCATCATTGATTCATATTAAAATAATATGACATTGATTACATGGATGGATTTTTATTTTGGCGTGTTATTATTATTTGCTCATCACATATCATGCATCATATTAGGTATTTAGGTCTATACACATTTCACAAGGTTTATTATTGCCCAGCCCAAGACAAACTCATCATCTGAGCCCACTGTGCGCAGCCCATTCCCTTCAACCCCATCAGAATTGAATTCACCAGGTCCACCCATTAATCTCAGTCAAGGCTTTGAAACTCACCTGCTGAGTTCAGGTATGATCTATCTTTCGTTCAGGCCAAGAGGGTGAGAGAGAAACTGCGATTTTTTCGTTTATGGTTCCTAAACACCGTGCCATCACTGCAGAGGACTTGCCCCGTGGCCCTCCCACGCCTTCACCCATCTTTTGGCCGCCGTTTCTTGCCATTCCGAAGCCGTGCGCACCCCCTTGTTTCCGAGACGACCGGGATCCCGAGGCACGCTGACATCCAGTTTGAAGCTCTTCCGCAGTTTCCGATTTCGATTCTCTAACCCTTACCGCAGATCAGATATCGAATCCTCCATTGACACGATCGATTGCACACCATATGTTCGACACGAAATTCTTAAACCGAGTTCGCATTAGATTTGTGTCTCTGATTGTTGGATTATTTTGAGTGCGTATTAATTGCTGAGCACGATTTCACTGAGATTTCGCCGTTGCCGAGATTGAATCTGATCATATCCTTTTTGTTTAGTTTCCACCCTATGTTGGCGTGTCTTCCTGCTGCGTTCAATGTCGGTTGCCGCAGAGGTCGGAGAGGAGGTAATTCGAAAACGACAGCGTCAGTTGTAATCTCTGAACTCATTGGTGCCGGTTTGTTCATGGCGTTCCTTTTTATTTGTTCGTTTTGATCATGCTGCGGCTGTGCGTATGAGTATTTGAATGATTGGTAGTTGAGATGGTGGCGGATGGCGGCAGTCCTTCGACGGCCAAAGGAAGTCGACAACTTTGAACATTGATCTTGCTTGCATTTATTTAGAATAGATGAATGAGTAAGTATGTTCGATTTTGTGAATAAGAAGGAGAAAAGGATATATGTGGGTGTGTACATATATACACACAAAAATAGAGAAAAAGAGAGAATGGAAAATGGCCTTGTTATAATTGAAAATGTACTTAGTGTGGGCTTCTTGTGATTATAGTCCAAAAGGGGCTTGGTACGACATAATAAAAAATGGGCTGAGTATGGTTACATATCTGCGATTGAGTTTGGTGAGGTTAGGATTAAAAGGGACTGGTATAATAAGCCCCTTTATGTCCCCGGCTCAGATTCGTGTACAGTTTATGTTCCGACCAAGCCCAGTCCGTGTCCTTTTTCTTAAAAAAATAGTAAACAATAATAAAGAATAGATTATAAGAAGTAAAAAATGAATAAGAAATACAAAAAAATGTAATGAAAATGGAAACTCATTGTGCAGACCTTTTTCAAACGCAAGAGGAAAATAAATATAAAGCCCATGAACAATTTTCCTTTTGCTTGGATATAGTAAGTCCCCTCTCTATATCGCCCGCTCATGCACTTTGCTTGCAACTACGTCATCCTGCTATTGGTTATTCGCCAATGTTGGTGATGGCTATCCTCAGGATCACCTAAATCGATATCACTAAGATCTTGATTGCATTCTATAGTGGCAAATTCACCTCCTTTCTCGAAGTAGGCACTTTTTTTCTTCTTTTTTTTTTTTGTCTAATTTGTTGGCATCTTTATTTTTTTTTTTTTTCCATCAATTCAATGTGAAAAAGACAAAAATTGATGACAAATAAAAGAATAAAAATATGCTGCAAAATAGGAAAATAGGGGAAAAAAAAAAGATGCTCACCTCGGGGAAGGACGTGAGTTTGCGACAATATAATACATTGGACATCTCAGCAATGTGGACAGGGGTGATCAGGAGGTGGTGGCCAATCTCAACATAGGCTAATAAGCAGCTCAACAGGTTGTGGGTGAAGCCTACAAGCAGGCATCATGCGAAAAAGAGAGATAATATCGTACATGGCTCAAACTCAAGACATAAATTTAACAATTCTTTTGGTCGATTTCAATGGAGCGGAACAAGAGAGATTTTGATGGAGAACAATCTTTCATTTATATTTTTATTGAAAATTGGCTTGAAAGTATCCTCATTTTGTGTAGTGGAGACTTGTGTATGAATGTAAGTGCCTTGGTTGACATAGTCCATAATCATTTTGTATTTGAGCTCCTCAAGGAATGAGGTGAGTTTGCCACAATATAATACATTGGATATCTTAGTAATGTGGTCAAGGGTGATCAAGAGGGGTGGCCAATCCCATCGTGGGCTAAGAAGCAGCTCAATAGGTTGCGTGCGAAGCCTAAGAGCAAGCGTACCACAAAAAAGAGAGACAATATCGTTTGCGAGTCAAACTCGAGACATAAATTTAATAATTCTTTTGGTTGATTTCAATGGAGCGGAACAAGAGAGATTTTGATGGAGGAACAATCTTTCATTTCTATTTTTATTGAAAATTGGGTTAAAATTATTCACGTTTGGTGTAGTGGAGACTTTTGTATGGACGTAAGTGCCTTCCTTGTTTGACATAGTCCATAATCATCTTGTATTTGAGCACCTTTTTGGTTTTGAGCAGTTTGTATATGGCTTTTACTTTTTGGACTCTTTTTGTACATGGGTTCGCACACCCTTAGTGCCTTATAGTTGATTTTTTTTCCATCAAATCATGGATAGCTGAATTGTTTGCACTTGGTTGAGAGAGAGAGAGAGAATGCTGATGGCACTTTACCAAGAAATCGGTTGCCTAACGTACCGTTCGTATGCCATTTGCTGGTATTTTATTTTTCTTTTCTCCTCGTTTTTAAGTTTTTCTCGATCGAGGACATTTTGATGATATGATTGAAGTGTTTACTTTCTACTCCTTATGTGAAAGCCGAAAAAAGTAGACTTCACTTTGTCGTTGATGTGTTTGGTCACATCATTTAAGTGAGTCCACTTAACATGATCACTTAACGTTTAAAGGCGCAAGTAGTGGTGGTCACAAAAGGATCAAATTCATAAATCAAGCAAGTTAGAGGAGTCGATTACAAGAGAAAAAGGATGATGCAATTGAAAAAAAGGGTAACAAGTCAATAGAACTAAACTAATTTAATCTAGAATTAAATAATATGGGCTATTGAGTCCTTCCATTATTCGCTAAAATTGCTGATATGGCTAATGGTGCATGTGGTGATTTTCTGTCGTGTTACTACTCATTAGACAAGTTTTGTGGT